>JABTTQ020001310.1:0-347258 GCA_016081115.2 Rehmannia glutinosa
GGTGTTAAGGGAATTGGCGATGAAACTGGGAACAAGGGGACCCCAGTCGAGCCAACCCCTGATGAAGGTGTCTTACCACCTGCCCCAACGGCTGAATACTCAAAGGGAACAGCCGGGAGTCTGGAGACGAGTGACCCCATTCCAAGTCACTCAGTTGGTGTGCCGGCTGAGGGGGAACTCCCTCCACTGCAGCAAGGTCGGAGGATGCTGCAGTCGACTCCACAACGAATCTTGGAGGCGAAGTGGAGAAGGAAAAACAAATGGATACACAGCAAGTTGTCACTGAAGAGGCTCAGACAGTTGAGACTGTCTCAGCTGAAGTGCCAACTGCTTTGAAGGCCAATGACGCTGCTGATGCAGACGAGGCACATGATGGAACTGCCCTGGGAGTTAACACTCTGGGCAATGAAAGTGCAATCCATGGAGTTGAGACTCCAATGGATGCCACCTCTGAAGACCCTAAGACAATTGAGTCTGTCGAAGGGATTGTCTAAGGCTTCGCTGCAGTTGAGATTGCGGCGCAGTAGTGAAGGCCAACGGGAGGTTGAGACTTCCGGGGTAAAGAGACGAATGAGAACATCCCTCCTACTATCATTGATCCATCCTGAAAAGAGATAAGTGTTCTTCACAATTTCCAAGACAATCCCGATGTAACCTTTTCCGGGATCTCGAAGGTGAAGACAAAGCCGAGTCATCCCCATTGCCGATCCAAAAGACTCGATTGAGGATGTTCTCCCAAGCACGAGTAAGTCCGACCTTAAGGCTACTCGCCAAACCTTTACATTTGATGATGAGCCGCCCATGCAAATCTCATCATCGTCCGATGACGCTACTGATACGGCCGAGGACCAGTCAACTCACATGGAAAAACCAGCTAAGACCGACAAAGTTGCTGAGACGATTGAGGCTCGGCCAGTACCGGGTCAATACCCCAACAAACCACAAACAAAACATCAATCGTAGGCTACCCAAGCTGCAGCAGAGATCGACACAACCGGGCACATCACGGGCACGAGTTACCATTGAACATATTCCCATTGTCCGTGATGATCCGTTCGAAGAATCGTTCCCTTTCTCTCTAGAGCTGCCTAATCTTCTTGAAGAATCAGCCACAGATCAACAACGTTTCCATAGACCTGATCCCGTCATTCCAACAGACACCATCGTCCCAGCAGATTTTGACTTTGACTTTGACGCTTGGCCGCCACCGAGACAATAATTGAGGTTTGAGAAGTTTTCAAGGCCATATTTGCGGAGATAGAGAAGATGGAAAGGCACCAGGCCTCACCGACATGAGATCGATAACCGAGATGCCAATCTTATCGCCGACCTGCGTGGAATAATTGCCAGGATCCGGGAATGGTGGCAACAACAGAAAGAGACAACGCGCGTGGAACAAGTTCGTACATTACAACATTGTTCAATAAAATGCTAGTCTGGAGCGCTGATAATATCGACATGAAAAGGAGGATGCGGTGAAAATATTGACATAATGCATACCTCACATAACACGTAAATGGAGTTGTGCGTGAATTTCATAAGAAAGAGCTTCATGTGGCGTAGAGGAGAACATGAAGAAGAAATTCAGCCTTCTCATGGCTGAAATGAAGCGGTGGCACTGAATCCAACGCCACTCGCTCCGAATTCCATGCAAAGATACTCCGCAGCAGATTCAAGCATAACTCGCCTATCACCGCTTAGACTTCATGATTGCGACTTGTTTCGGGGTTCCTCTCTCCTTTGATGATGCCAAAAAGGGGGAAGAGGAATACCTAAAAAAGCGATGAAAGGTTCTCGAAGGCCGAGAAGAAGGATGCACTGTGAAGGAGAAGACAACAAGAACTCGAGAAGAGAGAAGAAGGGAAAATCTGTTGAGGGGGAAGGTTCGAAAGATATGACCCCGATGATTGCTAAAACCCCCAACAAGGTCTTGTGTGGTGATATCATCAAGAAACTTCGATGACTCTGCCGCTCTAACACTCAGTAGCATCATGAGCGAAAGAATAGTGATGAATTCAAGACGCTCTAACACCCGAGTGATGGATATACTAAAACAATAGAAGAGACACCGATGCCATTTTGACGCCGCTACCGAGCCAAGATCTGTTGATGAATTCAAGACGCCGCATCCGAAGGTTACTTCACAAATATGTCCATGGCCCAAGCCTCGGGATTTGTATTGGAAAAAAGGCCTCAAGCTATGTGAAGAAGCCGACAGCGGCAGACCACTAGCAAATTGATCTCTCACGGGTCACTCACTGGGAAAAAGAAGGCCCCAAGACAATACACGCCCGGAGGCAGAGAGGAAGAAGCGATGGAGGAGGAAGAGGTTTCGCACCCAGACCGCCCAAAAACATTGAATATATAGATCCAGGTAAGAAATGAGGGATCTATTAGGCCGGGTTCGCCGAAGTAGCCAACCCGCAAGTGGCCAAGAACAATGTTGAGTATGTGAAGAGAATCAAGAAGAAAATAGAAGACAAACTCATTTTGTAGGAAGAAAGGCAAGAAAGAAAAAGAAGAGATGAAGTCGAGTAAAAGCATATGAGAAAAAAGAAAGCCAAGAAGAGAAGAAGAGAAAAAGATCGAGAAGACAAGAGTCGATGAGGAAGAAGAAGGAGGGCGAAGGAGATGAAGTGTTGATGTCCACCCCTTCATGTATTTTACTATGTAAATGCATTTGTATGTAAGTCCTCTGTACATTGAATGAAACTGTATAATTTCTATACTTGCGTAGATATAGAATAACATGATTTCCTTAAGCTCTAATTAAGCTCTGATACACCTTGTAAACAACTATGTAAATAACTAGAATGTTATGATCAATAAAAGATTGATTCTACGCATACATTCTATGATTCTACATTGTCTGTACGTATCTTTGCTATTTAATTGTTGAATGCATGTTTTAAGTTTTGGCATCATCAAAAAGGGGGAAATTGTTGGGAAATTAATTTTTAGATTTTGATGAATGCCATGTAAACTTAGAATAGAAAGTTGGCACCCCATTTTCCCTGTAATTTGCACTGTAATAGATAGGGATGGTCAAGCCGAGTTAAGTCGCTTATGCCTCGAACATGCAAGAAGTCAACCGAGACTAGAAGGAATACTCATTGTAAGGCACTGAGTGTAGCAAGGAAGAAAATACAGAACTCGATCAAGGTGCAGCTAAGATGCGGTGAGCGAAGTGTCATCAAGTCAACTCAAGATAGCCAAGTCTCGAGTTAATGTGAGATGAGTCATCCAATAATTGGAAGTCGACTCAAGTCATCCGGGGAAATCAAGGAAATGCAAATCAAGTCGAGACAATCGAAAGAGATCCGTTGCACGTAAGTCAAGAAAATTACTTAAACAAGTAATACTCCCATACTGTCTTTTTTAAAGTGCTCACCCGAAGCATGCAAAAGGAATAAATCAATGGGAAGCTCGCACTTGTGTCGAACTCGAAAAGTCAAGACTCATTCAATACGAGGAAATGTAAATTCCAAGGACCGCAACAAGACAAGCCAACGACCAAGTGTCTTTTGAAAATTAACCTATCTCTTCAACGGGCAAATTTTCAAAAGAACACTATAAAAGGCTAAGGAATCACTTTGAGAATAGGGGACCTTGTTTTACCTCGAAACTTTCAAGCTATTATTCGAGCAAGAACTCCATCAAATATTCTCAAGTCATTCAAGTTTAATCCTCAAGCCTACATTACGAAGGAAATCAATCCAACACTCACCTGTGAAGGAAAGACGACTTCAATCAGTTGAAGAGGAAACATTTGAAGAATCAAGGGGTCTACATTCCACAAAGGATTGTAGAAAGGTTCAAGGTCAAACCAGTCTTAAGTTTTTGGAGGGCTTCGTGATCAAATCCAAGAAGCTTGAGCAAGTGGGTGTAGTAGCAAGCGCAACTGCCTGTGAAGAAGTTGAGTCGCACGAGAAGCCACCGTGTTGTGTGACCAAGGCATCTCGGTGATCGAGTCCCAAAGGATCAAGTCGATGTGTGATGAAGACTTGCATCCGGACCGATAACCACTTTGTACATTGATCAATCCTTAGTGGATTCCTCCAGGAGTTGGAGAAGAGAGGAGTAGAAGAATTACCCCATCTTCGAACCTTTATAAAATTTTGAGTCACTTACATTTCATAACTTTATTACTGCATATTATTTTGATATCTGCTGATAAATTTGTTGTCCATCGATAATTAACAAAGTGTTATAATCAAGTATTAAAACAAACTTAAACCAAGATTCAAGGGTGTTAAGTCTTCCAATAAAACATATCACAGTCGAGTTAAGTTTTAGTCAAAACAAATTGAGTTATTCTATCAACATCTCGAAGTCGTTGAGTGGCTAACTCTGGATCTAATCACGATCAACTAACTTAGTCCATCAAGGACTTAGTTCTCTCCCTGTGAAGTATTAACTCGAACGTTTTAAAAGGACTAAATCAAAAAGTTGGTAAGGTTTATTCAACCCCCCCCCCTTCTAAACCTTACACTCACACCCCTTGGGACCTACAGTGTGCTACCCTAGCATAACCCGTGCTCAACCCAAACTCAAGTCTCAATGTTCGACTACCAAAGACGGGCTGGTTTGTGCTATATCCCCCACTCCCCGGGGTGTTAGACGGCCCGTGCTCCCTTGACCCCTGGTTTGGACAAATCTGTGGCACAAAGACGGGCAGGCGTGCCCTAACAAGCACGGCCCGTGCGCCTCTATGGGAAAAATAGAGAGTCGACTCGTGTTCAACTAGGTTTCACCCAAACACAGTAAAAATAGAGACGGGTGGCCACAAGTAGGGACATGCTGATTTTTACCCTAGAAAGCGAGAGAAAAGAGCAATTTTCCACAGGAGATTCGGAGAGATCAATCAAGACCGCAACCATACCTTCGAGGATTAAAGATAGATCGAGATCATCATCATCCCCGAGTTCACTCACTCCATAGTATTTTTATCATTCGATTAGTAGACATGAACATGGATAATTTGTATATGAATTATTTGTTTTCTATGTCTAGCTAAACTTCTTGTGATTCCCGGGTTTGGGATTAGGTTAATGGATACATTTATTTGATGATTAATTGGAATTGAAGTTAATGTTTTTCAACCCTATTCAAGTACTTTGCTTTAATTCTTGTTTTATCAAAATGCGATTGTTTTAACTTGTTTGATGTATTGATTCATAATTCTAACCGATGAGTTTCAATACTAGATCTATGAGTACTTGACATGAATATCTTGCATGATTGAGAAGTCTGTGAATATTCGTGAGGCTTTATAATCTCTTGAGCTTTTGGGAGTTGGATATCTCATGTTGAGTAGAGATGCTAGCATAGATATTCCAATCAATGCTTTTACATGCATCTCGAGAGAGATGGTAAATTACTTTTGTGATCGGTCTATAGGGAAGAATACGTTTGACTTTGGTTTGATTAATCTGATAATAAAATGGGATATTAACTGAAACCACAACCCATGAATCCATTCATCTACTTGATCTTTTAATCAACTCTTTGCTTTGTTTCTCTTAGGATAAATTTCTGCTTTAGTTTATAAAACTAATTCACTCACTTTCGATCGTCTAGATAAAAATAAGGCTATTATAATCTAGTACTTAGTACATTAATTTATTAGTCCCTGTGTATTCAACCTTGCTAACCATATTCTATAAATTGCACCGTACACTTGCGGTGAAGCTAAAAAAATAAGGCGAACAAGTTTTTGAGAAAAACAATGCGCTTACCAATCTATACGCTTGAGTTTGAGTCACTTTATCCATATTTCCCTACCTTAACCAAAGAGCGCCCTTCATTACAACCATAAGCAAAGTCCCTTTCTGATTTGTGATTTGCATACAATCAAGTGGCAGAGATGTGAGACGATTTGCAATCATATGGTAATTCTTCAACATTGATATGACTTGAGCGAATACACGTCCCTTATTATCCTAGTGAGTAGAGTATACACTTTATCCATGAGAGGCGTGATTTGAAGTATTTGCCATGATTTTGATAGACTTGTGCTCCGTGTTAGATATTTGAAACTTGATTGGTTTGTGCTTGATGTCTATGAATAAACGACATGAATTATGATGCGATGTTCTTGAGTTGCTCTTCTTTACCCCATTTGTGTTGTCTTGTTTACAAAGTGTTGATCGGATCATTTGAGTTTAAGTTTAGGGTTTGATTGGCATGTATTTTGCATGTATTTTGGGCTTACTTTTTAGCTAGATTGTGTTGATATGCATGCATTACATGAGTAAATAGGGCTTTATTTGTTTTGTGGAAAAAGATTACGCTTTGCTCGTTTCGTAGGAATTTATTGATAATTGTAGCATTTTGGCAACAATTCGGAGCATTGCAATAAAGAATCGCCAATACTTGATGTGAAGGACGAAGTTTGGAGTCGATTCGAGAAGAAGTCAGGCGAACCGGGTGAAAAACGGAAGAAAACGGCCGAGTACTAGTTGCTACAGGTGAGCACGGGCAGGGCGTGCTACCCTAGCACAACCGTGCTCAACCCAAACTCAAGTCTCAATGTTCAACTACTAGCACGGGCTGGTCGTGCTATATAGCACGGCCCGTGCTCCCTTCAGTGGTTTGGACAAATCATGCAAGACCAAAGACGGCCGGGCGTGCCTAGCGCATGGCCCGTGCGCTCTGCTGGAAAAAGAAGTCGACTCGTGTTCAACTAGGTTTCGACCTAAACGAAGTACAAATAGAGACGGGACGGCCACAAACAGGGACACGCTGATTTTTACCCTAGAAAGTAGAGAAAAGAGCAATTTTCCACCGGAGATTCGGAGAGATCGATCAAGACCGCAACCACACCTTCGAGGATTGAAGATAGATCGAGAGATCGTCATCACCCCCGAGTTCACTCACTCCATATTATTTTTATCATTCGATTAGTAGACATGAACATGGATAATTTGTTTATGAATTATTTGTTTTCTATGTCTAGCTAAACTTCTTGTGATTCCCAGGTTTGGGATTAGGTTAATGGATACATTTATTTGATGATTAATTGCAATTGAAGTTAATGTTTTTCAACCCTATTCAAGTACTTTGCTTTAATTCTTGTTTTATCAAAATGCGATTGCTTTAACTTGTTTGATGTATTGATTCATAATTCTAACCGATGAGTTTCAATACTAGATCTATGAGTACTTGACATGAATATCTTGCATGATTGAGAAGTCTGTGAATATTCGTGAGGCTTTATAATCTTTTGAGCTTTTGGGAGTTGGATATCTCATGTTGAGTAGATATGCTAGCATAGATATTCTAATCAACGTTTTTACATGCATCTCGAGAGAGATGGTAAATTACTTTTATGATCGGTCTATAGGGAAGAATACATTTGACTTTGGTTTTATTAATCTGATAATAAAATGGGATATTAACTAAAACCACAACCCAGGAATTCATTCATCTACTTGATCTTTTAATCCACTCTTTTGCTTTGTTTCTGTTAGGATAAACCGCTTTAGTTTATAAAACCAATTCACTCACTTTCGATCGTCTAGATAAAATAAGGCTATTATAATCCAGTACTTAGTACATTAATTTATTAGTCCCTGTGGATTCGACCTTGCTAACCCTATTCTATAAACTGCACCATACACTTGCGGTGAAGCTAAAAAAATAAGGCGAACATGAGTATAGGATTGAAGCAGACTCAAGTCACCTGGGGTAAAAGCAGCAGTCAAGTGTAGACAACTGACTTAGATTCGTTGGAATAAAGTCAAGAATATTACTCGATATAGTAATATGTCAAGCTGCCAGGTCTAAAAGTGTTTGGTCCATAAATGTGCAAAAGGAATGAGCCAATGGAAAACACTGCATCTTGTGTCAGAACCTGCAAAGCTGGAATGCCATTTAATACGGGGAAAGGTCAACATCACAAGGGGTGCAGACCAAGACAAGACAAGCCAACGAACACAAAGTGATATTTGAAACTAGTATATCTCTTTAACGGGAAAATTTCAAATGTGCACAATAAAAGGCTGAGGAAGCTATAGAGAAACGATTCGAATGACACAAACTTTTAAGCAATATTCAAGCAATTAACCCGCAAATTCTCAAAGCTTATCAAGACATTCCTCAAGCCTAAAACTCAAAGAAACTCGATCCAACACAAGTTGTGAATGAGAGATAACTTCAACCAGTTGAAGAGGAAATATTTGAAGAAACAAAAGGGCTCTAGTTTCCAAGTTGAAGGATTGTAGAAAGGTTCAAGGTCAACTCGTCCCTAGAATGTAGGGTTTCGTATTCCTCCAGGGAATGTCGCCGTCTCTTCAGGGTAGAGCTTTGTCTTTTGGTTTTATTTACCGACAAATTCATCATCAATACTCATTTCCGCCTATAAAAATCTCGTGTCTTTGAGGTTAGTCTCATTTGGTCTCTTCTGATTAATAATCTTTTCTTTTTCTGGTTTTGTTTTCTCCCGTCTGTTTTCTTGAAACCACTTTTGGAATTCTGGGTCTTCTCTGTATTTTTGTTGGGTGCATCTTTTCCTTTCTTTCTTTTTTTCTTGTCTTCTGTTTCCTGTGTAGGTCTTATTCTTCTAGGTACGGGTCAGTTTTCTGTCTCTTTCTTTTTTGGTCGGCGTCTACGTTCTCTCGGTCTCAGGTACTCTGTGATTCTTTGGATATGGCAACGGAACACCATAGATCTTTGGAATCGGAGTTAGACGAGGAACCCCTGCTGATACAAAATGATGTGTCGGAACACACCAACTCATCGCAGCAAATTTGTATGGTAGGAAAATTGTTGACGATGAAGAGCTTTAATGCTTTTGCCTTACTTGATACTATGAAAAAAATCTGGAAACCAACGAAAGGTATGACGGCAAGAGAGATCGAACCGAACCTTTTTTCCTTCCAATTCAGCCATAGGAAGGATATGGACCGCATTTTGTCAATGGAACCTTGGCATTTTGACAAGCAACTTCTTATGCTACAGCAGATTGAGGGGAACACACAACCATCTATGGTAATATTCAATAGAGTTCCTTTTTGGGTCCGAATCTATGACCTCCCAATGACGGCCATAAATCCATCATCATACCGGGCTATCGGGGATCGTATCGGCAAGTTTATGGAGGTCGACATATCTACAACTATTGGGCTAAGCAGAAGTGTGCGAATACGAGTAAGCATGGATCCCACAAAACCCCTAAGGAGGGGCACAAAAATTACAGTGTCTAATGGCAACACGATTTAGATATCTTTCAAGTATGAAAGGTTACCAAGCTTCTGTTTCGTATGTGGGAAGCTTGGCCACTTGAAGAGAGATTGTGAGGTGATAAATGATGAAGACCAGTTTGAAAATATCTCTGAGGACCAATTACCATACGGGGAGTGGATTAAAGCATCACCCTTAAAGCACGCACACGTCACAACAGATGCAACGGTTGGAAGCGATCTATCGAGGATAAAAAAGAGCTTGTTCCAAACAGGTACCAGTTTGCCAATGCCCCTCAGGCCTATGCAGACAACGCCGAGATCAAACACCACGGCTACCAATGTGGATGAAGTCGTTACACACTTGGAAAAATGGACAGTTGGCCAAGTGAATAAGGATCAAGGTCGAACCCACCGGGAAATAATACCTCAAACCCACCAACCACAAGATACCCAGATACAAACATCCCACAAAAACCCAATTACTTTGAGCCCACATGCCCAGATCAAGGAAAATAGCCTTCACCATGAAACCAACCACCCACAGTCCGACTCAACACCAATAACCCTTATTAATCCTCTAGTGGGCACCACCACTAACTTGCCACAAAATCTCCCTAAAATATCCACTGAATCCGTTTCAAAGCCATATAACCCACCCTTAACCATAAAGAATGAAACAGAACCATATTTAAACCATAACCATGCCCTCAACCAAAATCCCAATCCCACCCGAGAGCCGACCCCAACTATTAACCCTCCTGTTTCGACCCCCATACAGAATCACCACCATCAGACAAGTCTTGAACCACCACCCACAACCAAAGCAACCCTCCGTCATCGTTAAAATTATAAGGAAAAACCCGGAAAGTCAGGACACCAACCGAATGAATCGATGAATACCAAGTCTAAAAAGCGAAGGCACCGAGTCTATCGAAACTATGAAGATTGATATGGGACAAAAAAAATAATAAAGATGGATGTCGGCGAAAACTTTTCGACCATGCAAACGGCGGAAGTTGCTCAAAGAACCCCGCCGACAACCATGAGTATCTTCACCGAAGGCCATCGCGGGCTTGGGAACCAAGCTACGATTCGAGCTCTAAAAGTTCCTACAATCTAAAAATCGACCTCGTGTTCTTAGTAGAGACAAAACTTGAGGGGAGAAATATGACAAAATTGAATTTTCATTGGTTGGGCTTTTCGGGTTGTTTACCTACGACTGTGGGTAGAAGCGGAGGCCTCTCGCCTATTGTGGAATTCTAATGTACAAGTGGAGGTGATCTCATACTCTAGCCACCACATTATGTGTAATATTGTGGAGGAAAAAAATCACCAACAGTGGATTTTTTCCGGAATATATGGATGGCCAGAAAGAACTCAAAAGTGGAAAACACACCGATTGATAAAGGATATAAACCGGGCCCAAGAAACCATGGTTATGCGCAGAGATTTTAATGAAATCATGTGGTCAGTAGAGAAAATTTGGAGGTCGGTTCAGGTTCGATAATAACATGGAGGAATTTAGAAACACCATTAAAGGTTGTGACTTGAACGATTTGGGTTTTACGGGTCCCAGATATACGTGGACTAATAAGCAACAAGGGGAGAATAACATCCAAGAAAGACTGGATCGAGCTTTGGCAAACGACAGCGCTTAACAAGTTTCCTCATTATCGAGTCTCTCATTTGCTTAGACTTAATTCAGATCACAATCCCATCTTCATTGAGTTTGGTATCCACCTCTCTGAAAGAAACATGGCGCCGAGGCGGAAAGATATTTTTCGTTTTGAAAGAATCTGGCTGCAACACCCAAATTGCGAGAAGGAGGTAGAGAAAAGTTGGAATGCCGAGATGACATGTGGCTCTTTTAATGATAGAACAAAACAATGTGTGGAGATGATGCACAGATGGGGGAAACAAGAATTCGGAAATATCCAACGGAAAATTAAGGACACTAAGACCGAGTTGCTGAGGTTACAAAATGAAATACCGAGCCCACAACTGCTTAAGCAAAGCAGGGCCCTGGAATTGGAACTTAATGAGTTACTAAAATTAGAGGAGATACACTGGATGCAGCGGTCACGTGTGCTATGGCTAAAAGAGGGGGATAGAAATACAATTTTTTTCCATACCAAAGCATCCTCTCGAAAGCGTATTAATACGATTGATAAGCTGAAAATGGAGGATGGACAGTGGACATACGAGCAGAAAGAAATTGCTGGAAAACTAATTCAGTACTACAAAGATTTATTTTCTTCCGTTGCCCCAAACCAAGTACATAGAGTCCTTGATGCCGTGAAACCGTCGGTCTCTGACGAAATGAATGAGCATATTACACGACCGTACTCTGAAGATGAGGTCTCACAGGCACTTCAACAGATGCACCCGTCCAAAGCACCCGGGCCAGACGGTATGCCTCCTTTCTTTTATCAAAAATTCTGGAAAATCACAAAAAAAGAAGTTTTGCATACAACCCTAAATGTTCTTAATAATAATCAGGACCCCACTGTTATAAACCATACTCATATTGTTTTGATTCCAAAAATTAAAACACCTGAACACCCTAAAGATTTTAGACCTATTAGCTTGTCTAATGTTATTATGAGGATTATTTGCAAAACCATAGCTAATAGATTAAAATCTCTTCTCCCCATGTCATATCCCCTTATCAAAGTACTTTTATCCCGTGCCTCATTACGGATAATGCTATGATAGCATACGAAATTTTCCATTCCATGAAAAAAAGAAAAAAAGGACGGAACGGTTTTTTATCGTTGAAACTTGATATGAGTAAAGCTTATGATAGGGTTGAGTGGTCTTTTCTGGAATCTATTATGGCAAATATGGGCTTTCATAGGCAGTGCATAAATCTCATTTTGAGATGCATTACTACTGTGTCTTACTCTATATTGATTAATGGCTCTACGATTGACACTTTCCCGCCACAAAGGAAACTCCATCAAGGAGACCCATTATCTCCTATTTGTTCTTATTTTGTACTGTATGATTCTCTTCCCTAATCGACAAGTGAACTACGAGGTGAAGTGCACGGTTTCCAAATTGCAAGGAATGCCCAAGATTTCACATCTTTTCTTTGCGGACGACTGACCTACTATTCTTTAGGGCCACTATTCCGGAGGGGAGAAAAAGTTGCGGAGATTATACGAATATATGAACAAAGCTTCTGGACAAAAAAACAACTTGGAAAAATCAGAACTATCGACAGTGAATGTGCCGATGGAAAATTTTCAACAAATAAAAGACCGAATGGGAGTCAAGGAGGTCACCACCATGAAAGATATCTCGGCTGCCTATCTTATTTGGGAGGTCAAAGAAGCAAATTTCTCAAAAAGTAGTAGAGAAAGTGTATGCGAAGCTTAAGTCATGGAAGGAAAAAACACTCTCGTGGGCGGGAAGGAGATATTAATTAAATCGGTGATACAAGCGCTTCCTTCGTATATTATGAATTGTTTCCTTCTACCAGTCTCTATCTCTCGGGACATCGAAAAAGCTATAGCCAGGTTTTGGTGGGGTTATGAAAAAGGGGGACAGAAAATGTCATTGGTTTAGCTGGAAAAATGACAGAACCGAAGGCAAATGGGGTCTCGGGTTCCGAGAATTTCATTGTTTCAACCTGGCCCTATTAGCAAAACAATTTTGGAGGCCTTTAATAACAGAATACATTGGTAGCCCAAATTTTTAAATGTAAATACCATCCGAGATCCGACATTATCGAGGCTAAGATTGGATACCAACCAAGCTATATGTGGCGGAGTTTGTGCGCATCAATGAAAATTGTGGAGGAGGGTACGGCATGGAGAGTTGAAATGGGGCACTAATTGACATTAGGAAAGATAAATGGATTGGTGTGGGAATATGGAAAAAGCCTACTTCAACGGGCTTAGATTTAGATATTAACGCAAAGGTGGCCGACCTCATTAATCATGATAATAAATCATGGAGAACGAAGGTGATCCGAGCAAATTTTAACTCACGGAAGACTCTAATAGTATCCTGGCTACCCTCTTAGCTTCCGCTACCGAGGATAGAAGATTTTGGCGGCACACTCAACGGGGTCCTTTTCGGTAAAATCGGCATATCACGTTGCATTGTCCTTACATTCGAATATGGTACAACAATGGCCTCGCCAAGACACGCAAGCCAGGTTGGAGAAAGCTCGCATATCCCTGTTTCTTCCTAAAATTCAACATTTTCTTTGGAAGGCTTGCTCGGATGCCTTACCTACAAGAGATAACTTAATGAAGAGAGGTTTCCGATTGATCCTATATGTCCACTCTGCGGCGATGGTTTGAATCTTTACATCATATGCTAAATCGGATGCCGAGTATGACCGTAGTTTGGCTTGTGTCCCCTCTACGACTTGATACCGGTAAGTTGCGCTTATCTACCTTCAAGCAACTTCTATGGGAATTTCTGTTAAATTTGTTATGGAGAGGCGACGACACTATTGGGAGTTATAGCATGGGCTGTATGGAAGGCTCGAAATAAGAAGGTTTTCGAGTTCGCCAATTTCGGGGCGCTAGATGTAGTGACAACGGCATTAACACCTTTCATGAGTTCCGCGATATTCTCACCGCTAATCAATCCAATATCCGTAACACGTTTTCGCTCCACACGACATGTACCTTAATTCTCCGACATGGAAATTATTCTCGACGCAGCAATCTACAAAGACGGATCGATGGGTTACGGTTTCATTCTTTACCACCCGAACGGTACTCCACGACTTGCAAAGATGCAAAAAGAGTGAAAATGGGGGGGTAATAGCACGATGGCGTAAGGATTTGCAATTTCTTGGGCGCTACAGTTGTGAAAGACCGAGGATACATGGTTGTTCGGTGTTCTCGGACAAGAAACCGATGATCGATGGCTTCAATAATGTGTGCAAACCGGACGTGCACGGAGAGATGATTATTTCGATATTCTTGAAATTGCTAGTAGCTTAGATGTTTCATCTTTTCACTACATTTCTAGAACCATAAATGATTGTAGGTCCCAAGGGGTGTAAGTGTAAGGTTTAGAAGGGGGGTTGAATAAACCTTACCAAATTTTCGATTTAATCCTTTAAATATACGAGTTGAAACTACACATTTGTGTCCTTGATGGACAATCAATTTAGTCACTCAAGAGAGTTAATCTCTCAAATGACTCAACCGAGTGTCGATGGAATAACTCGGTGTTGGCCCTAAATTAACTCAATTGTGGTTTTGTTTTCGAAGACTTAACACCCTTAAATTTGATTAAGCAAGAGTTTAGTGCTTGATTTAGTACTTAAATTATCAAGTGGATAGCAAATTTATCACAGATATAAGCGATTAAAAGTGCAGAATTAAAGTCTTTGAAAATGTAAATGACACAATAATATTTTTATAGAGGTTCAAGATGGGGTAATTCTTCTACTCCTCTCTTCTCCAACTCCCGGAGGAATCCACTAGGTAATGATCAAGATACAAAGTGGTAAGCAGTCCGGATACAAGTCTTGATCACACGGTGACTTGATCCTTTGGGACTCGATGAGACGCCTTGATCACTCGGTGGCTTCTCGTACGACTCGCTTCTTCACAGGCAATTGCGCTTTGCTACTACAGCTCACTTGCTCAAGCTCTTTGGATTTGATCACGAAGCCCTCCAAAAGCTTAAGACTTGGTTCGACCTTGAACCTTCCTACAATCCTTCGTGGAATGTAGACCCCTTGATTTTTCAAAGATTTTCCTCTTCAACTGATTGAAGTTATCTTTCCTTCACGGTGAGTGTTGGATTGATGTTCTTCGTAGTGTAGGCTTGAGGATTGAGAATGTTTCAGATTTTCTAATAATAGCTTGAACGTTTTTAGTTCAGGTCTGTGACTTGTGTCGCTCGTGTCTCTCTTGTGTCACTTATGTGTCATCCATCTTCTCAAATAAACTCCTCAGCCTTTTATAATGATCTTTCAAAAATTTGCCCGTTGAAGAGATAGGCTTATTTTTGAAAGTCACTTGCGATCGTTGGCTTGTCTTGTTGAAGTCCTTGGAATTGCCATTTCCTCGTATGAATTGTTCTTTCACCTTTTCGAGTTCGACACGGTGTAGTGCTTCCCATTGGTTCATTCCTTTTGCACGCTTCGAGACCGAGCACTCCGAGAAAGGTGGTATGGAGATATTACTTGTTTAAGTAAATCTCTTGATTTCGTGCAACGGATCTTTTACGATTATCTCGACTTGACCGCATTTCCTTGCTTTCCCAGGTGACTTAGAGTCAGCTTCCAATCATTGGATGACTCTTTTGTCACTTCAACTTGAGACTTGGCTTTTCTTGAGTTGACTTGACCGATACTCCACTCACCGCATCTCGCTTCTTCTTGAGAGAGTTCCCATCTACTCTTCTTTGCCATAATCACTGTCACAAGAGAGTCTTCCTTCTAGTCTTCCAGTTGTCTTCTTGCATGTTAGGGCGTAGGCGACTTAACTCCCCTTGGCCACTCTATTTATTACAATGCATTTTACAACAAGAATTGGGGTGCCAACTTTCTATTCTAAGTTTTACATGGCATTCATCAAAATCTAAACAATAAAATTCCTAACAAGCGAGGCCCATTTCTTAGCTCATTTGGAACAGACAGTGCATGAGGATAGGATATGGGAACAGAATTTCCCAACCCAAGTGGAACATGTTAAGCTATTTGTTGATGTACCTGACTGATGTTTTGCATTTGGTTAAATGAAATGTGTGTTTCCAACTGCATTTAAATTCCTGCATATACTTTATATCTGTTGTTAGTTAATATTTGTTATCCAACTGATAAATAACTAAGTGTTAAAATCAAGTGTTAAAAACAAGCTTTAAATCAGTCAAAGGGTGTTAAGTCTTCCGCTGTTAAAAACCAAATCAGCCAAGTCAAGTATTTGGCTTAAGAAGCCGAGTTATACTATCAACAGCTCTATCGAGTCAACCCCCCTTCTAAATCTTACACCACACCCCTTTGGACCTACAAAAAATACAACACTCCCAACATGTATAGTCTAACATTCCAAATAACATTAACATTCAATTCAAACAAAATGCAATACCCATTCAATATATAGCATTCATTCAATTCAAAACCTTAAACCCTATAACATATTTTACAATGCAATTAAAATAACTAATTCAAAAAACAAAATAAAACTCTTACTTTATAGACAGAAGTCGCAAGCAAATATTCTCCAAAAGATGGCGGCACCGGCGGCAAGCAACGGCGGCAATCAATGGCGGTCGCTTTGACAGTGGTGATGATTTGAACGATTGTCGTTTAGAGTCGATTGAGGGCTTATAAACCCTACAGAGGGCTTTTCAAAATTCTAATTGACCCACTTTGGTCGTTTAACCAACCATAGAGGCTTTTCAAATTCTAATCGACCCACTTTGGTCGTTTAATCGACCATTGATCGACCATATAAATTTGAGTCGGTTAAATGATTGTTGACCGACTTAATAAATTTAAGTCGCGTATCAGTCGATTAACCGACCCTGCGCCTTTTATGATGGACATTTTGGGAAGTTTACAATTTCTACCTTTTTCTATTTTTCTTTTAGCAATAAATATCGATCAAAGGCCATTCTTGATAAGTTGTTGGGTCAAAAGGTCATATTTGATATATAGGACATTTGTAATGAAGTGTGCAAAGGATCCGAGTCATCATGAAGCTGCCAGAGTGTGACACATGCACACAAGAGGGTGGAAAAAAGCGTTACTTGAATTTCATTAGAATTTTAAGCCGAGTAGAATTACAGGAAAATAAGTTTAGAATCTTATTAGCATTTTGCGTTAAACTTCACATTGCACCCAAGGACTTGAAAATTCTTGACTTTTCATGACAAAAATGTTAAAAGACTTAAAGTACTAGACAAATATTTGCAGGGGGACACAAAAAAAAAAGAGAGAGAAAAAGGAAAAAACAAATCCTAAGGTTTGGGGGACTAAAAAAAATCAAGAGAATTTTAAAATTACAAAAACTCTTTTTGTCTTACATATTTATGTAAGAGTTAGTTAACTATCGGAATTTACTGGCATCATCAAATATTTTATTATTACATCCCTCAAATTCTATATATATTACGAATAGCCCGAATTTTCTTACATTTTACAATTTCATCCCTTCAATTTTCTAATTGTTACAAATATCCGCATTTAAAAAATTGAGGCTATTGTACTACTTGGAAAAGTTGAAGGGTATAATTATAAACTATTTGATGATATCGACAAATTTCGCCAGTCAACTAATGGTTGGAGCGAAATGTAAGACGAAATCTAACTTCAAAGGCTTATGTAGTTTTGATTCTTTTGAAACTTTCTACATCTATATATATATATATATATAAAAGCAAGAACTTCTTCCAAATATGGCAAAATCCCGCCAAAATGCTGTTACCAAATCCGGAAAATGGAGTAGCTAAAAACAATTTCGATTTATTAAAGTATAGATATTAAGTTACTTTTTGTATCGAGAATTGAAATACATTATTTTATTGATTATAATTTTTGTCTCAGTAATCGAAAAAGGGAATTCAAATTTGAAATGGTCTACCAACTTGTATATAAATAATTCATTTTATTGATTGTAACAATTGCTTATCTTGGGAAATGTAATTCAAATATCAATAATAAATACGCATGCAATGGCGCTCATATAAAAAGCTAATTTAACTTGATTAATTCTGCCAGTTGTTTTCCTCGAGCACCGAAAAAGTACCACTCGAAATATGAAACTAGTCAGTGTACTACAAACTATTTATATGAAAATAGAATTCTACATTACAAAACACAATGCATAATTGCATATACATATAAAGGAACATGGAAACCTTGAGCAGCTGAAAAGTTTTACAATATTCTTCCCGTCACCCACAAACTTAACTATAAATATGTTACCATCAGAGATTCAAAAACACTCTTTCGGAGCAATAGTATACAAAGATTTATGCAGAAAAGCTCCATTGTTTACATGGGTTAAGGACCTTAATCCTATGAATATGTAATGGACATTGACAATGTCATTGGTCCATGCCGATACAACACCTGCATATGACAATTTCATCTGAAGTTTTCAGTTCGGAATGCTTCTTTCATGACATCAAGGTATGATTCATTTTTCTAATCCTTGATTTGTTTCAATTGCATAATTTTTTCTATATTCTTTTTTCATTATATACTGATTAGAAATTAGTTGTTGAAGTTTCCCAACTATTACAAAACTGTATTTCACACGTTTCAGCTCAACCAAAACAACAATTAGTTCCTACCCTGTTTCATTCATCAACATTAAAAGGCAACTGTTTCATACAGGCCTTTACAATCCAGCAACATATACATTCTCATCGACATAACAAGCAACTTTTACATAAAAGATCTGAATGAAACAAAGGTATGGACACTGTTCTTTTTTCATCTTTTCTTCTGGATATATAATTCATGCTACGAGATCTCTCTATTTTCAATCAGTTTTGCAGGAGAACCATTTGCATTCAACACTACTATCAAGATCACACTTTATACAGTCACCTCAAACAGACACAAGATCAACAGTGCTTCATCAAAAGGTCAGTTATTGTATTTCTTATTGTTAGTGTTATAATTGGTTATTATTAGCTATAAGGGTAGTTTTGTATTTTCCTACTTATGTATTACCTAGGTCTTTATCTCTAGCCTCCATTTCTCATTTACTTAGGTTGTAATGTTGTATTCACATTCAAGACATCTCTTGTCTCTATGAAACTCTCCCATTTACTTCATTTTTTTTTCCGGTGGGTTATACATGGTCAGTTCCGGTGGGTTATCCGAATCAGTCACAGTGGGTACGTTGCGATTTTTAATTCACTTTTTCGCATTGTTTTGACGGGTTTGTTCCTTATTTTAGTTTCTTAATCGACATTACTTGTTGTGGGTTCTCTTTGATAGAGTTAGCTTGGTTTTGTTGGGTGCTTGCGTCGATCTACCTTGTTGTTTGGTTGGTGTTTGTTTGATTTTGTCATTATGGCTAGTGAAAGGGATGATTCGTGCGATCTATTAGTGTACGCTTGAATGGAAAGAATTATTCATACCGAGTTATGTGATGAGAAATTTTTGAGAGGAAAAAATTGTGGAGTTATATTTCTGGAACAAAAAAACAACCTTTGTTG
Source organism: Rehmannia glutinosa (assembly GCA_016081115.2). Lineage (NCBI taxonomy): Eukaryota > Viridiplantae > Streptophyta > Magnoliopsida > Lamiales > Orobanchaceae > Rehmannia > Rehmannia glutinosa. The sequence goes on from JABTTQ020001310.1 coordinate 19,341, forward strand.
AAAAAGATAATACTAAATTCGTTGAAGAGATGGAGGTTTGGGAAGTGAACAATTCAAAATCATTACTTGGGTTAACAATCTGCGTGGAAAACTCTATTGGTATGCAATTAGCTAAATATGATATGCGAAAGAAGTTTGGGATCATTTGGAGCGGTTATATACTCAATCGAATTTTGCTAAACAATACCATTGGAAATAGATATCCGATCTCTTCAAAAAAAAATATGACGTGCAAGAATTTTATTCTCGCTATGACCGATCTTTGGGATCAATTAGCCTCATCAATCTTGTGAACTTCGCGCATTTGCCCCTATATTGCTCGTAGAGAGGAGCAACGATTGGTTGGATTTTGATGGCTCTTCGGGATGATTTTGAGTCTCTTCGTGGAAATATTTTGCACCGTATTCCTTTACCATCCGTTGATTTCGTTGTCGTGAATTGTTAGCAGAGGAATTACGCCTAAAGTCTCGTGCAGGAAAGGAGTTCTTCCTGTTCCTACTTCATCCGTTCTTGCCGTGCCCCATCGTCCATCTTCTCGTTCTTTTCAGCATCGCACCCAAAGGTTGCCGATAATGAGTGTAGTTATCAGTAAACAACCAGGACATTGGAAGGCTCAATGTCCACGAAGTTGAATAAAGGTGGCCAACGTTTTCAACGAGAAAAATCCACGACCTCCCCAACACCGGTTTGTCCATCCAAATCAACGTGGTTTTAGCCGCCCCCACCGACTCGTGTTGCCGCACTGCACCCTCATCGATTCTCGCGGACGCCTGGAACTCTTACCTCCAATCGGCCCTTCTATGGATACAATTGCCGAACAATTTGTAAATTTCTTGCCTCATCTCATGCTTTGTCTCGCTTTCAGGTTTGTCAACTCCGAGCTCGTCAGGTATATCTTCCTCTATTTGGGTATTAGATTCTCGGAGCTTTTCATCATATGTCCCCCGATATATCATGTTTTACTTCCATTTCACCCACATATGCTAGACTCGTTGTTATTCCGATGGTACATTGTTACCCTTAGCAGAATTGATCCGTAGTTACACCTCAATTGTCTCTTCCCATGTTTACCATATTCCCAAACTTACATTAAATCTTGTTTCGTTAGCCAATTGTGTGATTCCGGCTACTTAAGATCTTTCTCTTCTACTTCTTGTTGTGTGCGGGATCCACATTCCCGGAAGTCGATTGGGACAGCCGTAGGCAAGGAGAGTTATACATTTTGGATGAGCTCAGAAGTACCCTCTACCGCAGCCTTTTGTTGATTTGTCTTCTTTTCGTTTGAGTCCTTCATCGTCTAGCTTTTATTTGTGGCATTCTCGTTTGGGTCATGTTTCGTCTTCCCGTTTAAGATTTTTGGCTTCTACGGGTTCATTAGGAAAATTGTCATCTCATGATATTTCGATTGTAGTGGTTGTAAACCGCAAAATTTTCCGCTTTACCTTTTAATCGAAGTGTTTCTTCTATAATCGCGCCATTTGATTTGGTTCATTTCGATGTGTGGGGACTCGCTCCCATTTCCACAAAAGGGGGTTCTCGATATTATGTCTCTTTTATTGATGATTATTCTCGTTATTGTTGGGTTTATTTTATGAAGCATCGTTCTGATTTTCTGAGCATATATACTTCATTTCGAGCTTTTGTAAAAACTCAATTCTCTGTTATCATAAAATGCTTTAGATGTGACTTGGGTGGAGAGTACACATCTAATAATTTTCGTGGAATTGCTTGCTTTGATGGGACTTTACATCAAACTTCTTGCACAGATACTCCTGAACAAAATGGTGTTGCTGAAAGAAAACATAGGCATATCATTGAAACTGCTCGCTCACTTTTACTATCGAGTTCAGTCCCAAATGAATTCTGGGGGGATGCCGTGCTTACCACTGTTTATTGTATCAATAGAATTCCATCATCCATTACATCTGGTTTGTCACCATTCCAAAAACTTTATGGTTACGCTCCTAGTTATTCTTCCTTACGGGTTTTTGGTTGTGCATGTTTTGTTCTTCGTCCTCATGTTGAACGTAGTAAGTTATCTTCTCGTTCGCCTATTTGTGTTTTCTTAGATATGGTGAAGGTCGAGGAAGGGATATCGTTGCTTTGATCCCGTTGCTCAAAAATTATATGTGTCTCGTCATGTATTTTTTCTTGAGCATATTCCATTCTTCTCTATCCCTTCTAGTCCACATAATATCTCTAAATCTGATCTTGTACATATTGATCCATTCTCTGATACTACAGATAGAGACTCCTCGTATAGATCTCGCTCCGTCTCAAGTCTCACGGCACCCCAATTGCTTCCTCGATCGTGGATCGTCGCCTCCTCGATATCCTCAACGTACACGTAAGTCAACTCAGTTACCTGACTTTGTTTATTCATCTTATTCTCCTGCTTTTGCATCATTTTTGTCCTCTATTCACCATATTTCTGAACCACGCTCCTATAAAGAGGCAGCTATTGATCCCTTGTGGCAGCATGCTATGTCTGAAGAACTTTCTGCTTTGCATAAAACAAACACTTGGGACTTGGTATCTTTACCAACAGGTAAACAGGCAATTGGTTCGCGTTGGGTTTATAAAATTAAAACAAAGTCCGATGGTTGTTGAGCGGTATAAAGCACGATTGGTTGCTAAAGGTTTTTCACAACAAAGTATGGTATGGATTACGAGGAAACATTTGCTCTGTTGCAAAGATGACTATTGCTCGTACACTTATTATTGCTGCTTTCTTCCGTCGCGGCGTAAATGGCATATATCTCAATTGGATGTCAAAAATGCATTTTTGAATGGTGATCGCAAGAAGAAGTGTACATGACACCACCTCCTGGTGTTCCCCATAATCAAGGTGAAGTTTGTAAGCTTAAGAAAGCCTTGTATGGTCTCAAACAAGCTCCACGTGCGTGGTTTGAAAAATTTCTGTTGTGTGCTTACTTCACTTGGTTTTACTTCTAGTAACCATGATTCGCTCTTTTCTTCAAGCGCACATGTGATGGTATTATTCTTCCGTCCTTATATGTTGATGATATGATTATCACCGTGATGATGTTGATGGGATTGCATTGTTGAAACCGAGTTAGCCTCTCGTTTTGAAATGAAAGATCCGGGACCTTTGCGATATTTCTTGGGTATTGAGGTAGCTCGTTCCCCTCGAGGTTATCTTCTTTCACACCCAAGTACATTGTTGATATACTTGACCGATCTCGTCTTGCGATACTCGGATCGTTGATACCCTCCGGAACTTAATGTTAGGTATTCACCTTCCGATGGCACGCTTTGCCGATCCTACTTTATATCGCACTATTGTTGGGAGTTTGGTTTATCTCACTATTACCCGCCCGATATTGCATATCTTTGTTCATATTGTGAGTCAATTTGTTACTTGCCCTACTACAGTTCATTGGCTCCGTTACTCGTATCTTGCGATACCTTCGTGGTACTATTTTCGAGAGTCTTCTATTTCCATCTACATCTCTATTAGAGTTGAGGGCATATTCGGGATGCAGATCGGGCTAGTGATCCCGCGATCGAAAAATCCACTACTTGGTTTTTGTATTTTTCTTGGCGACTCTCTTATCTCTTGGAAAAGCAAGAAACAAAATGTTGTTTCTCGCTCCTCCACGAAGCCGAGTATCGGGCAATGGCTTCTACTACCACCGAAATAGTTTGGCTACGTTGGCTACTTGCAGATATGGGTGTCCATTTGTCCTCACCTACTCCCATGCATTGTGATAATAAAAGTGCTTATTGATTGCTCATAACTCGATTTTTTCCATGAAAGAACTAAGCACATTGAGATCGATTGTCATGTCACTCGTCATCATCTACAACATGGCACCTCGACTTACCCTTCATCTCATCATCTTTACAGATTGCGGAGATCTTTTTACCAAGTCGCCCGCTTCCACGCTTTGCGTTTTTGGTTGGCAAACTCTCGATGATCTCTACTACATCATCATGAGTTTGTGGGGGATGTTAGTGTTATAATTGGTTATTATTAGCTATAAGGGTAGTTTTGTATTTTCCTACTTATGTATTACCTAGGTCTTTATCTCTAGCCTCCATTTCTCATTTACTTAGGTTGTAATGTTGTATTCACATTCAAGACATCTCTTGTCTCTATGAAACTCTCCCATTTACTTCATTTTACAATTTATGTTTACAAGCTAATCTAACACTTATGTTGTATTGTTTTATAAAGCATGATAAAACAGGTTTCTTATGAAAAATGGAATGGACTTTTCTAAATGCTTAGATTCATCTTTTTTATCTATGCGAACACACAATAGATTAGTTTTGCTTATAAGATGCGCCTATAACAAACTTTAAGCAAAATACGGAATCAAAAATTTTTGTTTCAAACCGAAAAAAAGAAACAAAAAATCAGGACATACTCTTTCAAAATCTTACCGACTGCCTTGATTTTCTTTCATTGCCATATCCATATTCTTTCTGTCTCTCTGATTATAACATTGTGCCATTTTTCATTTCTATCAAAAACAACAAAAAACATTATTAAGAACACATCTTACAGAAAATGAACTTTCAGAAAGCAGAAAAACACATATTTGCAAAGGGTCTATTATATATGATAGTGTTGCCGTCTTACTTCAACAGTAAATTCATGAATAAATTATTTCATATAATTTAAGATTTTGGTCGACAAAAGAATCTACAATTAAAAATGATTCATTTCAGAATCATTTCATCAAGAATCGGTCCATATTAATAAACCTACAGAGATAATGTCAAAGAACTACTGAAAGTATATTTAGCTTCTAAAACGCATCCAACCCAAAAAATGATTTGTGAGACAACTCAACTACTTTTTGTTTATAATGTATTTTTTACGTTGAAGAGGTATGTTGTTACAATTGATTTCAATATGTTATTACAATATATTTCACAGTATAATGGATTAAATTCTATGTTTTTTATGTAATCCCTTTCTGTTTTTCTTTTTTTTATTTTCCAGGGATTTCATGTTATAAACAATCCAACAAATTAGCAAATTTCAACCTATTCTACAAGGAAATCCGTTTCTATTCACTACTCATCAGTTTATAAATTTTTTAGTTTTGTAGTCTTATTTTAATTTTGTTCATTGTTTTTTTTTTGCTATTTATCATGTATATGATGCTTAATTCCATTAAGTTTTATTGATTACATCTAATTTTTTAATCTGACTGAGATCGATTTTTAAACTTAAAGAAATAAAAAACATGTAATAAATTAAGAATGATAGAAACCATAAATATTGCAAGGCAAATTAAACACTATATGTTGAAAAATAATTAGTTTTCGACTCCAAATATAATTCTTTTTTTTTTGTCCTTTTTAGTTTAAGCATTCCTTAAAACAACTTTCAGTATACTCACAATCTACAGAACTATTAACTTTGCTCAGGATGGAAACAAAAATGGTCGAGGATTAGTATGCATTGATAATGCTGTCAGAAAATCTTTCAATTCCGAAATCAGATTTATCTATAGCTGCAATTCCAATCTGCATTTCATTTATTCTTTTTGTATTTATCTTCGCAGACAATTTCTAAATTATCAAATAATATAAGCCCACAACGGACAGAAGAAAATTGAACCAAAATAATACTTTCCAAATCCCATAACGCCCCTGTTCACCAAAAAGCTTAAAAATGATGTGTTTTGGCCAATAGTTAATCAAAATGCATAATATAATTAGTAGTAAAGCATACACCTTGAAATTTGAATATCGACGAAAGGGATTCAAAAGTTACCCGGAGCCACAATAACCAGGAATTTGAAACTATCAAGCGCCGCCGCAGCTACGGCAGCAGCCGTCGACCCTCCACCGCCCGTCCAGGCCTTCTCCGTGGGATGCACATATTTGAAAAGATTGAGTAGATCTTACCAGGAAACATTGTAAATATATCATATTGGGCACATATTGAATTAAAATGGGTTTTAAACTCAATTGAGTTAAAAAATGAAAGTATAGAAATTACACAAACATATAAAAATATTGAAAAAAAACTATAGATCCGAAATTTTCACTTTTGAAAATGCTCTAAAAACCAAAATAAAACAGATCTGCTAGAAATATGTGTGTATATATATATATATATATGGAATTTTTATCCAAAAAAAGCCCTAAAATTAAAATAAAAACAGAACTACCAGAAAAATAAAATGTTTGAATATAAGATCTTTTTAAAAAAAAAAATTCATATAGTTGCTGTAAATCAGAACCTATACTAAAACATACTGATCAAATATTCAAATCTAAGATAAACGAATAACAAGCTTTTCAAAATCAACTTAGATTTTCATATTTGATAAACAAAATATTTCATCTAAATATATATATATATATATATATACAACTCCAATATATATAAATATAACATAGTATGTAGATCCGAAAGTATTTTGAATATAAAAAAATAGATTTAAAAAATAACTCAGTTTGTTTCCAGTGTTCAGTATATATTTTATGCTACCCCTATGAAAATCGAAATAAAAAAAAATATCTACCCTTTCGAAAAAATGTGCTAATCTATATTAGAAAAACATAGACCTGGACATTTCATCACAAATTCACAATTACACATTCAAAAAGTAAAATACAAATAAAATTGAATTTACATCATTCAAACATGATTTTTCATCTCTGTAATAAAAATAGTAGATCTGAAAAACCAGGGCATGTCACATGAGTATAAATCACGGTAAAAATCAGGGTTTGCATTATAGACCAGGGTTTGAAAAATCAGGGTTTCAAAATCAGAGTTTAATTTTTCAAAATCTCGAAAGATAGATACACATAATATTTGTAATCGATTTCCACAGAACTTTTTGAAGAATATAATAAATGGTAAAAATTCGGAGAAGAATCATAAAAATCATCTGAAGAATTTTGCAGCAACCGCAAATAAAAAAAAACATGTATTTTTGATAGAGAAATTTTTGACAGTGAATGTTCAAGGTTAGAAATGTTAACAATTGTAATCGGATGCTTGCTTCAAAAAAAAAATGTAGTCGGCTGCTGCCTGCTAGCCGCTAGGTTTTGCTGTGTTAAATTATTAATTGTGCAAAAACTGTTTGCCCCAATTACAGTTGGGCCATATGCTACTTTGTTCAATCCCTTTCAATAATTATTATTAAGCCCATTATCATTCTACCCAAATAAGAGTTGGGTCAACCTTTTACCATAATTTGAGGCATTAATTTTCATTGTTGTTTTTCTTTTTCCAGAAATTAGGTGGGCCAGTTTCTGTTGGCCTATAATCAATAGATTATTTTAGTAGAATTATAATATTTTTTTAATAATTTAATGGTTTAAATATTATAATTAAACTTTATCAAGTACTATAAATCATATACTGTCGATTACCTTTCATTGCAATTAGATGGTTGTGCTTTTAATGGGGCAATATCATACTTTTTTTTTATTATCTTTGTACATTTATTCGTTATTTCTTTAAGTATAATTTTTTTATGTTTCATAGTAATGATGGACTCCTCAAAAAAACATGTCTTTGTTCCGTTGTAATTTGTATGTTGCTATTTCTAAAAATTATGAAACCGAAAAGACTTAAAGTTTTGATACTCCTATGTGATAGTGATAATAAATGTATTGGTTCAAGAAACAATGTTGTATTTTTATATATTGAATAATATTTATATATCATTAATTGTTTGGTAATATAACCCATACAAATTATTGTTTATCCATATTTACCATTTAGTTGTTTATTGAAATAAGACATTCGACAATCACTAAAATCAATTTATTTTTTCTTAATCTACGCTCCGTGCATCGCACGGGTGGAATACTAGTTTATTTGTAATAACCCAAACCTCATGGTCCTTTTTTTTGTATCTATCCCATATCTGCTGGTGGACAAATTCATGTCCCTTTCTTCTCTGGTTTTACAACCATCAACCATGTGAATGGAGAGTGGACAGAAGAGGAGGCGGCCCTTGAATGAAAAACTAAGTTAAACAGTGCCACGACTAGGGACTGGATGAGTGGGGATATTCAGAAATGGTTCCTCATTGTTCAAGAATTACAAACTAGACAGCTAAGACTGCATGCCCAATGATCTGGCTTTCAAATAATTTTTAGAGATAATTACAAAAACTAACCCTGAGGTTTAGCCTTAATCACAAAAAAACTCTAGTTATCTTTCAAAATTACAAAATACCCCCTAAAAATGTTACACATACCCTTATTTACCTAATAAATAATTTGTAAAAGAGAAGCAAATGTTGAAGGGGTATTTGTAATTTTGAAAGATAACTGGATTTTTTTGTATTTAAGCTAAAACTCAGGGTAGTTTTTGTAATTAACCCCAATTTTTACATTAAAACACAAAACCATCAAAATGATTCCATGAACCTTATTTCCTCAACAATGGAATCCAAATCAGCTGCATCTCCACGAAGTTTCATTTCTGTTGTAACATAATCCAACACCATAAAAATCTCATTGGATCTCGGATGCCACTTATCTTCCACAATAAACTTATGAAGCCTACCTCCTTCCTCAATAAAGCTATGCCCTGCTGCTTTTGTCACATTAAACCCTTTCATCATCTTCCTTAGATTCGCAACTCCATCCCATCTGCCGGCTTTCGCATAGATATTCGAAAGAATCACATAATTACCAGGATTCCTCGGCTCCAACATAAACAATGACTCGGCAGCTTTCTCTGCCAATTCAACATTGCCATGAAAACTGCAAGCCCCTAGCAACGTTCCCCATACAACCGAATCAGGCTTCATTGGCATAGTCTTTATAAGTTCATAAGCTTCTTGCAGTAATCCTGCACGGCCTAGAAGATCAACCATGCATCCATAGTGTTCTAACTTTGGAGTAATGAAAAATCTTTGCTCCATCGAATTGAAGAGTCGTCGGCCTTCCCTAACCATGCCACCGTGCGTACATGCAAGGATTGCCCCCACAAAGGTGACGTCGTCGGGGCTTATTCGATTTCTCTGCATTACCAATCACAAGACAATAAAGTTCAGTTTGGTTATTTTGAACTTACACTATACGTATACTACTGCTCCACTCAAATAATTATAGGGATAATTACAAAAATTACCCTTCAATTTCGGCATTATTACAAAAAAAAAACACAATTATCTTTGAGAAGTACCTGTACAAATACACCCTTAAGGTATTACAAACACTACCTTGAGGATTGAATTGTCTTAGCAAATACCCTCCTATCGAGGGTGTAAATTTGTAAAATAGAAACAAATATCGGGGATATTTGTAATTTAAAAAGATAACTGGAGTTTTTTGTAATTAGGTCAAACCTCAAGCGTAGCTTTTGTAATTATCCCCTAGCTTTTGTAATTATCCCCTAAAATAAATGTAACAATGAGTACTTGAACAAAGTAATGCAAGTGAAATAGTCAGAAGACTCACCAGCATCTGGTTAAATAGCTCGAGAGCCTCATCACATCTTCCATGGACTGCTAAACCCATGATCATAGTATTCCAAGAACACAAATTCCTGTTTCCACCAATTTCATCAAACAGCTGCATTGCCTTCTCAATTACACCACATCTTGCATACAGTTCCAGTACTGCATTGCCGACAAATGCATTTTTGAAATAACCATTCGCTCGAGCATAAGTTTCGATCCTCTGTCCAACCTCCAATGCACCAAGATTCGTACAAGCGGGAAGAACACTAGCTACGGTCACTTCATTAGGCTTAATCCTTCCCTCTCTCTCCATTTCCAAATACATCTCCAAAGCCTCCCTATATTTCCCATTCTGCGAGTACCCGGATATCAAAGCAGTCCAAGAAATCACATTTCTTGACGGCATATCCAAGAAAAGACGCAACGCTTCCTCCAAATTCCCACTTTTCGCGTACCCCGCGATCAAAGAGTTCCAAGTGGGTGCATCTTTGCCATTCATCTCATCAAACAGTTTTCTTGCCAAACGCAACAAGCCCATTTTTGCATACATGTCAACCAATGCAGTTAAGGCATAGACATCGTAATCTAGCCCGAATTTCACAAAATGCGCATGAAGCATTTGGCCAAGGGAAGGATTGGAAAGGTTTGCGCATGCAGCAAAGAGGAAGGTGAAGGAGTGTGGATTGGGGGAGAAGCATCGGCTAAGAATTTGGGAATAGAGAGATAAGCACTGGAAATGGGGCCCGTTAGAATAATAGGCTTGGATGAGTTTGTTGTAGAGGAAGAGAGTTGGGTTAGGCGTATTGTCGAGCACCTTGTGAGCATAATTTATGTTTGGGATTTCAACTAGTTTGGTTATCAAGTATTTGGTGAAATCTGTGCCATTTCTTAGCGTGTGGGCGTGTATTTGTTTCAGTTGGTTCATGCGAGATATCGAATTGTGTAGCAGTTTTTTGCAGCTGAACCAAAAACAATATAGGCAACAGAACTTTCACAACGTTGAACTCAGTATGGTTAAACTCACTATGGGTGCTTAGTCTGAATCTTCTGCCTAACGGCCCAACAGATCAAAACCTTTATATACCCCCGTTTCTTAAACTAAAGGGACAATTGTTAAAAACTCCATGAGGTCTGGGCTATTTAAAAAAAAAAATCAAGAGGTGTTTCAATATTATAAAAAGTCCCATATTTGATTCTCTTTTAAAATTAAGGGAATAACTATAATATTTTTATAAATATCAGGAGGATTTTAAAATATCTTTTGTATATGAAAGGGAAAAATTTAAGACGAAATCAACACTAAAGAAGTTTTTTTTGAAATTTCAAAAACCTTTAGATTTTTTTGTAATTAGCTCGAACCGCATGTTTTTTTTGTGTGACTATCCCTAAATAAATGTACTTTATTACTTTATTATTATTATTATTATTATTATTAATATTATTATTATTATTATTATTATTATTATTGTGGTTGAGTTTTTGTAATTTACTAAACACAAGTATCGACTATTCAAGTCACTTCTACATTATAGTTATTTATCAATTTTTTAAGAAAAAAAGACTAAATCTTCCAAACTATATGTGTTTTTGTACTTACAAGATGAACTAATTTTTTTTTTAACATTTTACCATAGAGATTCACAAATTTTGCATTATGCCATACATTGGCTATCATCGGTGGAATATTCTATGCATGTGCCTTCTACGTGAGGGCAAAATCGTCATTGTCTAAAATCTAAATAAAAGTTACCATATGAATTTTGTTAAAAATTTCACTTTAATTTGTCATATCAATTTTAGAAAAATTTCAAAAATAAATATGTTTATATATATTTATTTATCTTTGTAATATATAAAACAAATATAAAAATAAGTTTGAACCATGTAATAATAACTTTAAATCATACGTTTGTAAATCTTATATAATATTTTAAATGTAAAAAATAATCAAATTCATTATAGTTGTCTTTTCTGCAACTTTTGCTTGAGTTTTATATAAAAAATTATAAATGCATCAAATTATTAGAGGTGTTCACACTTCGGTAAATCGAATGAACCGAACCAAAACCTAAATTCCATCACGTATAAAATTTATCCTTATATTTTATATAAATATTCGTATATATTATGTATTTATTATATTATTATGTATTATTTACCTACTAAAATTAAAAAAATAACAAATAAATATTATAATTATGATTATAATGTTTATTTTTATATTAATTTTTATTTTTGTAAAATTTTGATTTTGAAACATCAAACCAAAATATCTTGAAAAATATCAAGAAAAACCGAATCAAGTGCAATTATTTTGTTCGCTCACCAAACACCTATAGAATTTATTTGGTCGTGAGAGTACGAGATCAATGTAGTGTGGTAAATCAACTAAAGTTGTCTCCAAAGGAAAGTTTTGTCGGGCATGTACTTATGTGAATTTTTGAAACAATTCCTAAACACTATAATCAAGTTTTGAATATGCAATTACGTTGAAATAAAAATTAAAACTGATAATATACCTATCGAGGTGAATACTAATTCTTTTTAATAGACAACAATTGGATATACACATTTTTTTAAATGGATATGGCAAAGGGAAATTACGCAAAGTTCAAATGGCAAAATGTAACAATTTTTGTTTACATTTTTGGTAAATACGGTGTTACCCTCATGTGGAGGGCCTGTACCGGAGTGTTCGAAGAATGTTGCACCTGCAATGGCCGTTGTATGTCAAAGTGCAAAATTTATATAGTTTGTATAGTAATTTTAAAAGAATAGTTCATATGATAAAGTGCAAAAAACGCATATGCAACAGAAACAACTAATTATGCATTTCCTAAGATTTATCTAAGTAGCAAAAGAACACTAACTATGTCGGATCTTGAAAAATAGAAAACAAATATGAAAAAAACACCGCCCTTAAAACCGTGTCGTTAATAGGGCAGTTACAATTATACGCCCCATAAAAAGCTGACCTAAAATCGCGGCAAAGATGAGAGATATAAGATATTTTTACCAAAAATACGTTTCAAAATCATGTCTCTTTGGAAAAAAACTGTCAAATTGCAAAATTACTATACTACTCTTAATGAAAGACGTTTAAAAAAATATTGCCTAAAATATGGGAAATATTACACCCTTCTTGTGAGACCATCTCACGGATCAAAATTCGTAAGACAAATCCTATTGGAGATTACATCAATACCTTTTATGTTAGAAAATATATTTGGAACCCAAACTGATTAGCATGAATCTTGAGATTGCATCTGATATAGAAAGATCCAATTATAATAGGGATTGAGATATATCGTTTTATATTCTCTCACTATATTATAAGTAGTAGAGATTATTATCTCTCTCCTATGGCATATTAGAAATCTCTTTCCTATAATTTCTCTTTACGTTATTTCTTGGAGCATCACCAAAGTTCTCCAAGAGTTTAAGATGTGCACAACCAAGTCAATAACTCTAGTAGTTATTTACACCAACGAGAAAGATCATGATCTTACTCGTGGTTTGTTTGTGGTTCAATCAATGCACGATATTCGTTCGTTGTTCGCGGTTCAATCAAAAGTAGGCTCATAGATGGCTTCATCATAGATCAAAAGGAGGCTTGTAGATGGGCTTAATCCTAGCTATGTGTATCGACAATTTCGTTGTAAACAGATATACTCGATGTTAGTCCAAGTGATAATCTAGATGGGAGGTGAATATATTATGCCGATTTTCCGATTTTTGCCCTCCTTTTTGAATGTAAGAATGATAACAAAAATAAAAGTGCGGGAATGTAAATAACACACGTTGATTTACAGATGTTCAACCCACCTAGGGTCTAATCTTCTACCACTCCGTTATGTCCGGAATGGATTTCGAAAAAGGAAAAAGATTTATTAATAGATACCAAACTATTACAACCTTTACCTTGAAGAGCACCTCACTCTTCTTACAACACCACCTATGAAGATTATCACAATCTTCTTACACCAATGAAGAGTACCACACTCTTCAACACCTAAAATCACCCAAGTGTGCTCTTACCACAAGAACACCAACAAGGACGTCTTGTTTTGGATGATTGAAAATAATTCAAGATTACAACTCAAATGAAGTAAACAACTTTGAAGTGCAAGTGTAATCAAGAATGAAGTCTAGTACTCAAGATGTGCAAGTGAAAGACTTAGGCTAAACAGAACAAGAATATGAAAGTGAAGAATAAGAAGTTTTCTTGTGTTTGTATTGCTTGTGTTGTTGTGTCTTGTTGCTTCAATCCTTCATCTATTTATAGGAGATGTCTTGAATTTGATTTTTAAACATAAGCTCCTCCTTGGATATTGAAATCTGTAAAAAATTGCAAATCAAATGGAGATTATAGCTGTTAAAAATCAATCCCTTAAAATCATGAAAAGTTATCGGTTGTGCAATGGATGTTTTCTGATAAAACCTTAGGTCAACCAGTTGACCTCTGTAGGTCCCAAGGGGTGTGGTGTAAGGTTTAGAAGGGGGGGTTGAATAAACCTTACCAAATTTTCGATTTTAGACTTTTTAAGATTTTTCAACAGAGTTGACTCAAATCAGTTGTGTCCTTGGGGGACAACTAAGTTAGCTATATTCAGCTAAGTTACCCACTCAACAGACTCGATAGAGTTGTTGATAGTACTCGGCTACTTAATCTAATACTTAACTTTAGTTGATTTGGTTTTTAACAGCAGAAGACTTAACACCCTTTAGATAGATTTAAGCTTATTTTTAACACTTGTTTTAGTACCTGTTATTTATCAGTTGGATAGCAGATTTAACTTACAGCAGATATAATAAAATATGCAGGAATGTATGTGCTGAAAGTAAATTGACACAAGTAATTTTTATAGTGGTTCGAGGATGTGCTAATTCCTCTAATCCACTATTCTCCAACTCTTGGAGGAATCCACTAAGTAACCGATCGAATTACAAAGCAGTGAACAGTTTAGAGACAGCCTTGATGACACAGTTGGCTTCTCCTGCGACTCAGTTTCTTCACGAGGCAGCTGACTTGCTACTTCAGCTCACTTTCAAGTTCTTGGATTTGTTCACACAGCCCTCCAACAAACTTGAATATCTTGGTTCGACCTTGACCTTTCTACAACTCCTTCAAATCGGAGAGTAGACCCTTTTTTGCTCCTCAAATGTTTCCTCTTCAACTGGTTGAAGTTGTCTCTCATTCACAACGTGTGTTGGATCGAGTTTCTTCGAGTTTTAGGCTTGAGGAATATCTTGTTTAAAGATGAAAATATTGCAGGTTAATTGTTTGCTCAATGAATGCTTGTTCGTGCTAGGTTCATGTATGCAAGGTAATCTTTTCTCAATTGCTTCCTCAGCCTTTTTATAGTGCATATTTGAAATTTGCCCGTTGAAGAGATATGCCAATTTCAAATGTCACTTCTTGTTCGTTGGCTTGTCTTCTCTTGGTCTATAACACTTGTGATGTTGACCCTTCCTCGTATTAAATGGCTTCGCAGCTTTACAGGTTCTGACACAAGTTGCAGTGTTTCCCAATGGCTTATTCCTTTTGCATATTTCTTGGCCAAATGCTTTAAGACCTGGCAGCTTTGACATATTACTATATCGAGTAATATTCTTGACTTCCTTCCAACGGATCAATCTCAGTTGTCTCAACTTGACTGCTGCCTTTACCCCTTGTGACTTGAGTCTTCTCAAATCATAAGATTGACTCAACTGTCACTTCAACTGATAGACTTGGCTCCTTAAGTTGACTTGACTGACACTTCACACAACTTTTCCTTAGATGATTCTCCTTCAGTCGAGTCCTTGACTTCCTTCATGGCCATAATCAGCTGACACACAGAGAGTCTTCTCTCTAGTCTCCAGTTGACGTCTTGCATTTTGACTTGGCTGACTTCACTCAGCTCTTCAAGTCCTATCTATTACAATAGATAATTACAAGGAAAATGGGGTGTCAACTTCCTAGTCTAAGTTTTACATAGTATCATCAAAATCTAACAAATAAATTTCCTAACAATTTTCCCTTTTTGATGATGCCAAAATTTAAAACAAACAAAAATAAGTAAACATCAAATACAAGCAGTGCAGTAACAAAAAATGTATGCTTTTGAATAATCAAGTTTATTGATCATAGCATTCTTATCCTTTACAAAGCTGTTTACAACAAGTAACAGAGCTATATACAAGTATAACTTTTCAAAAAGTATCAAAGCTAAGTTACAAAGAGAATGAATATTACAAGGAAATTCACAGAGCTATTACAGGGAAAACTTACAGATATGTATTTACAACAAAGTAAAATACATGAAGGGGTTCGTAGCTATCTTCAATGCCTTTGTTGCTTCCTTCTTCTCTCTTCATCATCAGATTTCTTCCTGTCATCTTCAGCTCTCTTCCTTTTCCTTTCCTCTTCATCTCTCGTTTTCTTCTCATAAGCTCGCCTAGCAGCAAGGTCATCCCTTCGCTGCCTCTCCTCCCATTCGCGATTCACTCTTTCATTTTCTTCCTCTTGCCTCTTCTTGGCTTCAGCAACCTTGAGTGCAACTTCCATGTTAGCAAGACGATCAAAACCAGCCCAATATATGATCCCTTTCTTCTACGGATCAACATACGCAATGTCCTTTGGTCTTGGCCGCAGTTGAGAACCTCTTCCACTGCCACCATGTCTTCCCCTTCCTGACTCAGCTCCCCTTCCTATGGGAATATACTATATTGGAGCTTTTCACTTTCCAGCTGAGTGACTGTTGGAGCTTGGCTGCTTATCAGCTGAATTACACAATTCTAGTCTCTTCTCCCAATACAAATCCCAGGTTTGTAGCAGAGTCATATCTTGAAAATAACCTTCTGCTTCTAAAGTTTGGAATTTCTCTAGAGATTTGGGTCAGATCCAACATCAGGCATGACAATATCTCTTGGAGGTTTTATGGCAGCATAATCTTTTCCAGCTGGAGGACCATCATACTGTTTTCTGATTTCTTGGATGTTGCTTCTCAGCTACCTTCTCAAATGCAGCTTCGATGGCCTTTCTTGATCCTTTCACAACCATCTCAGCTTTCTGTTCAACATCCAGCTCTTTCGGTAAGTTGCTGAGAAAAGAAACAGTGACATCACCTTACTGTGGGGTTTCAACATACATGAGTTTCAAAGGAAGATTTTTCGAACTTCCTTGCCCCTCAACTGTGTCACCTTTCTTCGCCTCCTTATCACTCATATTCTCCTCCTTTAATCCATTTAAGGCCTCATCTTCCCCCTTCTTGGCATTATCACCAAATGGAGGGTTAGGCAGGGAACAATCCGCTCAGAAGGAAATCCAATCGGCAGATAGTAGAATTCTGCTTGATATCTGTGTTGGAGTGGGCTGTTCGGAACACTGACCGGGTAGCCTTCGACTCAACTACCACCAACTTCATTTCTGCCATTAGAAGACCAAACTTCTGGTTCATGTTGTCCTCTAGGCGTGCAATCTCGCTCTGGTGGTGCAGCTTAAGCAACTCCATGTCCGACTTGTGCGGGGTTTCCATTCTGACCATCTACTCTTTCATTTTCTGCTGAAACTTGGACATATGCGCACTCCATACCAACATTTTTGCAAATAAAGCCTTGATGTAACGGACCTGCTCGAACGCATGGCGTCTTGTGCGGCACCCATTCCCTTATACGAGCACAACTCCTCTCAAACCGCATGACGAGGTTGCATCACGATTGTCCAATCAAAGATCCAGGGATGCATGGTGGCATTCCATCTTCTCAATCTCATTATAGATTTTCTTGAAGGCATCATGAGAACTCATTTGTCCGGCCGACATCGCTTCAACCATACTGCATCGAAATCAAAACCCATTGGCATAATCGTATCTGATGGAATGATAGGCTCTTCTTGCACGGTGTATTTTCTTGATCTCTAGCAGACTCAGCTTCCATGTCAAGCAGTTCAACATTGAATGGAAAGATGTCCTCAAAGACATCATCTCTAACAAAAGGATTCCCCGAGGGTCTACGCATTGGGGGCCTTCCCTTGTCCTTGTGGCATTGTACCAGCTCTATGTGCATCGGCCGCGCAAAGATCATCGGCAGATTAATGCGGTTGTGGGAGCTCTGTGGATTTTGTTGGAGTCATTACTGCTAGCTTGTGGTAGCTCGCGTTAGATTGACTGCTTTCACCGGGAGCGATTGTATGGATCTGCACACGATCGAGCCTCAACTGTCTTAACAGCTTCTTTGGTCTCAGTGAGTTTTTCCTTTTGAGTTACCGTATCCTCAATTGTCTCATTAGCATCATCAAAGTTTGATGTGGCCTGGGGTGATTGCTCATCATCAAAGTTGAATCTCATAGGAGCTATTTTATCACTTACATGGCTCCGAGATTTATGAACATCCTCAGTCTCATCCATTTTTGAATCTTCATGGTGTGTGGACTCAGCTTCATCCTCGGATGCCAGAAAAGATGTATCAATGTGTTCTTGGGAATCACAAAGGGCACTGATCTCCTCTTCTGCATCAGCTCCTTCGACCTGAGGAATGTTCTGCTGTTCTGGTTCCTTATCTAACGAAGTCTCAACCTCCTTTAGTCCTTCTCTACCCTAAGCAGTCTCAACCGCTGGGGCCTTCTACAATCCCTTCGACAGACTCAACTGTCTTGGGGTCTTCTACATTGGCATCCTTCATAGTCTCAACTCATTGGATTACACTTTCATGGCCAAAAGTCTCAACTCCCGTGGCCTCTCCATCCTTTGCCTTAGCTGCAGCAAAGCAACTTCATCGGCCTGCATATCAGAGGAAATCTCAGCTAAGACAGTCTCAACTGTCCGAGCGTCATTAATTTCACTCTGCTTCTCAATGGTTTGCTCGCCTTCGCCTCCAAACTTCAATGTTTTATCTCCCACAACATCCTCCGACCCTGCTGTGGTGGAGAGAGCTTCCCCCTCAGCTGGCGCACCAGCTGAGTGAACGATGGTGGGGTTACTCAACTCCTAAGACTCGGCTGTGATTCCTTTTGAGTGTGCAACCATTGGGGAAGGTGTCTCAACACCTTCTATGGGGGTAGGCTTGGCTTGGGTGCCCGTGTTCCCAACATCATCGTCGTTCCCCTGAGAGCGATCTTGAAAATGCACGGGGGACATGGTCGCTGCAATGACAGTTGTGATTTCCAATTCAGGCTTCTTGAACAACCTTATCCTCTTTGTGGCAAATGGAATTTCTGGTTCCACTTCTTTAGGCTCTTCAAAGGTGAAGGCATGTGTTTCAGTAGCGTCCTTCTTTGACGCAGCTTCCTTCCGAGACTTAGCAGTGCACTTCTTCTTCACGATTAGTGAGAAAGGTAGAGGTTCCTCCTCGCCCTCGATGTGGGGGCGGGCGTCGTTGCTCGGGTAGTGCTTTGGTTTGGGTTTGAGGCGAGATGCCTTCTTGGATTTGTTTGCTAGGGCGGGGAGTTTTACTGCCGCAACTCTCTTCTTAGAAATGGGCTTGGGCGAGAGAGTTGTAGAAGTCTCAGTTGTGTCTTCTGCTGGGTCAGCTGATTCCCCTTCACTTGTATCAGCCTTCCTCGCATGGGCTTTCTTCTGTGCGCCTGAGAGGTTTGCCTTGAACATCCTCTTTTTCGCATTGAAGGGCTTTCCATGGTGCAGAGCAATCCCCTTGATCTCCATCAAATGGCCAATAACAAGGCCATATCCCAGCGAGCATCCAAAAGTCCCATCCTATTTGTAGGACTTGTTGATCACATTCTGCCACACTCGGCTGAAGATGAACTCAGCCCAATTTACCTTCTTGTTGTACATAATCGCAGCCATCACAGTCAGCTTTGTCCGTGATAGCTGGTTGAAGCTTCCAAACTTCATATCCACACATTTGGACACGATGTCCATCAACTTCTGGTAATCTTCCTTTAGAAAATCCTTTTTATCTGTATACATAGCTTTAGCAGCATACCGGGCTTTGCAACTTCCTTCCAAGCTGCAGCCAAGTTGACATCCTTATCATCGATGTCCTTCAATCCTTCATAGGGTAGGAAACAGTGCTCAGCAAGGTCCTTTGCAGTGATCTTAATGGCCTTGCCGTGGACGGATGAGCAAATCTCATTGTCATGCACCTCGGCGTTCACGTAAAACATGGCGACCTCCTCCAGATACGTATGTGTGAACTCCATCGAAAAAAATTCCTTCAGACCAGACTTCTTGAGCTTTTCTACGATCTTCTTCACCAGGGCCTCATCAACGCCCTGCTTGATCATGCCTTGGAAATCCATTGACGCACCAGATTGGAGCTTCTCAGAAAGCTTGGCGAAATCGTGAGTAACAACCATTTTCAGAATTTTTAACCGGTGAAAAATGCAAAAAACTTGAACTTAGAAAAGTAGGGTTTCAAACTAGTTGTAGAGAGAAATCTTGCTTGCTTGCTGAAGATGAATATGTTTGTGTGAGGAGAGAGAAAATGAATTTTGGTACATAAAGGACTTGAAAGGACGGTTTTTTGGAATTTGAAATATTTGATCAAGATCAACGGTCAGGATTGACTCTTCAAAACCGCATTAATTTCCCCATATTAAATGCAGTAGCATTTGTATCCAATCATATGGTTTACTGTGCAGCTTTTGTACTGACAATCATAATTACACTGATGTAATCCTTAAAAACATTCCCGCTCGAATAAAACGACTGCATTTTTGTCACTTAGCTCATAAATGATTCAGCTTACATCCAAAGTGACTTAACTTTTCTTCTCTCTTCACATAACATCACTCAGATGTCAGCTAACTCGATACAACTGACTTTCCGACTAGGCTGTTTCACTTGGTTGAAATGTGAAACTTGTCTATTTTCCATTCTCTCTTCTTTTATCTCTGCTGATTGAGTCTTCTGAGTATGCTAACTCAGCTCAATTAACCCTAACGCATTCTTGAGCTCTTCAAACCTTGATTCACATAAAGGTTTTGTGAATATGTCAGCTAACTGCTTATCAGTTGCGATGTATTCCAAGGTGGTATTTCTTTTTAACACGATCTCTTATAAAATGATATCTGACATCAATGTGTTTTGTTCTTGAATGCAACACTGGATTCTGAGTGATTGCAATAGCACTAGTGTTATCACACATAATTGGAATCTCTTTTTCTTCAATATCATTGTCTCTCAACTGTTGTTTCATCCATAAGACTTGGGCACAATAGCTGCCCGTAACTATGTACTCTACTTCAACTGTGGATGTAGCTATTGAATTTTGTTTGTTGGTGAACCAAGAAACTAATCTGTTTCCAAGCATTTGACATGTACCAGAAGTACTCTTCCTATCAACTCTACATCCAACATAGTCTGAGTCTGAGTATCCTACCATCTTGAATCCTCCTTCCTTTGGATACCATAAGCCGACTTCCTAGCATCCCTTCAAATATCTTAGGATCCTCTTAGCTGTAGTTATGTAACTCTCTTTTGGTGCAGATTGAAATCTAGCACATACACCTACTACAAAGGTGATGTCTGGCCTGCTTGCTGTTAGATAGAGCAATGATCCAATAAGGGCTCTATATCTTGTTTGATCAACAGCTTTGCCATCTGCATCCATGTCCATCTTAACTGATGTATTCATAGGAATTTTCACTGAAGACTTCTCTTCCATACCAAACTTCTTCATTAAATCTCTGGTATACTTTGTTTGAATTATGAAGGTTCCATCCTTCAATTGCTTGACTTGAAGTCCTAAGAAGAAAGTCAACTCTCCTATCATGCTCATCTCAACGGTTGAGATTAAACCATATATAAAGCATTAATCACATCACATTTTATGCTTGCAGTGTTTATATCCAATCATAGGCATATTGTTTCAGCTTTTCACTGTACCACATTTAATGATACTGACAAAATTATCAAAATATTCCCTCTTTAATGAAAATGACTTCATTTTGTCTCATAGTTAATAAATGAGCCTACTTTCTTATTTATGACTCAACTCTGCTTCTCTCCCTAGTCTGCTGATGGGACTCAGCTGTTCAGTTGACTCAACTCTGCTAAACATTCAAATAGGCTATTTTACTCCACTGAACGAGCAAAACTCTTCTATAACGCAATTCCCCCACCTTTAACTATGCTGAATGAGTCTTCTGAGCATATTAACTTAGTTGAATCAATCCAAGCTCATTCGTCAGTTCTTCAAACATTGATTCACATAAGGGCTTTATTAATATATCAACTAATCGCTTTCGCCTTGACACATATTCCATTGTGATGTCTTTCTTTTCAATATTATCTCTTTGAAAATGATGTCCGACATCATTGTGCTTTGTTCCAACATAGTGTAATACTTGCGAGTAATTGCAATAGCACTTGTGTTATCATACATAATTATAATTTCGTTCTCTTCAATGTCATAACCTCTCAGTTGTTGCCTCATCCACAACACTTGGGCACAACAGCTTCCCACATCAATATATATTCTGCCTTAGCTGTAGATGTAGCTATTGAATTTTGATTTTTGTTGAACCAAGAAACTAATCTATTTCCAAGCATTTGACATGTACCAGTTGTACTCTTCATGTCAACTCTACATCCAACATAGTCTGAATCTGAGTATCTAATGAACTTGAATCCACTTTCTTTAGGATACCACAATCCAACTTCTTGGCTTCCCTTCAAGTATTTTAGAATCTTCTTAGTTGCTGTCATATGACTTTCTTTGGGAGCAGACTGAAATCTTGCACATAAACCTATTGCAAAGGTGATGTCAGGTATGCTGGCAGTCAAGTAGAGCAATGATTCAATGAGTGCTCTATATCTTGTCTGATCTATTGGTTTGGTTTTGTGCATCCATGTCCATCTTGATAGAAGTATTCATAAGAATCTTCACAGATGACTTTTCTTCCATACCAAATTTCTTCATTAAATCTCTGGTATATTTGGTTAGACTTCTGAAGGTTCCATCCTTCATTTGCCTGACTTCAAAACCTAGGAAGATGGTTAATTCTCCCATCATACTCATCTCAAAATTTCCTTTTGCATAAGGTTTGAGAATTTGTCACACAGCTCTTTGTTTGTGGATCCAATGATAATGTCATCCCATATATTTGAATAAGCAACATGTTCTCTACATCATGAATTATGAAGAGTGTTCTGTCAACTTTTCCATTGGTAAATTCATTGTCTCTTAGAATCGACACAATGTATTATACCATGCTCTTGGTGCTTGTTCCAAACCATACAATGCCTTTTGAGCTTGTAGACTTTATCTCCAATAGTTCTCTACTCAAAACCTGGAGGTTGTTCCACATAGACTGCTTCTTCTAAAAGTCCATTCAGATATGCACTCTTAACATCCATTTGATAGACAATGAAGTTCTTGTCATCAACATAAGCAAGAAACATTCTTATTGCCTCTAATCTTGCAACAGGTGCAAAGGTCTTATCAAATCTATATCTTCCTCTTGGCAATACCCTTTGGCTACCAATCTTGCTTTGTTTCTCACAACAGATCCTTCCTTATTCATCTTATTTTTGAATACCCACTTTGTACCAATGCCATTTTGGTGAGTAGGCCTTTCAAAAATTCCCAAACTTTATTTCTTTCAAACTGATTCAGCTCTTTCTACATAGCTAGAATCCAGTGTGTGTCATCCAATGCTTGTGACACATCATTTGGTTCAATTTGAGAAATGAAACAAGTGAACATTACTTCATGTTGAGTTCTTGATATTTTCTTACTCTTTCTCTTACATTTCCAATGACTTCTTTGTTGGATGCTAAGTTGTCTTGAACAACTTCTTCTTGATCATCTTCATTCAGCTGCAAACCGTCCAGCTGTCTCGTCCTCATTAGGATCAAATCTTCTAAGATTTGTCTCAGCATAAAAACTTTTCTGGATAGTTGGCTGATTCATCTTCTCAGCTATCTCATCAATGTCTTCTCCATTCATATTAGGTTCATCAAAAACCACATGGATTGACTCTTATGTTACCATGGTCCTTTTGTTCAGCACTCTAAAAGCTTTGCTCTCAGCTGAATATCCAGGAAAGATACCTTGATGAGCTTTAGCATCAAAGGCTTTCAGATTATCCTTGCCATTGTTATGAATGAAATACTTGCTTCCAAAAATGTTGAAAATATCCCACATTTGGCTTTCTTCCTATCCAAATCTCATATGGGGTTTAGGATAGTTGCCTATTGATCATATACCTATTCTGAGTGTATCAAGAGTTTTAATGGCTTCAACCCAAAATCTCTTAGGCAATACAACTTCAGCTAACATGGTCCTTGCAGCTTCATTGAGGGTTCTATTTCTTCTTTCAGCTACTCCATTCTGTTGTGGAGTTCTTGCAGCGGATAACTCATGAGCAATACCATTTTCCATGCAATACTGAGTTATAATCCCATTGACAAACTCAGTTCCTCTATCAGATCTTATCTTGATAATGGTCTGACTCTTCTCATTTTGAACTATCTTCATCAGCTGAGGAAGCTTTTGCAATGTTTCCTTTTTCTTACACATAAAAATGGTCAGTGTGTATCTTAACAAATCGTCCACCATCACTAGGTTGTATTTCTTTCTACTATGCTAGCTGGCTCAACTGGTTCAAACAGATCCATGTGCAATAAATGCAAAATCCTTGTTGAACAAGAACTTGGCTTATCCTTGAATGATGACTAGATCTGCTTTCCTTTCTGACATGCATCACATATGTTTTCTTTCTTGTAGACTGAATCTGACAATCCTTCAACCAAATGGCTTCTTGCAAGCTTGTTGATAGTCTTGAAGTTCAGATGACTCAGCTTCTTGTGCCACAGCCAGCTTGATTCAGTTGTGCTCTTGGTCAATAGATGTGCTTAGTGTAGCAGTAGACCTATCCACTACACACATGTTTTTACGCATTCCTCTTTCTTTTGATAATTTCCTCATATGCTCGCACGAATCATAATTTAAGTTTGAGGAGTTGTCAAGAAAGCGTAAATAAGTACTACACGCTTTTTGCATTGCATATAGGATTACATGTAGAAGTTAAAATTTTGTTAAAATTTTAAAAAAATCGATTTCTTTTCGTTTTTTAATGTTAGCACGTTTGTTGCTTTTTTGTAAAAAATAAAAAAAATACAAAAGCTTCCACATGATTTTACTATGAGGATTTGGTTTCATGAGATGAAGTATTTTGGTGAATTATGTGATGAATTATTAAGAAGATATCTTTAGCATGTTTGGATCTAATTAAGAAAATTGGTTATTTGAGCATGATGCGAAAAATAAGCCTATGAGCTTTTGTGCCATAAACTGCTTTTATATTATGTAGTCTTATTTTTTTCTTGAGTGTGTCATTCATGATTGTGTGTGTGCAATTTTTGAAAATGACTTAAGGCCATTTTTGTTTAGCCAACTTAGCCTAAAAAGCCTACCTATGAACTAATGATTCCGTAGTTAGCCACTTTGAGCCTAAACTTTTTATTGTTAGCCACATTTTGAGATTTGAACTTATAAATATTTTTTTCATCCCTAAAACTTGAGCTTATAGAAGATGAATAGTTTGGGGAAGATGTGGTGAAATATTGAAAAAAAAAGAAAGATGATGGCAAAAAGAAAGAGGGAGGAGCAGTGAATATGTGAAATAATGAGGGAGCTCGAAACAAAAGAAAACAACTTTGTGAATGAAAAAGCAAAGAAAAATCGAGCTAGAAAGAAAAGAAAAAAAAGAAAATAAAAGTTCTGAAAATTTTTGAAAAACAAAATTGCAAGCTTAAAACAAAAGAAAAGAAGACAAAAGGCCTAAGAAGGAAAAAATGAAAAAGGGTGGAGTATGAGTCGAAAAAGAAAATAACTTGAAAGAATGATTTTTAGATGAAATTGGGTTGGTGAGTTGAAAGTCTATGTTCTTAAATTCTATTTGCTCGCGAAGAAAACAAAGAAGTACGATCCACATGACCTAGTCGTGTCATTTGACACGGTCATGGGAGTGGTTCGTGTGACTTACACACGAGCATGTGATGTGTACATGGAAGGATTTTCATAGACGGTTTACAAGGCCTACACGTGTGATTTCACATGGCCGTGGGTTTTGTACCGTGCCAAAATAGAGACTAAAGCAGGTTACACGGGTTGACCGTGTGGATTGCACACGGTCATGCATTTTGTATTTTGGGATGATTTTGTTTCCCAATTTCGTCAGAACTCTACAAGGGATCGCACAAGGCAACTATAAAAGGAGGACTTAACCCTAAGCCTGATATGACACACTTTGGAGAGAAAATAAAATAAAAAGAGAGGAAAGAAACAACACAATGAAGAACAACGCAAGACTTCTACCAACCACAAAAGCACGAAGGTTCGAGATTGTGAATACGGGTTCATCTACACAAGAGGATTCTATCATCATAGTCTAGGGCTTTTGTTATGTACTTAATTCCATGTTTAACTATTTGTTTTCAGATTTGTCTATGAATTTGTAAGCAAGTATGTTAGGCTAAATCTGTCTAGGACATGATCGAAATTGTGGATTCACGTTAATTTTAATTTGATTATTTCCTCTTAATTGGTTTTATGTGTTCTATTTATGAATTTGTATGCTTATTTCTTATAAATTATCTGACCAATAATTTGCATGTTTTATTTGTTAGTTCATAATTCGGAAGATGAGATCTAACATTTGATAAACGAATTCATAACATAAATGGGTATAGAGTCAGGAGGCTTATAACATTGTGGGGGTTTACTTCAATTCTATATGTTTTTGGGAGTTGATATTAATTGTTGAGTATGGATACTAGCAATTCTTATTGATAAAGCATGTTAAGATCATAGTCCTAGGTTTGGTTTTAGTAATTGTTGGAATCTTGTGAAGTTCGGTGATTTACAATACTTGGAAATTTTGATTTAATAATTTTAGGAGTAGTTAGATATAATTCTTGTTCTTTCGATAGCTTCAATAAAATTGAATTACTAAATTTATTGTACTTTATGTGCTTCGTATCAATCCCTAAGGAATAGGACATTGCTCATTACTATCTATAAACCACAACATACACATTTGGTTTAGCCTAAAAGATTTTCGTTACAAAAGTATAGTCCAAACGGCCTTGATCACACACTACATCTTGGACTCAGCTCTTCGCCAAGCAACTGCCTAGTTACTTCAGCTCTCTAAATCTTCATGATATGATCACACAACCCTCCTTGGATTCAGAATCTGGTTCGACCGTGAACCTTACTACACTCCCTTCAATTCTTGGTAGTGTAGACCCCTTTTCATTTTCACAAAAGTTTCCTCTTCAACTGTTGACCAGCTTCAATCTTTCATTGAGTGTGTAACTGAAGTGTCTTTGAATAAGCTTGAGGATTTGCAGTTAAGCTTGAGAGAGAGTATGTTTGAATTTCTTGCTAAAAAATGCTCTTAAGTTTTTCTCTGTATCTAGTATGTATCTTGTTTTCTCTAAAAAATCCCCAGACTTTATAGTAGGAGTTTGAATTTTGTCCGTGAAGAGGTAGACCAAACTTCAAACTCTACTTTGTGTTTGTTGGCTTATCCTTGCAGCTTTAGATGTTGACCCAACCTTGTTCTCAACTTTTTGCAGGCTTTCTGAAAAGGTGTCAACGCATGCATGCTTCCCATTTGTTTATTCATTTTACATCCTTTCAACTTGAGCACTTTAAGGTTTTAGACATGTCCTTGTTACTAAATAAGTAACTTTATTAGACTTGGTGCAATGGACTTCTTCAGATAACTTAGTCCTTCAGTTGTTTTACCCTTTTGACTTAGGCTTGAGTCTTTCGACATATTCTTTGATGGACTTTTTTGTCAATCTTCGAAAGACTTGGTTGTCGCACTTGGCTAAGAGTCTTCTCGATTTTAACTGTTTGTGGTCAACGCTTTTTTCTCACTACTCGATTTGCGAGTCTTCTGATTATTTCTTCAGGAAGTCTTCTGCAACTCTACTGGGCTACTTTTTAGTTTAGCTTTCATCCTATCTATTACAAAATAGAAATTACATAGAAAATGGGGTGCCAACTTCGTAATACAAAGTTTTCTAAGTATCATCAAAATTATACAATAAATTCCTAACAAGTTGAATCTTGCATGTAACTAACATTAGAGTCATAGATCTACTTCTCAAACCTTTCTAACAACACTAGATTCAAGTCAATCGACTTTGAAGCAACCCATCATGCCCAAGATACGAAGATTGGCGCCGCTATTGCACGTGAGGGTCCCACATTTCCAATCCTTGAAATATATCATTCCCGGTTGTAGTTCACTTCATGCAATCGAAACCAACCGAACCTATTTCAACCTTTTTTAAAGTACCTACGTGTTAAATCTTGAATTGAAAAGAGAATTGATTACGTTGATGGTGCTAGATTTAGATTATGATCCCATGAACTTATAACGATAAAAACGCACACCCAGTTAAATAAAACACTCAAGTCCTACACATGCTAGCATAATCTTAAGAATGGTTTTGTGAGTTTAATTGAGTTATGCACTGATATCAACACTCGTATAATATAGTAATGCATATATTTTACGCATGTGAGAAGATTTAAATAAAATTGCATAGATTAATATTCATGATGAATATTTGATTGTGTCGAATGTGTGAATGTGTGCATGTAATTATGCGATAAGGATATCTTGAATGATCGAGCAGGGTAGACTTGCATTTTGCCCCCACTATTCCTTTACCTGAACCACATCACGGAAGACGGAGAGTTCTAAGATGGATAATGGGAGGTAGAATAGGCATACCCGAAATATATCTACTCGATATTGCGAGATAGACAATTTAAGCCTAGTTGAGCATTAAGGAGTTAAAGCCGACAAGAACGTTTAACAAGAGGCTATATGCTCGTCAAAAGTAAGGACCCATAGCTTGATCAACTAGTATCCAACATAAAGTCTGTGAAAATTTCATGAATTATATAATGTGTCATTGTTCATATTATGCATACATAAAATATATTGATATTAAATATTTCATAATTACTAAAAAGTTCACTAGACATTGTTTAGTATTGAATATTTCTTTAATTCCATGTACATTTCATTTTTTTAACAAATGGATAACCAAAATTTGTTTGAATTATCTCGATTGGTAAACCACACAAGCACACTAGAACCCATTCATTAAGGGTTTACCTTATCCCTTCTATTTTCTAAACCTTCCAGATATTAAAGGACTAGCTCATGAAAAGACATAAGACAAAGAAGCCAATGAATTGTGGTGGCACTACTTTATAGATATATGTATTTTGTATTAATGTTGTTAGATCCGTGTTTTTACATGTCATATAATAATTTGTCTTATTTTCAAAAATTCTAATTTAAGTGTTTTGCTTTCTTGGTTACTTCTTATAATATGATTTATTAAATAAGGAAAGTTGATTTATAAAAGGATTGTTTTAAAACTTGACTCACAGGTATTATTTTGATATAAAAAGATCTTATTCCTAGATATTTTAGGCCATCTTGATAAGGAAGGATTCTAGAGTCTTACCTTACATGTGATAATAAATCCTAGTTCTATTATATCTTTCTTTTCTTGTTTTGTAGGGACTTGGAGTTTTGAAGGAGTGCCTATATAAGGAGGTCGTCCCTCACATAATCAAGAACGAGATAACATTACAATTGAGAGAGCAAGTATACACGCAACACAAAATTAAGAGAGTTAATTAAAATTAAGTATAACGACGCTTTTTAAAAACTAAGTAACAAAGATCTTTTTAAAAAAGTTATGACACTTTCTCAAACAGACCAATATCGCTTTTTAAAAGTGTTATATGAAATGTCATATTTAGTTTTCTAAAATTTCAAAGATAACACCTTGAAGATTGAGAGTCTTTGTTTTCTTAGTTTTTCATCTATCGTTTGTTTTCATAGAAGATCCGAACCAATAGTCTATATTCGTCTTTTTGGACAAGATGTTTTTAAATAGTATAGATCTACTCATGACAACATAAGTTTTAATACGTTTCAAAAAGTATCACTAGTTGAGCCATTGAAAGTGAGTTCTATTTAAAACGATATATTTCAGTGTTACCATTATCATTAAGTGAATTATTTCAGAGTCATTATTAATCGGCACGCTTATTTAATTCAATATTATATTTACAAGTATTTTTATACTTGTAGCCAATGCTCTCTCTGTGTTTTCTATTTATCAAAATTGCGAATTATGAAAGTTGGTATAAGATTTCGCACTTATAGCAACACTTTATTTTCGAGACCGTTGGGACCTATAAAACTTTCAATTGGTATCGAGCAAAACTTGATTTCACTCAAAAGTGTTGATCTTGAGTTCAAGCAAGTGATGGATAGTCAAGTTGCAACCATGTTTTGTCCTCCTATGCTAGATGGAACAAACTACTCTATTTGGAAGATCAAGATTAAGCTTTCATAAATCAATTGATGAGAAGACTTGGCGTTTATTCTAATCGGATGGACTCAAAACACAAAAAATTATATTGGATTATCGGGAAATATTTTTAAACAAGACGTTGATGGTGACTTGTTCACTTTGGTTATTAAATTTGGCTATTTGAATTAAATTAGTTGGTCCAATGAAGAGATCCAACTAGTAACCTACAATTCAAAGGCTCTCAATGTTATCTTTGGTGCAAATTTAATGCAATTTGATTTTAGCATGTTCAAAATTATGCTAATTTAATTCACTTTCAAATTATCATATGTGTCTATAATTTAATGACATTATTCCTTAAAAGCCCATAAAAGATGTATGGGAGGCCTTACAAAAACATTGTGAAGGATCAAATTAATGTTAATGACGCTAAATAAAAAGTGTTCATCTAGTATAGTCCAAGATACAACACTTTAATGCGAGGTTTGAAAATCAAGATGGAGGAAGATAAAGACATCACATCATATCATGGAAAATCTTTTTTGCGATATTGCTAATGAGTTTCAATCTTTGGGTGAGCCTATTTCAAATTAAAGATTGGTTGGTAAGATGATGCGTTCTTCCTTCCGAAAAGGTTTGATGTGAAGATTGCGCTATTGAAGATTTATCGAACATTACAACACTTCGACTTGATGAGTTAGTGACTTCATTTGGGATTCTTAAAACCTGGGAACTCAATTTTGTCAAAGATTTAGCATGTTCAAAAAAGAAGGCCTAAAGGGAAAAGCATTGTTCATCTCTCCAAGATACGACACTTTAATGCGAGGTTTGAAAACCAAGATGGAGGTATTACCCGATGAATATGATGAATTAACTCAATTAACTAAAGAGGTTGAGGAATCTGGGAATTAGGTGAGGAGTTAATGGCTTTATTTTCTGAAAAAAAAATAACTAAAAGTAGAATCATGAAAAACAAAAGCAAAAATCAATTTCCTCCAAAAGCCAAAAAGCCTTTTAAACCTGATGCTCCCAAATATCCTCAAAGAAATATGCCTGATAGGAACCAAGAGAAATCTGGAAATCAGTTTGACATTGAAAAGGTCAGATGTAGGGCATGTACTGGTTTTGGGCACTATGCCAATGAATGTGCAAACATGTTATGAAAAAGGGGTATGAATCTAAGTGTTACTTTAAGTGATGATGAGTCTGAGGAGGAGAACTCAAGTCAGAATGATAATATTGCCCTCATGACAATCATCAAAGGGAAAAAGGCGCTGCAAATTAATCCATTAGGTATCTCTCGAGGTGTTGCTCGAGATGCTCCAACACCTGACAGGTGCACTTTCTCTAACACTTCATATACGATTTGCTTAATAAGGTTGCTGAGGATTCCAATGGTAAAAAACAAAATGTTGTGGATGCTTACTAAGAGTTGTATCACAATTGGCGCAAGCGTGTCCAACATATTGCATGTCTCACGAAGGAGAATGAAAAACTCACCAAAGAGAACAAGGAGTGGAAGGGTACTTTAACACGTCTGGAAGCGCTATTGACACGAAAGGATGAATAACTCGAAAAGGTAAAATCTGAACTTAACAAATCCCTTGAAACCCTGCAAAGGCTAAATACTGGCAAAGCTAAACTTGATGAAATTCAGGCATTAGGAAGTACATACAATGCTGGTTTAGGATACAAAACACCTATTTTTGTTAAAGGAACTAAAAACTCTGAGGCTTCGAATTATTCGATTGAAAAACCCACTTGTTCTAATCAAAACCACAGAAAAGAAAAAGGCATTATGTCTGTCATTACTGCTATAAACCTGGCCATATTAAACCATATTGTTATAAACTAAAATCTGATTTGAAGTATCATAGGTTTTCTGGTCAGGTGTCTTCACAAGTATCCTCACACATTTCTAGCAACAATACAGTTGTACAAAAAAAAAAATTGGGTCCGCAAAACTGAGATGACTTGTAATGTTATATATACATCCTTAAGGTCTAACGTTGCAGGGTCTTGGTACTTCGATAGCGGGTGTTCTTGCCATATGACAGGTACCATCGAATATCTAACAGATTATGAGTTGTTCGATGGAGGTAAAGTCACTTATGGTAGTGGTGCTCAAGGACAGGTAGTTGGTAAATATACTTTTAATGTAAAGGGTCTTCTGAAGCTCAAAAACGTTCTACATGTTGAAGGGCTTTCGGCAAATCTTCTTAGTATAAGCCAACTTTGTGATGACGATTTATATGTTAAATTTGATAGGAAGTTCTTGTGAAGTCTTTGATAATTCTAACGTTTGCATCATAGCAGGGTTGAGATCCATTGATAATTGTTACCAATTTGGTGGTATTACTTAGAGCCGGCAAAATTGGCCTGGCCTGATGGGCCGGCCCAGCTAGCCCACATTTTGGGCTGGGCTGAGCTCTTTTCTTGAAGGCCCGAAAAAATTCGGGCCTAAATGGCCCGACCTAGTAGGCCCGTCGGGATGATCGGGCTTGTGCCAAAATGGCCCGTCAATTTCGGGCTAGCCCGGCCCGAAACCAAAAAAAAATAAAAATTTAATTGAGCATACACCTGAATACGTGATGGCTTATTACTCTTTTCCCAAAAACCAAAATCCACTTTTCAGTTTGTGCAATGAGAGCTTGGACGGTTGATATTAAAAAAAATTCTTTATATATATATATATATATATATAACCTGTTTGCCTGTTTGGTCATTTATTAAAAGTCATGGTCTTCATTTTTTTTGTTGTAATAATATGTTGCCTTATATAATGCTGCTGACTTGCTATGCATTTTTTGTTTGTTTCTTTTTGCTTTTTTTTTCTAAATGTTTTTTAATGTTTTGTTTTTTATTTTTTAATCTAAATATATATTTTTTTAATATTTCAATTTGGGCTTTTTTGGCACGATGGCCCGTAGCCCGCGGGAGGGCTGGGCTGGGCTAAGGAATTTGAGGCCCGATATGATTTTGGCCCGGCCCGATCCGGCCCGAATTTATGCATTGGCCCGATGGGCTTGGGTTGGGCCAGCCCAACCCGACCCATTGCCAGCTCTAGTATTACTGCATGTCATAGTGTAAAGATAAACGAGACGGATTTGTGGCATCAAAAGCTAGGACACGTGAATTATAGAATGATTGATAAGCTGAATACGAAAAATTCTTCTGTGTGTGGATCTTGTCAAAAAGTTAAGCAAACTAGAGTGTTGCACCAAGTGTCACAACACTTTAACACTACCCGATGTTTTGAACTTTTCCATATGGATCTTATGGGTCCTATTGAGGTTGAAAGTGTTGGAGGTAAGAAATACTCTTTTGTGTGTGGTGATGATTTTTCCCGTTATACTTGGGGAGGGAACTTGAAAAAAATAAGTTGCAAGAAAAAATGCAGAGGCATCTAAGAGGCAGGAAGAAGAAAACATCATGCAACACCGTGAATGGGAAGAAAGAAAGGGAAGAGAAGACCCAACTACCAAAAGAGCTTATGAGAAGAAGAAGAGATAGGAGGAAGATAAGAAGAGGAAGCATCAGGAATAAGAAGATATGAGAAGAAGAGATGATGAGGAAGCTGGGAGAAGAAGGAAGCAGCAGAGGCCATGAAGACTGCTGCAGACACCTTCCTGTTGTATTTCTACTTCGTTGTAAATACAAAGAAAATTTGAAGTACTTTGTAAATTTTTCATTGTACAATTGTAATACAATGTAATGTGCAAGAATGATATGTTCAATAAATTTACATATTCATACAATCATTCTTTTTTATGCACTATTTACTTTGAATGATAAATAAGTTTTGGCATCATCAAAAAGGGGAAATTGTTGGGAAATTTATGTAATAGATTTTGATGATACCATGTAAAACTTAGATTAGGAAGTTGGCACCCCAATTCTACTGTAAATCAACTTGTTATAGACAGGGTTCTATTAGCTGAGTGAAAGTAGCCAAGTTGAAGATTGCAGAAGTCGACTGGAGACCAAGATGAAGAATCAGCTGTGTGGCAGCTGATTGAAGAAAATATAAGTCTCAGTCAAGTGACAAAAAAGCTATCTCAGTCAGTAGACTGACAGTTGTCACTCCCAGATAAGTGGAGTTGATTATCTAAAGGGTCATGCAGCAAGAAGGACTCAAGAAAGCTGAAGATATCCGGTGTCAAGCAAAGTTTAATGTTTGCTAAAAGAGGAAAGTGTCAGACTGCAGACAATAAATCTATTTTTTTGAAAGTGTAAAAAGCAATGAACAAATGGGATGTTCCTGCAAACCTGCAGAGAATCAGGCAAGGCTGCAGAGCATTAATACCAGGATCAATCTACATAAATGCTGCAAGACAAGACAAGCCAACGACATCAAAGTGTAGTTTGAAAAATACATCTATCTCTTCAAAGGATATATTTTCCAAACAAGCACTATAAAATGCTTAGGAATACAAGAGAGAAGACACTTATGCAATTTGAGACACACAAGATAAATCAAGCAATCTGAGCATAATACTCACGAGCATTCAATACTATCCTCAAGCCGAAAACTCGAAGAAAATCAATCAAACACACTCAATAAAGGAAAGACAACTTCAAAACTATTGAAGAGGATATCTTTGTTTAAAGACAAGGGGTCTGCACATCTAAGGTTGAAGGAAGTGTAGTGAGGTTACAGTTCGAACTAGAAGCTTTGGGGCTTGTTGGAAGGCTGCGTGATCAAATCCAAAAGTCAGAAGGAGCTGAAGTAGCAGGATAGTTGTCTTGTGAAGAAACTGAAGTCCCAAGAGAAGCCATCTGTGTGATCAAAGCTATCTCAGACTGCACTATTTTCTAACAAAGTCACCGTTACTTAGTGGATTACCTCCAGGAGTTGAAGAAGAGTGGATTAGAGGAATTTTATGTCTTTTACATTCAGCATTTTACTTTCTTGCATATCTAATCTGCTATTTGTTATATTTTCTAAGTCAACTGATAATAATTAAACTTAAAAACAAGTGTTGAAAATATATTTTAATCAAAGGTGAAAGTCTTCCATTTGAAAACCAAGTCTACTGAATTTCTAAGAGAGTTAGTTGAATCAGCTGAGTTATCTTATCAAGAGCTCAGTCGAGTCTATTGAGTTTCTAACTCTACTGGGAAGGTAAACTAAGTTGTAAATTAAGGACCCATCTGACGTGTGACTAAACTCTGATTTAAAAGGACTAAAATCTAAAATTTAGTAAAGTCTATCAAACCCCCCCTCTAGACTTTACATTATCACCCCTTGGGACCTACACTTTTCCTCCATGCCAAATTTCTTTATTAAATCTCTGGTATATTTGGTTTGACTTATGAAGGTTCATCCTTCATTTCCTTGACTTGAAGACCTATGAAGAAAGTGAGCTCTCCCATCATGCTCATCTCAAACTTTCCTTGCATAAGGTTTGAGTATTTGTCACACAACTCTTTGTTTGCGGATCCAAAGATGATGTCATCCACATATATGTGAACAAGCAGTATACTCTCACCATCTTGAATTCTAAAGAGTGTTCTGCCAACTTTGCCTTTGGTGAATCTATTCTCTATAAGAAACTGAGACAATGTATCATACCATGCTCTTGGTGCTTACTTTAAACCATACAATGCTTTCTTGAGCTTGTAGACTTTATCTCCAATAGTTTTCTGCTTAAAACCTGGAGGTTGTTCCACATAGACTTTTTCTTCCAAAAGTCCATTCAAAAATGCAGTATTTACATCCATTTGATAGACTGTGAAGTTCTTGTGTGCTGCATAAGCAAGAAACATCCTTATTGCTTCCAATCTCGCAACATGTGCAAATGTTTCATCAAAATCTATTCCTTCTTCTTGGCAATACCCTTTGGCTATCAACCTTATTTTGTTTCTTACTACAGATCCTTCCTCATTGATCTTGTTTCTAAATACCCACTTAGTACCAATAACATTTTGGTGGGTAGGCCTTTGAACCAAATCCTAAATTTTATTCCTTTCAAACTTATTCAGCTCTTCCTGCATAGCTAGAATCTAATGTGTGTCATCCAATGCTTGTGACACACATCTTTAGGCTCGATTTGAGAAATGAAACAAGTGAACATAGCTTCATGTTGAATCCTGGATCTAGTTCTCATTCCTTCTCTAACATCTCCAATGATTAACTCTGGTGGATGGTCTCTCAACCATCTCACATCTAGTAGGAATAAGTCTGCTGGATTAAGTCTTCTTGCAGGTAAGTTGTCTTGAATAGCTTCTTGTGGATCTTCATCATTCAGTTGCAAGTCTTCCAGCTGTCTTTGAGATTCAATTATCACATCTTCATCTAGGTTGAATCTTCTGATATATGCCTCAACATAGGGACTCTTCTGAATAGTCAGTTGATTCATCTTGTCAGCTAACTTATCCATGTCTTCTCCATCTACATTAGGTTCATCAAGAACCACATGGATAGACTCTTCTGTGACCATAGTCCTCTTATTCAGCACTCTGAAAGCTTTAGTCTCAGTTGAGTATCCCAAGAAGATACCTTCATTAGCTTTAGCATCAAAAGCTTTCAAGTTATCTTTGCCATTATTATGTATGAAACAATTGCTTCCAAAGATATGAAAATATCCAACCTTAGGCTTTCTTCCTGTTCAAATTTCATAGGGGGTTTTGGACAGGTGCCTTTTTATCATACACCTCTGAGGCAATCGAGCTTCAGCTAACATGGTCTTTGCAGCTTCCTTGAGGGTTCTATTCCTTCTTTCAGCTACTCCATTCTGATGTAGAGTTCTTGCAGCTGATAACTCATGTCCAATCCTGTTCTCTATGCAATACTGAGTTATAATCCCATTGACAAACTCAGTTCCTCTGTCAGACCTTATCTTGATAATGATTTGGCTCTTCTCATTTTGAACTCTCCTCATAAGCAGTGTAAGCTTCAGCAAAGTTTTCTTCTTTTTACACATAAAGATGGTCCATGTGTATCTTGAATAGTCATCCACCACCACTAAGGTGTGTTTCTTTCCACTGATACTAGATGGTTGAATAGTACCAAATAAATCCATATGCAATAAATGCAATATCATTGTTGAAGAAGGACTTAGATTATCCTTGAATGAAGACTTGATTTTCTTTCCCTTATGTTATGCATCATAGATGCTCTCCTTCTTGTATACTGAGTTTTGCAACCCTTCCACAAGATGACTACTTGCAAGCTTGTAGATTCGACTGTGCTCTTTGCAAACAAGCATTTACTTGGTGTAGTGTTAAACTAATCCACTACATACATGTTTTTCTTCCTTATTCCAGATATCACAACTTCATTAGATACAACATCCTTGATTTGGCATGCACCCATGTTGAATCCTACATTGTAGCCTTTATCACAGAGTTGGCTGATACTCAGCAGATTGAAAGTCAGCCTTCAACATAGGCTAAATCTATGATTTCTAATCCATTTTTCTTTATGGATCGGATGCTTCTAATCTCCTTTGAAACTTCATTTCCTCCAAATATGACTTTTGCTCCCCTTGACTCCTTGAAGTTGGATAAATTCTTCTTATTCCCAGTCATGTGTCTGGAATAGCCATTGTCCATGTATTCGTTGGCACTCAGCTGTTCCGTGAACCTGCAATCAAGAAAATAAAGTTTTAGGTACCCAAACCTGTCTAGGTCCTGAGGGGTTAGTACTATAAGGTTATGCAACCAACCTATAGCCAAAAGATCTAATTCTAAGAGGTTGCCACCTATCAGTTCCATAATCATAATGAATCTTAGCAAATTTCTTAGGAGCTTTAGGTACATACAACTGTCTCTTTTGTCTGTATGCCCGTGAGTGGTGCATTTGCTTTCTTTGGATAATATGAAACCTTTTGTGTATAATGGACATTGTGTTTGGGTGCATATGTGTGGTGATATTGGTTATTTTGCCTTGAGAATGACCTATATTGAGTCTGAGGTCTTTCCCACTTGGGCTTGTATCCCGTAGGTCTTGGCTGATGTTCCATTTGATTGTTCCAATCAGCCTGCCTTGGATAGTTTCTACCATTCCCTTCATATGGCTTTCTCTGCTGATACCTCTGGGTTTTGGGTAGTTCATCTTTGCCTTCAAAGAATATTTTCTGTTTGGAGTCCGCTGATGGACTCTTCTGAATTTCGTTTCAGCTATCCTTTCAGCATACTCAGCTGGATTTTTTCCTTTGCCTTTATAGCCTAGGTCAGCATGTGTGTGCTAGTGATTGAACATATGGTGCTTTTGGCTTTTGTATTCCCCCATTGCTTGAGGATCCTTTTTCCCAAATCACTGTAGGAGTCTGTCAATAACAAAGGAATTAAATCCTATGCCTGCCTTATCTCACATTTTACTTTTGAATCATCATTAATTCATCTAATGTTTTGGATGACTTACTGAGTGATGAAATGACATTTTTCAATACGTCTGCCTTGACCTTAGCTATCTCAGCCTTCAGCTCTTTGTTCTCACCAACTATGTGACTGAGAGTACTCAACTATTCACCAAAAATATTTTGGTTCATACAACTGCAAGTGTACAGTGTAGTTTATAGAAACAATGGCAAGCAAGGTCGTATTCCTCAAGGATTGATATTCAAAACACTTAGGCTATAATAACATCGTATTCCAATTTTATTGAAGCAACCGAAAATCAAGTTTTAATAATAAAAATTGAAAATTCAAAAAGGAAAAAAAAATTGTGAATCCCACAAGTATTTTCAAAATAAATTTCCTCTTTCATCACTAGAAGCCATGAATTTCAAGATTTTGAAGAGAAAAATCTGAAATTTTGGAGTTTTTGGAGTATGCCCAAACTTGGTGTAGAACTTGGAGAAGTTGGAAATTGAAGGTATTTGGTGGTGGGTTTCTTGAGAGGATAAAGGATTTGTATTTTTTCTTTGAAATTTGTAGTGAATCTGGAGAGTAGTTTAAGAATTTAGGGAGAGAATTTTCGTGGGTTAGGGTTTGTGTAGGAGAAAGTGGGAGAAAAAGTGAGATTTTGGGGTTAAAATAGGGGGTGTTTTGTTTCTGTCCGATTTTATTGCTAGGCCACACTGCCATGTGAGGTCACACGGGCTGGCCGTGTGGCCCTGGTCGTGGCTGTCTGCACGTCTGTCCTTGGCCCTTCGTCACACGATCGTGTGATGGTCACACGGCCCCACCGTGTGGTGCTGGGCGATTCGCCCTCTCGCACGGCCTGGTCGTGTGGTCTCACACGCCCGTGTGGGATTCCTTCCGTACTTTTTTTCCAATAACCAGGAGTTTTCGATGACGCCTCCTACACAACAACTCAAGAAAACTAAACAAAACTAAAAATTAAGTTAATAGAGAAAAAAAAGTTAAAATTGAAATTAAAATTGAAGGCGATGAAAAATGTACAGAAATAGGAAATAAATTGGGTTGCCTCACGTAAAGCACTAAGTTTTACGTCTTCAGCCAGACTTCAGATTTCTAATCACTTTTGCTAAACCGTGTCATTTGAAATCTGTGAACCCTCAATGCCATCCATCAGACGAATGGCGTTGCATTGTTCTCGCGGATTCAACTCACTATCACTTGGGAATTTGCCTTTTTGATGATGGCCTCCCACAACAGTTGCGATCTGGGCTACTTGTGTTTCCAAAGATTTTAGTCTTGCGTTTACGTTCGTGTTCCGCTGAGTGACCTGTTCTTCTATCCTGTCTATCTTTGCTTCATCTTTATTAAGTCTCGCTCTTGTTTCTCCAATAAACGAGGATATCATGTCTTCAATAGATGCTTTCTTATCACTTGACTCCGCTCTGCCTTGATTACCTACGTTATATTCCTGAGGTGGCTGCAAAACATTTTTATTGTTAGCATAAGAGAAATTTTCATGGTTTCGCAACCCTGGATGGTAGTAGTTGGATATCTGATTATTTTGATAATTGTTGTTGAAATTTCTTTGTTGGCCCACAAAGTTCGCTTCTTCTTCAACAACATCAGGATCTCTTGGAGTCACTTACTGCATCGCATTCAGTTTCATATTCAGCAGGATACATGTTCTGTGAGCATGGTGACCTTCTCATCCTGAACTTCTGCCACTCGTCGGACAGTAGACCTCTCGGATAGCCATTGGTAATTGTTGTTCTTAAGTTTCCACTTAAACAATTACAGAAGTACTGAACCTATTGGTAGTCGGGATATCCGTGTTAAGGGCACTTACTTAGCAATTCCCTGAATCTATCCCATGCTTCAAATAGTGGCTCATCATCTACTTGCCTAAACTGGGCGATTTCAAATTTCAATTGCAGCATTTTACTGGGGGAAAGTATTTGGCTAGAAACCGTTGGCTTAGTTCTGCCCAATTTGCGGCTGGTGGTGTTAGAGAGCATAACCATCCCTTAGCCTTATCTCGTAGACAGAATGCGAAAAGGCAGCATCGAATGATATCCTCAGAAACACCATTCATTTTAACAGTATCGCAAATTTCTAAAAGGTGCGCCAGATGCGCGTTTGGATCCTCAATGGCTCTACCCCAAATGGTTTTGTGACACCATCTGGATTAATGCTGGTTTTAGTTCAAAATTGTTTGCATTGATCGGCAGACGGGCTATACCCCCATAAGTTTGACTTACCTCCGGTTGGAAATATTCCCTAATTGCCCTTCTCACGAGCCTTTCCACAATTCGGTCTTGGACGCCTG
This sequence comes from Rehmannia glutinosa, assembly GCA_016081115.2. Taxonomy (NCBI): domain Eukaryota; kingdom Viridiplantae; phylum Streptophyta; class Magnoliopsida; order Lamiales; family Orobanchaceae; genus Rehmannia; species Rehmannia glutinosa. The sequence continues at coordinate 59,711 of JABTTQ020001310.1, forward strand.
CCCCTGGTGGGCGCTCCTCATTGTCTCTGTTCTCCACTGCATTTTTTCCTTAGTTGCTTCACTGTATTTTTTATTTCCAAATCAATGGGTATTGGCTGGGTCGATCTGGAACGCGTGATCATGCACTATCTGCACTTAACAAAAATAATGTTAGAACCAAACAAAAAATATAAAAATAAAAATAATTTCAAAAATTTCAAAAAATTTGAAAAACTAAAAATATGCTTCAATTAAGATTGAACTATATCTAAGTAGAATCTAATCAATCCCCGGCAACGGCGCCAAAAACCTGTTCGCCAAAAATATTTTGGTTCATACAACTGCAAGTGTACAGTGTAGTTTATAGAATAATGGCAAGCAAGGTCATATTCCTCAACGATTGATATTCGAAACACTTAGGCTATAATAACATCGTATTCCAATTTTATTGAAGCGACCAAAAATCAAGTTTTAATAATAAAAATCGAAAATTTAAAAAGGAAAAATAAATAAATTTGTGAACCCCACAAAAATCGAAAATTTTAGGAACATAATCCCAACATTTTCTTCAATATTAAATGCCAATAAAGTTTTAAAAACCAATTCATGCAATTCTATTGGTTCAATTCCTAAGTTAGTCTATTCCCCCTCCTGAGCGGCGCATAAACAGTAGATTAATAACAAGTGTAGGTCTCCCGACTCGATATAATTATTATTAACTCCCAAAAGATCTATGAATTGAATGACTCCCCACAAACAATTGTAGGTCTCCCGACTCGATACACCCATTTATGTCTGAATTTCTCTTTCTATCTTTGTTAGAACTCCTCTTCCGAATTTCGCACTAACAAATATGACATGCAATTTATTTGGCAAATAAAAACAATTATAAATAAGCACTCGAATTCATAAAATAGAAAGCATGAATTAATTAAGAAAACAAATAATCATATTTAACATGAATCCATAGTTTCGATTATGCCCCTAAGATCCGAAAGATATGCCAAACATTGATTACAAACTCATAGAAAAATTTGAATCAACATTATGGCATCGTTTAAGCACATACAAGAGTTCTTAGACATAGAAAGAAAACCCCTTCTTGTAACGATGGATTCTCCTTCCAAGCCTTGGAAGCACTTGTGCTCCCGGAGATGCGAAAGCCTTGTGGTGTTCTTCGCGACCTAGCCTTCTACTCTTGGAAGATCTTCGATTCTTGCGTTTCTGTGTTATTGGATGTGTTTTCTCTGTATCAAGTTGTATTTTTTCGTGCAAACCTTAAGTCCCTTTTATAGATGCTTGGAGAGATCACTTGTAGAGTTGGAACGGGAAGAAAACACTGAAAAACGCGTCGTGGCAGAGTCCCACACGGCCGTGTGGTGTAGTCTTCAGCCCTTCTTCACACGGTTTTGTGAGCCCACATGGCCTGGCCGTGCAATGCGTGCCCTTTATCACATGCTCGTGTGAGTCCACACGGCCTGGCCGTGTGGCCGGTTCCATCCCCTGTTTTACTCAACTTCACACGGTTGTGTTGTTTCACACCTGCATTTCCACACGACCATGTGACACCACACCGTCCGACCGTGGGAAGTGTTTTTGTCCATTTCTTTCATTATTTTGATCTTTTCTTCGAATTCGTCAATCTTAACCGGGCATTCAAACTGATACTTCTTCGTTTTAAGCTCCATTTCCTGTAAGAATTACAAGAATACGTAATATCATGCCCTTTTAAGGATACTAATTAAAAACATGGTAAATATGCGCGCAAATGTACCAAATATATATCATTTTAAGCCCCACAATGCACATATATTTTACACACATCATCAGCTCTTCAGTCAGCTGTGAGTTTTGGCATTTGAGCTGGCTATTATCCTCATTTAAGAGTGTGTGTCAGGATTTTATGTTCTCAAAGTCTTTCATTATTTTGTCTAATGAATCATAAAGATATGTGAGTGATTAAGTGTGTGTGTCACTATCACTATCATCAGACTGTAAGCTACATGAGTTAGAGTGCACCCCATCTTCTTGTTCTTTGGACATGAGGCATATCAATGCCTCTTCTTCTGTATCTGAGGAGTAGTCAGCCTCACTGATGTCTGACTCAGCTGTCTCTTTACACTTAGCTATGTCAGGTTCAGTAGCCACCATGGCTTTCTTTCTTTCTTGTCTTCTTTCTCTGGAGACCTTTATTTCTTCCTCATTTCTGTACTTGTTGACTGGTGGATAGGAACAATCAACAACAAAGTATCCTGGTTGTCTGCAGTTCCAGCATAGGTTATCAACTATCTGGTAATCAACTCTCTGGTTGTCATCTCTCTTTGGTGGTCTGTCTTCCTTGCTCTTGGAAGGAGTTGTGTGTCTTTTGGAGGTTTCACCCTTATTCCTTTTGTAATTCTTGTTAAAGTACTTGTTTAATCTTTTAACCATTAGGGTTATCTCCTCCTGGTCAATGATGTCCTTGGATTCAGATTTCTTGGATTCTCAGCTATTAGAGGATTTTTTATTGGGTACATCTATCTCTTCTTGCTCTTTTCTTCTGAGCTCAAATTCATATGCCTTTAAGTCTGAGAATAGCTCATGGTTGGAGGTTCTTCTCAAGTCCATAGAATGTCTGAAGGCCATCACTTTCATTTCCCACTTAGTTGGGAGCGACCTAAGGATCTTCATACACATTTCCTTATGTGTATATTCATTACCCAGAGCTGAAAGATCATTTGTAATCTCTGTAAATCTGGCATTCAACTAATCTAGAGTTTCACGTGCAAGCATTTTGGAATTTTCGATTTTTTGTACAACAGTTAGCTTATTATCTTTAATTTGCTCCGTGTAGGTCCCAAGGGGTGAGTAGAAAGGTTTAGAAAGGGAGGTTGAATAAACATTACCATATTTTCGATTTAGTCCTTTTAAATATTTTCAGAGTAAACACAAATCATCTTAGTCCATGAGAAACAGACTAGGTTGTCTTACTCATCAAAGTTACCCACTCAACAGACTTGACTGAGCTGTTGATAGTATAACTCAGTTGGTATCAGCTAACACTTAAAATAACCGTTGATTTGTTTTTTGTTCAGCGGAAGACTTTTCACCCTTATTGTTTTAAACTTGTTTTTCAACAGTTGTTTTAGCAATGGTTATTATCAATTGAGTTTAACAATTATAACTTAACAACCGATATACAAGATATGCAAGAAATTAAAGTTCTGTAAGTAAATAAGACACAAACAATTTTTATAGTGGTTCGAGAATGAGGTAATTCCTCTAATCCACTTTTCTCCAACTCCTGGAGGAATCCACTAAGTAAAGATCATAGTTACAAAGTAGTCAACAGTCCGAGTCAGCCTTGATCACACAGTTGGCTGCTCCTAGTTCGAACTTGAACCTTACTACTTCTCCTTCAACCTTGGAGAGTAGACCCCTTTTGTAGGGTGATATATATTATATATACATATATGTACGTGTATAAATTATGTATATGTATGTAATAGATGTGTGTGAGTGTAATTAACATATGTGAGTGCATGTAAACACCATATATCCACTTGTCACTACCTCAAGCCTTTAGAGGTATAAAATATATGTGTTTCCAATTTGCATTATTCTGAATAAAGCACACACATATAATTTGTGATAAACATCTTATCTCCACCGCCATAGAGGTTCATCAAAGTGGATAAAATCATATGATAAATATTACTTAAATTCACGGCAACACACACATAGAGAGCAATAGATAATTATAGAAGGAAAAAAAAAGAGAGGGGAATAGAAGAGAAGGAAGCAAAGAGGAACATAAATAGTAGAGAAGGCTCGATCACTTCCCGAAGTGATACGATGTTCGACGACACTAAATAGAAGTAAGTATTTTTAACCCTTTGACAAGATTTTGTTTCTTTGATTCAATTATAAGCTAGGAGATTAGAAAGTAATAAGAAGAAAACAACTATATCGATAAGCAGGTTATAGTTTTAAGTGGGGATATGCAATAGTATTTATATATTTGAAATAGAAACGAGATATTAGAAATGGAACATGCTTTTAAATTGTATTCAAGATTATATGTAAATTGGGTTTAACAGACATCAAATATTTGATATTTAAGGATTTAATACAAAATATATTATAATACACCAATTTAATTAAAGAATATATTTAACATGAAAATTGTGGTGTTTAAGGGGTTGAATAGGATTTATATAGTAAAATTCAAGTATAATAAATTCTTGGCAGCTGGATGTTTTGAAGAAAGAATATAAAATATTAAAATTGGTCATTATATATGTATATATATACATATATTAAAGATATTAAATAAACACAATGAATTGGAGTAGTATTTTATTTATAAGTGTGCTAAATGATATCTAATATTCAGTGAGTTAATATGGAGTTATAATATATAAATTAGCAATATCAAGATAAAATCAAAATGAGACATCTGAGGTATCCTGCCACTATAGCTAGATTGTGTGTTCCTGGGTTAATAATTACTTAATTAATTCCAGAATTCAAGGTTATTTTGGAAATTAGATGTAGCAAATTTGATGACTGGATATTAGGGATTTAATAGATTGTATCATCACAAAGGTTGTTTGCATCTAAGGTTTTTTTTTTTTTAAATAAATAAACAAGGGGTAGGGGGTTAATGTATATTAAATCATAAAAAGATCGTACAACTTGAATAGCCAAAAGTGCTATCCGAAGAATAAGATCACCAAATGGCAACAACCAAAATTCAAAAACAACTATCAATAAAATCCATCTGCTTGAATTGTTGAGACGAAGCCCCTTTAGTCAAAAAAAATTGTGAACCAATTTACCCGCAATTTTGCATTACAATGTCATGGAAAATTTATCATTTCAATTTTCTTATTGATTTTTTGACAACTTTTCCCAATTCTTGTATCTTGATGGATGAATTCCATGAGAAAACATGATGTTTGTATGTTACTTGGTGGATATTGGAGTGTAATGATTATTGTTTCCATTGCATACAAGCATGTCATTCATTGGCATTTGCAGGAAGTGCATGCACAATATATGGAGTATTGTTGAGATGAGGCATGCAATATGGACAACATGAAAATTTTTTTGAAAAGAAAATATTTTGGTTGGCCTCCAAGCTACTAGTGCTTTCCAAAGCCAAGTAAGACACGCCCGAGCGTGGTGTGGCTTATGTATATGATGTCTTTTGATACTAACAAGTATCTTGGGATGACTTTGATGATTGAGGATCTTGGTGGATATTGGAGTGTAATGATTATTGTTTCATTGAGCATGTCATTCATTGGCATTTGCACGCATGCACAATGGTGAGGTTGAGGAGGATGGTCCACATGATTTTTTGAAAAGAAAATAGTACCCTTATGGTTGGTGGCTTATGTATATGATGCGGTACCGCAAGTGGGATGACTTCTTGTGGATCGCGGGTGCAGGCATGAGGCGGACGGCGTGGTCACGGGAGGATGGTCCACTTGATAGTACCCTTATGGTTGGTGCAAAATGAGTGGGATGACTTCTTGTGGTCATGCGGGCGGTCAGGAGGATGGGCCCGTGAGTGCATGAGGCGACATCCAAGCGTCACAAGAGGATGGGTTATCGCCTGTGTCAAAATTGTTATTGGCCATTTGAAAATTGATATTGAGCTCTTTCCGGTGCGTAGTAAGGGGCCAAGGGCCCGATAAAAGAAAAAGAATTTGGTTAAAATAATTTATTTCATCGGCATGCATTCTTGAAAGAGTATCTTGGATACAATTACCTATGTATTTCATATCATTCATTGACATGCATGATTTTTACTTATTGAGCTTTAGCTCATGTAGTTCATGCATAGTAGGTGACCTGTTGATGCTGGATTTCATGGGCTTACTGGGCAGACTGCTAGAGCTTATACAAGTTATTGAGGACAGTGTACATGGATGACGACCTGTTGGGCTATGTTGATGGGTCACCTTTCCTTTTGTGGTCTTGTATTATATTTTGGTACCCTCTTTTGAAAACTCTGATGTTACTATGTACATGTAAATAGTTGGGTGATGTGGGTTATGCATTTGATCATGTGGATGTCTGTTGTGTTTAATAACAAGGTTGGTTACTTCTTTTGTTTGTGGACATGGCTTGTCCTGATATTTTAATTAAAATGATTTTTACTTGTTTGTGGTTAAAATGTCACAAGGATCAAAAAAAAGAAAAAAAATTATTACACATTTTACATAGAGTTTGTGGCCGAGATTACTATTTATATATTTTCCACAAGTAGTAATAGGGTTGGGCGTCACACAGACCACTTGTCTCGAATTGAAAATCAAGAGGGAGCGCAAGGAAGCATGGGATTAATAAAAGAGGAATTCCCTGATGAACGATTACTCATGCTTGAGGCAAAATTCCCATGGTATGCGGACTTTGTCAACTATTTGGCTGCGGGAGTTTTACCTCCGGGTTTATCACCATATCAAAAGAAGAAGTTCTTACATGACGTAAAGTTTTACATGTGGGATGACCCCCTACTCTTTAATAGGTGTGCGGACAAAATCATAAGAAGATGCGTACCTTAAGAAGAATGGGAGGGAGTCTTACAACAGTGTCATTCCGCACCCTTCGGAGGACATTTTGGCCCAACTCGCACCGCGGCGAAGGTATTGCAAAGTGGGCTATATTGGCCCACTTTATTTAATGACTGTTATTTGTTTGTGCAACAATGTGACAGGTGTCAGCGGATGGGCAACATTTCAAGGAGACACGAGATGCCAATGACGAATGTAATCGAAGTGGAATTGTTCGACGTGTGGGGGATTGACTTTATGGGCCCATTTCCATCATCTTCGGGTTATCAATATATTCTACTCGCAGTGGAGTATGTATCCCGTTGGGTAGAGGCGATTCCTTCCAAAACAAATAATGCTCAAGTTGTGATGCGGTTCCTTAAGAAAAATATATTTACTAGATTCGGCACTCCAAGAGCTTTAATTAGTGATGGAGGGTCGCACTTTGTAAATAAATTGATGAGCAACTTGCTAGGAAAATATGGGGTGAAACATAAGGTTGTATTGGCATATCATCCACAAGCCAATGGGCAAGCAGAAGTGGCTAATCGGGAGATCAAACAAATCCTTGAGAAGACGGTGAACATCAACCGAAAAGGATTTGGCGTTAAAATTGGATAATGCTCTGTGGGCATACCGGACTGCATATAAGACATCGTTGGGCACATCACCATACCAGCTTGTTTTTGGGAAATCGTGTCACCTGCCGGTGGAGTTGGAACACAAAGCATTTTGGGCAGTGAAGAAGCTAAATATGGATTTTCAAAAGGCCGGTGAAGAGAGGTTGCTCCATTTGAATCATATGGAAGAGTTTCGGGATGAAGCTTACGAAAACTCCCGAATTTATAAAGAAAGAACCAAGAGGTGGCATGATAAGATGATCAAGAAAAGAGAGTTTTTACCAGGGGAACCAGTCCTCTTGTACAATTCACGCCTTAAATTTTTCCCTGGAAAACTCAAGTCTAGGTGGTCGGGACCATTCGTGATAAAGAAAGTATTGAATCCTCCCGGAATTGTAGAATTGCTAACAAAAGACGGTGAGACTTTCATGGTAAACGGCCAACGGATTAAGCATTACTTCCACCGAGGTAATCAAGAGGAGGTGAAATCCATCACCTTGCGCGACCCGTGACTGAACGAAAACAGGCGTCAAGCTAAAGACGTTAAACATAACGCTTGTTGGGAGGCAACCCAACGGTTTTTCGTGTGAATTTCATTTTTTTTGTGTGTATTGTATTTCAATTTTGTGTGTTTGTGTGAAAAAAAATGATGAAAATACCTGAAAATTGCTGCCCAGGGACACACGGGTAACCCGTGCCTATGCACACCACCCGTGCGCCCCTGGAGAGGGGCCTTGAGTTGCTATCGGCAATACGCACGGGCCACCCGTGCGCCTCACGCACGGCCCGTGCGTACCTAGAGAGAATTTGTTTTGGGACTATGGCATGACACATGGGTAGCCCGTGCGCCCCATGCACGGCCCGTGCGTCACCCCGATGAGTGTTTAAAGAGTCTGCCAGACTCTATTTTCTTCACAAACTTCCTCCTTCTCCAAAACCAAAATAAATATCGCCCTTCCCACATTGTGTTAAACTCATAACTCCCTTCAAAATTTGTTCACATAATCATAGTCTTATCATCATTCATTCACAAATTGCATCAAATTAGTGGTTGAATTGAAGAATTGGGAAAAAAAAGCACCTAGGGCTCCAAGTTTTCCCCCTTTGTGAAATTTCGAAAATTTCGGTAAGAATTTCGTTGTTTCTTGTAAATTTCTTGAGAATTACATGTTAGGGATGATATTAGGTGCTTGTAGTGATATTTTTGCTATGTTTTGGATGAATTCTTCTTTAAGGCAAATTATCAAACACCTTGTGGGCATGTGAATTTAGACATATTTGAAGGCATTGATGATGAATTAGGCTTGAGCTTTGATTATTAGGGCTTTTAGATGATGATTATCTATATTTGCAAAATTAGTTGATTGCTTGAAGCACAGTTGATTGGTTGAATTGACATATGATAACCATTATGCCCTATGTGACTTGTTTGCCTACTTTCATCTTACTTGTGCTTGTATTTGGTTGTCTTGGGTAGCTAATACATGTTATTCCAGGTACTCATTCACAAGTGATGGCAAACCGACAAAATCCTCAAGGCCGAAGATGACGACCCCGGGCGGAACCACCACAAGAAATACAACCTGATAGCCCGGTGGCCTTTGGAATAGTATTGCCGAATGCGGATGCTTTGGAGCGTTGGAATAAGCTCATCGTTCGATAGATGGGGCCCTCAAAATACGCCGATGATGACTGCACCTAATTTCTTGGGATACACGAGGATGTGTGGCGATTATTTGAGAGAGTTGGGTGGACTACTTTTATGAGGAGAAGATGGCCAAGTTACAAGAAATTCACGCTCGAATTTTTGAGCACAGTAAAGATGATCAAAAATATAGGCGGCGAGGTCATTGGGGTAGAATTTCAGTTGGGGAACAATATGAGACAATTATCCACAGAGGAGTTAAACGCCATATTTGAAGTTCCCACAGGCGCACCCTTCCGACCTGTACACGGATATGACCAATACGACTTTTGGCGCCTTCTTGTCCAAACGCCAGAAATGGGTCCCATGCTCTACGAGGCTCGCACTGCAAAATCTTCTTGGATCCGGAATCCGGTGTTCCGGTATATAGAGCGGGTTACGTCGGCTTCAGTCTTCGCGAGAGAAAACATTGGGGGCATGACAGTCCGCGAGTTATATTTATTGTGGTGTATGCTGACGAGTACACCTTACAACACAGCCGCGTACTTCATAGAGCAAGTGGACAATCTAGCAAAGCGGGGAGGTGGTGCTATTTCCATAGGGGGTCTGATTACCCCTATTTCCATACATTTCAACATTGAGTTTAGAGGCCTGGAGCCTATACAAGGCAGTACTCGGGTTAATTTGGCATCTTTGCACCACATGTGCTTTCTCGCCAATGAAGACAATACGCTGGTTCTTCTACAGAAGAAAGGTGCCTCCTTTCCATTGCCCAACCCGACATACACCACTGTCGATACCCTGGCGGACACAACGAACTTCCTAATGAACTCGGAAGCGCATAACAGAATTACGCGCGCCATAGATGCGAGGAAGAGGCGTCGAGTTCACGGCTTCCCGGATGTGGAGGATATGGTAGCAGAGGAAGAGGAGCTACATAGAGCCGAAATGGGGGTGGAACCTCATCTCCCACAAATTAGATATGACATTCCCGAGGCCTCACGGAGGAGATTACCCCCGACGCTCACATAGCGGGGATCGTCCCGGTACCTTTCATGGTGGCGAGCCCCAACGCGGCAATGACTTTCAAGATATGTTATATGCGTTTGGGGAGGATTTGCGTCGTCAAGGAGACGAGTTGAGACAACAGGGGGAGGATTTGAGGCAACATCGGGCTAATTTTCTCGCATTCCGTGAGAACTATGACAGGAGGGCCGAGGAGACATGGCAAGTGCTCCAAAGGTTGCAAATGTGGCATATCTCACAAGGCCACTTTCCACCGCCACCTCCGCAGTGATTCAGGTATATCTCCACTTTTCACTATTGAAATTCTATTTTTCCTCCTCTCGAAAACAAAAATATAATTTCATTCAAGTTTGGGGGAGAGGTAGTATTTCGATAAATGAAAAGTGTAGATGCAAAAAAAAAAAATTAATAATAAATTTCTTGCATTTTGTGTTTTTGTGTGTTTTCATATAGTTGCATATAGAGCATTCTAGGTTGCATTGCATTAGAGCATGTTTATGGATTTAACACGTTTATTGCTTTCATAGAGGTTAGAGAGTGAGTTGATCGGGCTTGTTGCAACTTGATGTTTGTGTGTTGATTGAAAAGTTTGTATTGTTGAGATTGGATGTTGGTTATGAGTTGATTGAGCCTTGAGTAGATAACATTGAGCATGTTGAAATGGAAAACTTGGTTTGATGCTTTGAATTACGTATCTGCAAGCCTGTGAGCTTTTGAGCCTTTACTGCTTATATCTTTTGCACTCTTGTTGTGATTTGAGCATATCATTCATGTTGTTAGAATTCTAGAACTTGCTTGGGCATCTCTATCAAGGCCACATGTTGTATGCAAATTGTGAAGGTGATTAAAAGCCATCTTTGCTAGCCTTTCAAGCCTTTTGCTCACCTAAAGATGTTGAAATTCCTAGTTAGCCAAGTTGGGCCTATTACCTACTTCTTTGATAACCACAAAATTTAAACCTTGAACTTGATATATCCATCACCCTAAACTCGAGTGTATAGCGTTGAGTAAAGGGAATGAATGAGGTTGAATGGGTGGGAATTGGAAAGTAGGATAATTGGTCATATTTGGTCAATTGGAACAAAAAAGAGGAAGAAAAGGAGTTGAAAAGAAGTGTGAAAATTCACAAAAGAATCGAAAAAAAAAAATATATCGACGTACAATGTGAATTTTCATCTAAAAGAACTTGGGGGGGCTAAAGATTGTAATTTGAGGCAATTCTCAATAGAAAGGAAGGAGATGGAGATGGGTTAAGTTGATGAAAATAAGGGTTGATTGGAGTAGCATATGGGATTATAATGTAAAATGATTGATATGCTCATCGGTCTATATGCTCGAGTTTGAGTCACTTAATCCAAAATTTCCTTCCCAAACCAAAGAGCCTTCATTACAACCAAATGAGAAAGTCCTTTTTGATTCACAAATTGCATACATTCGAGTGGCAGAGATATGAGACGAATTGCAAGCCTATGGTAATTCTGCAACATCGAATTGATTTGAGGGTAAACACATCCTATATCCTCGTGAGATGAGAGTATACACTTAATTTTGGGGTTGTAATTTAGAGCATTTCACCAGGTTTTGTTTGATGTATGCCCTTTGAGTAGATATTGGAGGCTTGATTGGTTTGTTGCTTGACATTTATGATGAACAATATGAATTTCTGTCTTTTTGGTCTCTTTGTGTGCGCTATCATTCTTATCTCCCTGTTGTGTTTTACCTTGTTCTAAAAATTTTTTTGATCGGGACGGTCAACAGTTTAAGTTTGGGGGATTTTGATAGGTGTGAGTTTTGCATGTATTTTGGGGCGTATTTATGGCTAAAATGGCGATTTAGCGTGCATAAACTCATGTGAAATGGTTCATATTTGCTCTTTGTGGAAAAGATATTATGCTTTGCTCGTTTTGCAGGGATTTAATGATATTTGATGTAATTTGGAGACAAATACGAGCATTGCGGAGGAAAAAATACCACAAATGGTGAAAAATGGAAGACGCACGGGTAGGGCGCGCGCCTGAGCACCACCCGTGTGTCCCTGGCAAAGAAGAACTGAAGGTACGGCAATGCGCACGGGTAACCCGTACGTCCCACGCATGACCCGTGCACTGGTTGGTGACAAGAGGAATTGCCTACGGCATGACGCATGGGTAACCCGTGCGTCCACGCACGGCCCCGGCCCCTCGGCCAGATCGCAATATTTTGACAGCAAAATGACCTAGACTTGGAGGGGGTATATAAGCACTTTTGGGGGCACACACCAGGGATATTCTGACATTTTTGACATCTACAACACAAGACAAAGGTCTATTCCTGGAAGAAGACATCAAAGAGACAATCGGGTTGCATCGGAGCTAAAGGAACGGAGATACATCGGGAGATTGTCGATTTTCCTAAGTTTTTCTTGCTTCTCTTGTAGTTTTCATCTTTCATTTTTAGTTGTCATGGCTATAAATAATTTGTATATGAGTTGTTTAGAAATCATGTGTAGCTAAACTCTTTAGATTTTCGGGTTTTGGAAGTAGATTAATGAACTCTTGTTGGATGTTTTAATCTTAGTTGAAGTTATTATCTTGAAGCCTATTTGAGTACTTTGAGCTTATGCTTGTTTTATCACTTGATCAATGATTTAACTTGTTTGATATATTGATTTATAATTCGAGAGATGAGTTTCAATATTAGATCTTGCGTACTCGACACAAATATTTGCATGAATCGAGAGGTTTGTAAATATTTGTGAGGACATTTGATCTTTTGCACTTTTGGGAGTTGAGTACTTCATGTTGAGTAGATATGCTAGCATAAGTATTTCAATCTACGTTTTATATGCATCTCGAGAGGGAGGATAAAATATATTTGTGATCGTCTTATAGGAATATTGATAATAACTTGGCTTGGATTAAATCGGACAACAAGAGGGTTATTAATCGAAATCTTAACTCGGAAATCCATTTCATTTTCTTGATACTTCTATCAATTGTGTTATCTTAATTTTGTGTTTTAGTAGTCCAACTTGTCTTAATCTCACAACAACAATCATTTAAATTACGATCGTCTAAATAAAAATAAAGCTATCTTAGTTCAATACTTAGTACATAAATTTATTAGTCTCCGTGGATACGACCTTGCTACCCTTTTCTATAACGTACACCGTACACTTGCGGTGAGCTAAAAATAAAGGCGAACAAGGTGTCATCTACATCACCTTCCTTAGCTTGATCGCCAACTTTCCTGGAACTATCATTGTAGTGCCTTTTTCTAGCTTACTTAAATTTTAATGCGAAAAATAATCAATAAAAATACTCTAAATAAATCCTTAAAAATATGGGATAATAAAAAAATCCTACTTAGTTCGAAAACCTTGCAGCGGAAATAAATACTAAAAACTATTAATCCAAAACAATCATAAACTGAAAAATAAAATGACGTTCAACATTAAATATACTAATAAGTCAACTCAAAAAGACATAAGTTAAACTGAAGCACATGGGTTCCCGAGTCACTGCGCCCCGCCATCTCCTTACTCATTATTCTCATCTGAAGAAAAAAAAACAACATTCGTGGAATGAGCTTAGATGAGCTCAACAAATAATCTCATGCATGAATGCGTGCTTAATGTAATGACTCAATTTAGTTAGACTGTACATTTTCTTTACTTAAAATCTTTTCACATACATACTTAAAACTTTATCTTTCTTTCTTTTCGTAAAACATTCTTTGGACGCGAGCTCACTTGGTAACACATTGTTCTAATCAGGGTCAAAGTGGGCTTTGTTATTTTGAACACTATTAACATTTTGCGCGAAAGCCATTTCCTTTCATTTCGCCCGAAGGCCCTTTTCCTTTAATATTAACATTAGCCGCAAGCGGCACATTGTTGGAACGTGGGGATTTGGTGGGTTCAATAAAAATTCATGATCGTGGTCAAAATAGATCATAAAAGATATTTGGATTTCACGATGGATGTACGCCTAAAATTCTTTCTAAACTATAATTGCAAATAATCACACCTTATCGACTGATAACTCGATCAATCCCATAAAACAGAGTCATTCCTATAATTTCGACGACAAGCCTAACAATTAACATAATCATAGATTAATTCTATATCAACATGAAATTAAAGAGATTACTTGCCTGTTCAACTAGGGGTAGTAAAATCCTTTTCAGGCCTCTTTCGAATCAACCCTAAACATAAGATTGCGTACTAGGGTTAGATAAAACTACAAAAATTATCAAACTTAAAAGATCAATCCTACGAAATCAACAACTTACGCGTCGGAGAAGTCACCTTTCTTCTCTTTTCTCTTTTCTCTTTTCTCTTCCTCTTGGCCTATTTCTCTCCTTCCTATTTGTCGTGACTTCTTGTGTTCTTTAAAGTGGGATTTTACGTGTCTTATATCTGTATTTTAACCTACTCCTAATTGGGCTAGGGTTTGAGTACATGGGCTTATAATTACCTTACTAATAGTATGGGTCTGGTTAATACTCTAGTCCACTTAAAGCCCCAAAGTGCCTTATAAAATCCAATAAAAAAATAAAGTCATGTAAAAATATCTAAAATATTTTAGTATCATAAATAAATATTATTATTAAGCAATTAAATAAATTCGGGTCGTTACATTCATCCTCAAAGTGCACATGAGATGTGGTGGCATCAATTGTTCGCACCATCTCCATTATATCTGGGCTAGCAGTAATCATGACTGATGAAGATTCTCCAGGGCCCTTTTTCAAACTCTGCTTGTGCAGCTCTTTGGATTCTCTTATAGCTTGCCTGAACTCAGCTTTTTCCATTGCCTTAGCTGGGTCAATTTCCTCGACATCGCTGTCACTGCTGTCAGCTGCTTCTAAGGCATGCTAAGGAGCGTATGTGAAAGCACAAGAATGAGGTTTCTCCAATTCTTCAATAGACTTTGCCTTCTCAATAGCCTTGAGCTTCCCATTTTCCTTCCTTCGAATAGAATATTGATGCATCAGTCCAGGGCATTGCGTACCCAACATCTCCCAAAAATTCAAGGAGGTATTCTTCCTCTTCAATGAATTCAGGGCTTTCGAATTGATGCCTAGACAGGCTTAACTTCTAGGCTCTCCACGTTCTTAGCCTCTCCTGAATATCTAGATATGCAGGAGACAACATCATGAGGTCATCATCCTCCTTCATGGGCTCAAAGGGAGCCCTCTCCTCCTCAGCTGTTTGAGCATCTGTCTGAGGGGAGCGTACAATCAACTCCTCGTCATGGTCAGCTGTTTCAGTTTCTTTTTCTTCAGCTGTCTCACGAACAACGATTTCTTCTTCAGTTTTTGACTTACATCAGCAGTCTTCTCAATTTTAGTGGTGGTTTTCTCACCACCTTCAGCTTTCTTAGACTGTTATTCTTCGACTTCAGAAGTCTCCTTTACAGGCTTTGTTCTAGACTCGGTTGGCTTTTCCAAGGCCGATCGTCTTACTAATCGCCTTCTTTTGCTCTTAACCAAAGGAACTTCGGGTTCCACGTCCTCAGGCTCATCAAATGTGAAAGTCGTTTTGCTTGTTTTTAGCTTTTTGACGCAAATGCTTTCCCAAGACGCACGACAAAGGCATTTTTCTTGATGACTGGAGAAGGTATAAGAGGTTCATTCTCAGTCTCGGTTGCTGGAGCATGAGCAGGTTCTTGGATGGTTGCAGGGTAGGTGCTTGGTCTGCAATAGCTGCAGGGGCAGGGGCAGGCTTTGCTGTTGCAGCTCTTTTCTTCTTTTGAATATGCTTCGGAGAAGGAGCATTGGCGGTTGCAGCAGTGTCCTCTAGGATAGATTCAACTGGCTCACTTTCGCTCGTGTCAGCTCTTCTTGCATGTGCTTGCCTCTGAGCACCTGAGAGGTTGTCTTTGAACATCCTCTTGTTTACGTGGAACAGTTACCCATGTCTGAGGGGAATCCCCTTCACTTCCATCAAGTGGCCAATCACAAGACCATACCCCAGCGAACTCACAAACAGACCAGCAACGTTAATGGTCTTGTTTATGATATTCTGGCAGATTAGGTTGAAGATGAACTCAGCCTAGTTCACCTTCTTCTCTTCCATAATCGCAGCCATGACAGTCAGCTTCGTCCGAGACAGCTGATTGAAGCTGCCAAACTTCATGCCCACATATTTGGACACGACATCCATCAGTTTGTGATAGTCGTCCTTGATTAACGACTTTTGGGTGTAAACTTGACTCTTAGCTTAGCAGCAGAACACGGCTTGGCGATCTCCTTCCACGCTGCAGCCAGGTTAACGTCTTTCTTAGAAATCTCCTTCATCCCACTTGAAGGAAGGTGGCAATGAGTAGCTAGATCCGCAGCAGTAATTTTGATGTCTTTGTTGTGGACAGACGACCTTATCTCTCCATCGTGAACCTCAGCGTTCACGTAGAACATTGCGACCTCTTCAAGGTATGTATGCGAGAATTCCATGGCGAGAAATCCCTTGAGGCCGGATTTCTCTAACTTAGCAGCTATCTTCTTAGCAAGGGCCTTATCAACCCCTTGCTTCACTATCCCGTCAACCAGAGTGGATCTTCTCAGCCATCTTCGCAAAGTCGAAACTTGAATCCATTTTAGAAAATGAACGGTGAAAAACTTGAACTTCGAATGCTGTATGAACTAGGGTTTTGCTTAGTTGCAGAGAGACAAATTTGTTGTTGCTTGAAAGAGACGAGTGTTTTGTGAGGAGAGTGAAATTTAATTTTTGATATATAAGGGACGTGAGGGGACAGTTTTTAGAATTTGAAAAGGTTGATCAAGATCAATGATTGAGATTAAAAGCTTGAAACCACATTAATTTCCCCGCATTAAATGCAGCAATATTTATATCCAATCATTGGCTAAATGTGTACGGGCTTTATTCTAACACCATAATTACGCCGATGTAATGCCCAAAAACATTCCCACTGTAGAAAATGACTGCGTTTTGTAACTTAGCTCATAAATAACTCAGCCTATCTTCCAAAAGGGACTTAACTCTGCTTCTCTCTTCTCATTGATCACTCAGTTGTCAGCTAACTCCGATACAGCTGATTATCCGTCTTGACTGTTTCACTCTGCTGGAAATGAAAGTTTGTTGATTTTTATTTCTCTCTTTTTTAACTCTGCTGACTGAGTCTTCCGAGTCTTCTAACTCAGCTCAATCAAACCTAGCTCATTCTTAAACTCTTCAAATCTTGATTCACATAATGCTTAGTGAATATGCCAGCTAACTGCTTATCACTTGAGATGTATTCCAATGTGATGTCTTTCTTTTCAACATGAACTCGAATAAAATGATATCTAACATCAATGTGTTTGGTTCTTGAATGCAATACTGGATTTTGAGTAATTGCAATAGCACTTGTGTTATCACACATAATTGGAATCTCTTTTTCTTCTATGTCATAATCTCTCAACTGTTGCCTCATCCATAGAACTTGGGCACAACAGCTGCCTGCAACTATGTACTCTGTTTCAGCTGTGGATGTAGCTATTGAATTTTGTTTCTTGCTGAACCAAGAAACTAGTCTATTTCCAAGCATTTGACAAGTACCAGATGTACTTTTCCTGTCCACTCTACATCCAGTATAGTCTGAGTCTGAGTAGCCAATTAACATGAATCCTCCATCTTTTGGATACCATAAGCCAACTTCCTGGCATCCCTTTAAATACCCTAGGATTCTCTTGGTTGCAGTCATATGACTTTTTTTTTTGGTGCAGATTGAAATCTAGCACATACACCTACAACAAAAGTGATGTATGGCCTACTTGCTGTCAAATAGAGCAATGATCCAATGAGAGCTCTATATCTGGTTTGATCTACAGCTTTTCCATCAGCATCCATATCCATCTTGATTGGTGTATTCATGGAAATCTTTACTGATCACTTCTCTTCCATACCAAATTTCTTCATTAAATCTCTGGTATATTTGGTTTGACTTATGAAGGTTCCATCCTTCAATTGCTTGACTTGAAGACCTAGGAAGAAAGTCAGCTACCCATCATACTCATTTCAAACTTTCCTTGCATGAGGTTTGAAAACTTGTCACACAACTCTTTGTTTGTGGATCCAAATATGATGTCATCCACATAGATTTGAACAAGTAATATACTCTCTCCATCTTGAATTCATAAGAGTGTTCTATCAACCTTGCCTTTGGTCAATCCATTGTCAATGAGAAACTAAGACGACGTGTCATACCAGGCTCTCGGTGCTAGTTTTAGTCCATACAAAGGTTTCTTTAGCTTGTAGATTTTATCTCCAATAGTTTTTTGCTCAAAACATAGGGATGGCAATGGGTAGGTTTAGCCAAACCCTGGACCCGCCCCGCCAAGAAAAAAGAGAAATCGAGACCCACCCCACCTCAAGACCCACCAGGGCGGGTCTAAACCCGTTTGACCGCCAAAGACTTTCAAAGATTCTCGCAATTTTTTTGCTTCACTTCGCAATTTCATTGAATGTATTCCCAAATTTCGAAAGAATACCCAACAGTGTCGGTCCCAATTTTGGAGTGAGAATTATTGGTAAAAAAAAAATAAAAGCAAGTGCAACATGTTTTAAACACTCACAACATTACAACATATAACATTAATCAAATGTCATCTATGGCCTAAGCATTAATTAAAACAACTTGTCGGAATAATGAGAAAAGCTTGAAGTAGACTTCAAGCATTAATTACTGTGGACTGCTCATGCACTTGTTGTCGGGAATGGATAGGAAAAAGTTGACCACCGGAGTGACGTCGGGAAAAAGACAAGACAACAGAGAAAGAGAGACTGAGTACGAGAGAAAGAGAAAGAGAAAGAAACCAATCTATGTTGAAATACTTCTGTCTGACTGAAGGTTTGGGGACAGATAAAAAATAATTTAATTAAAAAAAAGCTTATGTATGGCGGGTCCAATTGGACCTGTTACCCACCCTGGACCTGGGCAGGTTTTAGAATTTCTACCCGGGACCCGCTCAACCGGGTCTAAACCCACCTCGAGCGGGGTGGGTTTGATGCGGGTCGGGTTTTAACCCGACCCCGCAGCCATCCCTATCAAAATATGGAGGTTGCTCCACATAGACTTCTTCTTCCAAAATTCCATTCAAAAATGAACTCTTCACATCCATTTGATACAAAGTGAAGTTCTTGTGTGCAGCATAATCAAGAAACATACTAATTACTTCCAATTTAGCAACAGGAGCAAATATTTCATCAAAATATATACCTTCCTCTTGGCAATATCCTTTGGCTACCAATCTTGCTTTGTTTCTTACAACAGATCCTTCCTCATTCATCTTGTTTCTAAATACCCACTTAGTACCAATAACATTTTGATGGGTAGGGCTTTCAACCAATTCCCAAACTTTGTTCCTTTCAAACTGATTTAGCTCTTCCTATATAGCCTGAATCCAATAAGTGTCATCCAATGCTTGAGACACATCTTTTGGCTCTATATGGGAAATGAAATAAGTAAACATTGCTTCATGTTGGGCTTTGGATCTGGTTCTTACTCTATCTCTAACATTTCTAATAATTTCAGGTGGATGGTCTTCAACCAACATTCTTGATCATCATTCTAGATTGTAGACCTTCCACTAAGTTGTCTTGAACAACTTTTGATCATCATTGAGACCTTCCAAATTGTCTTTGAGAGAGTCTATCTCATCATCATCAGGGTTGAGTGTTCTTACATCTGCTTCAATATAATGACTCTTCTGCATAGTTGGTTGATTCAGCTTATCAGCCAACTCATCAATGTCTTCTCCATTCATATTAGGTTCATCAAAAACCACATGGATAGACTCTTATGTGACCATAGTCCTTTTGTTCAGCACTCTATAAGCTTTACTTTCAGCTGAGTATCCCAAAATGATACATTTATCAGCTTTCGCATCAACAACTTTTAGGTTGTCCTTGCCATTGTTGTGGATGAAACACTTACATCCAAAGATTTTGATATATCCAACATTTGGCTTCCTCTCTGTCCAAATTTTATAAGGAGTTTTGGACAATTGCCTATTAATCATACACCTATTCTGAGTGTAACAAGCAGTGTTGATGGCTTCAGCCCCAAATCTCTTAGGCAATCCAGCTTAAGCTAACATTATCTTTGTAGCTTCCTTGAGAGTTATGTTCCTTCTTTCAACTACTCCATTCTGTTGTGGAGTTCTTGCATCTGACAACTCATGAGCAATATCATTTTTAACACAGTACTGGGTTATAATCCCATTGACAAACTCAGTTACCCTGTCAGATCTTATCTTTATAATGGTTTGACTCTTCTTATTTTAAACTCTTATCATCAGCAGAGGCAATCTCTGCAAGGTTTTCTTCTTTTTACACATGAAGATAGTCCATGTATATCTTAAGTAATCAGCCACCACCACTAAGGTGTATTTCTTTCCACTTATACTGGTTGGTTCAACAGGTTCAAATAAATCCATGTGCAATAGATGCAATATCCTTGTTGAAGAAGGATTTGCTTGTCCTTGAAGGATGATTTGATTTGCTTTCCCACATAGCATGCATCACAAATGTTTTCTTTCTTGTATATTGAGTCAAGCAATCCTTCCATAAGATGACTACTTTCAAGATTGTTGATTGTCTTGAAATTCAGGTGACTCATCTTCTTATGCAACATCCAACTTGATTCGGCTGTACTCTTTGCTAGCAGACATGTGCTTAGTGTAGCAGTTGACCAATCCACTACATACATGTTCTTATGCCTTGTACCTTGAAGCACAATCTCATTTGTTTCAGCATCCTTCATTTGGCAAACTCTCATGTTGAATCCCACATTGTAGCCTTTGTCACATAGTTAGCTGATGCTCAGTAGATTGAAGTTGAGGCCTTCAACATATGCAACATCTGTGATTTCTAGTCCATTTTTCTTTATGGATCATGTGCCTTTGATTTTCCCTGGAGCTGCATTTCCTCCAAATATGACTTTTGCACCTTTGATTCATTAAATTTTGATAGATTTTTCTTGTTTCCTGTCATGTGTCTGGAACAACCACTATCCATGTACCAGGTTACTTGGCACACAGCTGTTCTCTGAACCTGAAATCAAGGAAATTAGTTTTTAGGTACCCATACTTGTCTGGGTCCTAAGGGATTAGTGCTATAAGGTGTTCCAACCAACCAATAGCCTGATGATCTGACTCTAAGAGGTTGTCACCTATCAATTCTATAATCATAATGCACATTATCAAATTGCTTGGGGGTTTTAGATCATACAGATGTCTCTTTTGTCTGTATGCGTGTGTGTTTGCTTGAGCATTTGCTTTCTTGGGGTAATAGAAGAATGTTTGTTCATATTAGGTTTTGTGCCTGGGTGCATACATGTGCAGATTATAGCCTTTTTGCCATGGGAATGAGCTTTGATGAGATTGAGGTATACTTTAGCTTGTATCCCATAAGTCTTGGCTGATATCTCACTTGCTTATTCCAATCATCTTGGCTTGGATAATTTCTACCATTCCCATCATATGATTTTCTTTGTCGAAATCTCGGGGCTTTTGGTAGCTCTGTTAAAATTCACAGAGTATTTCCTATTTGGATTTTGCTGATGGACTTTTCTGAATTTGGTTTCAGTTGTCCTGTCAGCATACTCAACTGGCTTCTTGAGTGGGTGTAGATGCAACATATGGTGCTTTGGATTTTTG
Source organism: Rehmannia glutinosa (assembly GCA_016081115.2). Taxonomy (NCBI): domain Eukaryota; kingdom Viridiplantae; phylum Streptophyta; class Magnoliopsida; order Lamiales; family Orobanchaceae; genus Rehmannia; species Rehmannia glutinosa. The sequence goes on from JABTTQ020001310.1 coordinate 81,163, forward strand.
GATTCCCCCATGTTTGAGGATCCTTTTTCCATAACCCCTCTTGGGACTTGGGCATGCACAATGGAATTAAATCCAATGTCTATCTTGTCACCACTTTCTTTCTGTGTCATTATAAGTTCATCCAATGATTTGGATGCCTTAGTAAATGAAGAAATCACATTTTTAAGATCTTTTTCCCTCTTTTCTCAGTGCCTAAGTCCGCTTGGATCTTGGCAATTTCGGCCTTGAGCTTAGTATTCTCATCAACTATGTGACTTAGAGTACTCATTTCTTTGGTCAGCTGTGAGTTTTGGCATTTATTAGCAGTGTGTGAGTTTTTATGTGCTCAAAGTCTTTCATCATTTTGCCAATTGAATCATAAAGATATGTGGGTGATGAAGTGTTTGAGTCACAATCACTATAACTAGAATCTGAATGAGATGAGTTAGAGTGTATCTCATCTTCTTGATCTTTTGAGTCTTGTTCTTTGGCCATTAGGCAGATAAAAGCCTCTTCCTCTGTGTCACTTGAGTAGTCTACTTCACTACTATTTGAGTCTCTGTTGGTTCCTTGCACTTAGTCGGTTCAAGTGATCTCAAAAGAGCCAACATGGCTTTCTTCTTTTCTTGTCTTCTTTCTCTGAAGACATTTCTATCCTCTTCACTTCTGTACTTGTTGACTGGTGGATAAGGACAGTCAATAGTCAATAGCAAAGTGTCCTGGTTGCCTGCAATTCCAACACAGATTTTCAGCTCTCTACCAGTCCTCTGATTATCATCTCTCTAATATTTAGTTCCTTGATGTTCAGCTCTCTTGGGTGGCCTGTCCTCCCTTGCTTTGGAGGGTGATGGGTGTCTTCTTGAAGATTCGCCCTTGTTCCTTTTGTAGTTATTGTTGAAGAACTTATTGAACTTTTTTACCATTAGGGCAATCTCCTCTTGGTGTATGGTCTCCTTTGATTCAGCTTTCTTTCCTTCACTGGCCATGAGTGCTGCTGTCTTGGGTACAGTTGTCTCCTCTTGTTCTTTTCTTCTCAACTCAAACTCATATGCTTTGAGATCAGAGAATAACTCATGGTTGGATGTTTTGGAGAGATCTATGGAATGTCTCAGGGCCATGACCTTCTTTTCCCACTCAGCTGGGAGAGATCTTAGGATCTTCACACACATCTCCTTTTGCGTTTACTCCTTTCCCAAAGCTGAAAGCTCCTTTGTGATTTCTGTGAACCTGGCATCCAGATGGTCCAGACTTTCACCTGCAATCATTTTAAAATTTTCAAATTTTTGGACTGCAACAGTTAATTTATTTTCTTTGATTTGATTAGACCCTTCACAAATCAAAGTTAGTTTTTCCCAAATTTCTTTGGCTGATTTACAAGATTTGACTTTATTGAACATAGCCTTATCCAAGGTTTTATAAAGAATGTCCTTGGCAACATTGTCAAGATTGTATCTTTTTCGATCTTCATTGGTCCATTCACAACGAGGCTTTTCAACCATAGCAGGTTTGGGCTCTGCTGCAGCATCCTCTCCTTCAGCAGGATGTGCTCTTCTTACAGCAGTGTTGAACTTTAGAATTTGCAGTGGCCCATCCTCAATCACTAGCCACATCTCATCATGCAGGGCTGATAGATGAGCCTGCATATGAATTTTCCAGTCATCAAACTCTCCACAGCAAACATGGGAATGCGAGTTAGATTAGCTTCCATGATAATAACTTTGGTTTTGAAATAAAAGCTTTAAGAACTCAAGTGTTGATTCTTTTGAAAAAGAATGAAATCTAGTTCAGTAACCAGTGCAGAAGGCTTAATGAACCAACCGCTCTGATACCACTTGTAGGTCCCAAGGGGTGAGTAGTACGGTTTAGAAAGGGGGGTTGAATAAATCTTGCCAAATTTTCGATCTAGTCCTTTTAAATATTTTCAGTGTTTTAAAAAAATCAGCTTAGCCCTTGAGGGACGGCTAGGTTGGCTTACTTAGCAAAGTTACCCACTCAACAGACTCGACTGAGCTATTGATAGTATAACTTAGCTATTTTTAGCTAACACTTAGAATAACAGTTGATTTGGTTTTTGTTCAACGGAAGACTTTTATCCCTTATTGTTTTAAACATGTTTTGCAACACTTGTTTTAGAAATTGTTATTATCAGTTGAGTTCAGCAATTATAATATAGCAGCAGATATAAAATATATGCAAGAATTAAAAGTGTTGTAAGTAAATAAGACACAAGCAATTTTTATAGTGGTTCGAGGATGGGGTAATTCCTCTAATCCACTCTTCTCCAACTCCTAGAGGAATCCACTAGGTAACACGATCTTAGTTACAAAGCGGTCAACAATCCGAGTAAGCTTCGATCACACAACCAACTGCTCCTGGGACTCAGCTTCTTCACAAAACGGTTATCTTGCTACTTCAGCTCCTTCAAACTCTTGGATTTGATCACACAGCCTTCCAACGAGTCTAAAGCCTCTGGTTCGAACTTGAACTTTACTACTTCTCCTTCAACCTTGGAGAGTAGACTCTTTGTTCTTTAAACAAAATTTCCTCTTCAACTGGTGAAGTAATCTTTCCTTCACTGAATGTGTTGGATTGAGTTCCTTCAAATTTTGGCTTGAGGATATCTTTGAAAGCTTGAGAGAATTTGCAGGTTATTGCTTGATTGCTTGTATGCTTGTAATAAACTCGGTTACTTTCTCTCACTTGCTTCCTCAACCTTTTATAGTGTAGATTTGAAATTATGTCCATTGAAGAGATAGACACACATTTCAAATCACACTCATAGGTTATTGGCTTGTCTTGTCCTTGCAGCATTAATGAGGATCGTACCATGAATTCAATGTTATGCAACTTTTCCTTAGTCTTTGCAGGTTTTCAGGTACATCCCATTTGTTCTTTGTTTTTTGCACTCTTCCAGCAAAATAACTTTATTGTTGGCAGCCTGACATAATCCTAATTCCAGCAAAACCTTGACTTGTGTTGACAACGGATCTCTTTCAGCTTTCTTCAAGTCTTGTCTATTATATACCCCTTGACATTCGATTCCAATCATTATGGAACAACTTAGCTATCAGTCAGCTGACTGAGACAACTTTTCTGTCACTTGACTGAACCTTCATTTGACTTTACACAGTTGGGTCTTATCTTCGATCTTCAGTCGACTCTTGTAATCTTCAACTTAGTTGACTGCAACTCAGCTTATTCAGCCCTATCTATTACAAGTTGAATTACATAGAAAATGAGGTGCCAACTTCCTAATATAAGTTTTACATGGTATCAAAATTTAAACATAAATTTTCCTAACAATATTGTCATGTACGAAACAATTTACACGTTATGATCATGTTAATCCATGAGTTTTATACTAATGTCATGTACTGTGAGGAATCATATTGTATTGTCTTCATGTTTACCATGTTTTATATCAAAGAATATTTAATGTTAAAACCATATGGGCTTAATTACATGAACCTAGATGGCCTTTACTTATTAGACTCAAACTGTTAGGAAGATGATTGAATCGATATGTTAATGGATTGCTTATTGATGGCTTATAGAAGTTACCAACCGCATGAGTACGACATTATTAGTATTCACACCACTAGTTAGACAGTATTCTAACCTATGATATATGATGACTTACTTAGAGTACTAAGAAGCACTATGTATATGACTATAGGAAAATGATTCGAGGATGAAGATCTGGAGCCCATGCTGCTGCTGCTACTAACAACCACATGAACCAGAACAACGAGGCAAACCCAGTATCGTAAGGAAACAAGGGAATGCTGAGAATGAATGTGCGTTCAACCAAACACACGCGTTAACCCAGGCCCAAATGGTGGAGAAGTTTCACCACTTTGCCGCTTCTCACCACCAATCTTTAATGGACAAGAAGAACCTTCTCATGTGGGCGAGTGGTTCATGTCAATGGAACGCACTTTCGAGTTGATCGGGTGTATTGAGGCACAAAGCATCCTTTGTGCTCAGTACCAACTGGTACAAGATGTTGGACGATGGTGGATGAGTTACTGGAGATTAAGGTCTATCAAGGAAAGAGTAGCCCTTACATGGGAAGGGTTTAAGGAGATAGTAATGGAATAATATTTTCCCAAACACTATCGAGAACAAATGGAGCGCGAATTTTGGGATTTGACGTAAGAAGGGATGTCAGTTATGGAATATGAGAGGAAGTTCAACCAGATGAGTTTCTTCGTGGAGCACATGGTAGACACTGATCGCAAGAGATCATTGAGGTTTCGAGCGGGCTTACGACCTAGGATATGTTATATTGTGGCTAGCCATGGAGTCCTATCATATGCAGAGAAAGTGTTTCGTGCACAGGAGATAGCTGTCAGTCAAGAGTTAGACTGACAATAAACTACGAATTTGGGGAAACAAAACTGGAGTGAGAATCAAGACGAGATGGGAAATTAGAATAAATAGGCAAGAAACGAAGTGAAATATGGACCAAACATCCAGACTACTAAACCGTTGTGTGCCAAATGTGGGGAAAATCATAATGGAGATTGTTTGTTGGGTAAGGATGGTTGCTTTAGGTGTAAGAAGACAGGGCATGCAACATGCGAATGTGTTACTCTGAACAAAGAACAGGGGAGAAAAGGCCAAGGCTCTGGAGGATATGCCCGAGTTTATGCTATGACTCATAATGAAGCGGATCAGAATCCGGGCATGCTATCAGGTATGTTAACCGTATTTGGAGTACCTATTTTTGTACTGTTTGACACTGGTGCCACACACTCATTTATGTCTACAAGATTTCATGCTATGATTGCACATAGTTGTTAGATAAATATTTTTATCAAGATTTTGATGATTTTGTTTAAATGAGTTTTTACACCAAAACAATGTCCCTAAATGTTGTCCAAATACTCCCAAATGATTTAAAATATTTTTACTAACTTTTTGGAGTATTTCTTGAAATTTATTTTTGACAAAAATCGGACAACACTTCTGTTTTGAGGTCAACCGGTCGCCCTAGAGGGCATCCGTTCCTGAAAGATGAAACTTGAAATAGAAACATAGTTAGGGACAAAAACAGGCAGGTCGACCGGTGTGGTCGACCACCCTGGCCGACAAGGCCAGTGCCTCGGACGATGGCCTGACAGTAACTTCTCCTGTATTGAAAAATGAGGAGGGCGACCGGTCCAATAGGGGGTCGACTGGTCCCCCTGTGTATAATAGTGCGATCTATTTTCAAATTTCTATCTCTACGAGACCGGCTGACCTATGTTTTTGACAACAATATTTAAACCATTCGACAGCCATTATCAGCAAGATTTACCTTTAACAATTTTGTACTATATTTCTACATCTTGTGATCTTCTTTTTGTTGACAAAAGTGAAGATGGAGGAGCCTATGTTGGAGATCAAATCTTGAAGACTCTCCTATAAATAGAGGAGGATTTGAAGCAAACAAAAAATAAAAAACACAAGCAAACAATACAACAAGAAAATCAGCAAATTTCTCTATGTCTTCTTTTTCAATATTCTTATTGTAATAGCCTAAGTCTTTCACTTGCACAATCTTGAGTTCTAGGCTTTTTATTCTTGATTACACTTGCACTCAAAGTTTGTATACTTTATTTATTGAGTTGTAATCTTGAATTTGTCTATCATCCAAAACAAGATATCCTTATTAGTGTTCTTGAGGTAAGAACACACTTGGGTAATCTTAGGTGTCAAAGCAATCCCAAAGAATCTCATATGAGTGCCGTTAAAAGGGTTTTTTGATATTTGAAAGGCACTATTCCAATATGGTTTATTTTATCCAAAGAATGAATTTTTTTCTCTTAAAGGTTATAGTGATTCGGATTATGTGGGAAATATTGATGATCGTAAAAGTACTTCCGGATCATGTCAATTTTTAGGCAATTGCCTAGTGTCTTGGTTTTCAAAGAAACAAAATTGTGTTTCACTTTCAACGGCCGAAGCCGAATATATTTCCGTGGCCTTTTGTTGTACTCAATTGCTTTTGATGAAACAAACTTTAGCGGATTATAAATGCTCTTTTGAAAATGTTCATATCTTTTGTGATAACATATCCGCTATAAATATTGCTCAAAATCCGGTTCATCATAACCGTACTAAACATATTGAGATTCGACATCATTTTCTAAGGGATTGTGTTTCAAAATGAAAAATTGAGATATCTTTTGTTCCATCTCAAGATCAATTGGCGGATATCTTTACCAAACCACTATCTTCCGAGACTTTTGCCTCAATACGAGCTCGGTTAGGCATAATGCATATTGAATGAGGTCTATGTTTGTAATTTTCATGTTTTTAAAACTTAGGGGTAAAAAATCGGATTTTTGGATAAAATTTCGGAAAACTTAGGAACAGGCTGCTTCAAGGACAAAATAGAGGGGGGTCGACCGATCGGCCTCTACCTCGACCGGTCACCCAAGGTGAAAATTTTGATATAATCAGTTATGTTCCAGACTTTGCCAATTTTGCGGTTTTCACTATTTTCACCCCTTTGCATTTTTCATACACAATTTCATGCGGTTTTCACTATTTTCGCACCTCTTTGCATTTTTCATACACAATTCACTCAAAATGATTTCTTGCTTATAAATTCTATATTTTTGCGTCTATGCAACTTATATTTCATCATTGTTATCCGACTTCTCCAATTAAATGGTAAGAATTCTTCTTTATAATCTCAATTGGGTTGAACCCTTGAGAAAGTGCTTGTATCTTGATATTTTTGATGAAATTCATATATTGATATGATGTATATGATGATTGTTGATGGATGAATGTTGTATTATTGCATTTAGTGATGTATTTTTTTGGCTTAAATGAAATACAAAGGCATTATATATCTTTCGTTTTATTCGACGCACATCAAGTGTTCGACAAAATGTTTCTATGAAAATTCATCACCTACATGATTCTCTTGATTTGAAAAGTCTAATAAGTTTATAGAGATCATGTTTTATCAATCAAATGAGCTTTTGCAAATCAAATGATCAACGTTTCCCTTTTATTTGGAATTTAAGCTTCAATGTTAAAAAATGTTCGATAAAACAATTAAATTGCGCACTTTGATATAATTGTATGATGTTTTTATCGTGCTAATATTCTTTTTGATGATTCCAAGGAGGAGAAACTGGAAAAACGCTCATATGCTCAAAGAAGCGAAAATAAGCTCGCAAGAAAAGCTATAAGCTAGGGCTCTTAAAAGCCAAAAGTTGTGAATTATACTTAGTCTATTTGATGTATCATGGAGTTTTATACTTGACAAATGTTGTCTTTGTGACAGGGGGAGCTTCTAAAGCTCATGAAATTCAAGCTTTTAGCTTGTAGTTGTTTGCTTCTACTTATTTTTGTTATGCATGTTGAAAGGGGGAGCTTGTGCAAAATGTTTTTGAAAAATCTTTGCTTCATTCCTTGTGCTATTACTTATGGTAAATGTTGCTTGTAATGGTTTAATGTTTTTAGACCGGCAAAATTTGTTTTGTTTTAAAATCGATCTCCTAAAATTGTTTTGGTTTGTAATCATCAAAAAAGGGGAGTTTGTTAGATAAATGTTTTTATCAAGATTTTGATGATTTTGTTTAAATGAGTTTTTACACCAAAACAATGTCCCTAAATGTTGTCCAAATACTCCCAATTGATTTAATGTTTGTACTAATTTTTTGGAGTATTTCTTGAAGTTTATTTTTGACAAAAATCGGACAACACTTCTGTTTTGAGGTCAACCGTCGCCCTAGAGGGCATCCCGTACCTGAAAGACGAAAATTGAAACAGAAACATAGCTGGGGACAAAAACAAGCAGGTCGACCGGTGTGGTCGACCGGTGCCTGGACGATGACCTGATTACAGAACTTCTCTTATATTGAAAAATAGGGAGGGCGATCGGTCCAACAGGGGGTCGACTGGTTGGACCCCCCATCGACCGGTCTCCCTGTGTAAAATAGTGCGATCTATTTTCAAATTTCTATCTCTATGCGACCGGTCGACCTATGTTTTTACAGCAAAATTCAAACCGTTAGACAGCCATTATCAGCAAGATTTACTTTAACAATTTTGTACTATATTTCTACATCTTGTAATATTCTTTTTGTAGACAAAAGTGAAGATGGATGATCCTATGTTAGAGATCCAATCTTGAAGACTCTCCTATAAATAGAGGAGGATTTGAAGCAAACAAAAAAAAACACAAGCAAACAATACAACAAGAAAATCAACAAATTTCTCTAAGTCTTCTTTTTCAATATTCTTGTTGTAATAGCCTAAGTCTTTCACTTGCACAATCTTGAGGTCTATGATTTTTATTCTTGATTACACTTGCACTCAAAGTTTGTATACTTCATTTATTGAGTTGTAATCTTGAATTTGTCTATCATCCAAAACAAGATATCCTGGTTAGTGTTCTTGTGGTAAGAACACACTTGGGTAATCTTAGGTGTTGAAGAGTGTGGTACTCTTTATAGGTGTTGAAGGAAAATTGAGGTAATCGCCTTGAAGGTGTTGTAAGAAGATTGTGGTAATCTTCAAAGGTGGTGTTGTATTAATTGTGGTAATTAATAAAATCTATTTTTCTTTTTGAAATCCATCCCGGAGATACTATGGTGGTAGAGGATTAGGCCCTAGGTGGGTTGAACCTCTATAAATCGACGAGTGTTGTTTATTTCCCGCACTTACATTCTTGTCATTTATTTGTTCATTCGTAAAAGAGGGCGATTTGCAAAAAATCGGCATAATCTATTCACCCCCTCTAGATTATCGTAGCCACTTGGACTAACAATAGTAATTTTAGGGTTGATGAACCACTTGAAGTTTGTTTGCCTTCAGGAAAATCAATTTCTCACTGATTCAATGGTTAAGGATGTAGAAATTAACATAGTGGAGAAGAATCTTAGGGCTGATTTATATATGATTGATATGAGAGACTTGATATAATCTTAGGCATGAACGGCTTAATAAGTACGGAGTCGACGTTAAGTGTCAAAAAGAGGTAAAAAATTTCACATACCTGGTGGTGATGGAGAAATAAGGTTTTATAGACTAAGACTATAACTACACCTAAGCTTATATCTCTCGTGAAGTGCCTATAACTATTTTGGAGAGAAAATTACACAAGCTTGGAAATAAGGATGTAGCTCTCATCAAGGTACAATGGAGTAGCCATGGGAGAAATGAGGCAACATGGGAGCGAGAAAGAGGAAATCAACTCCAAGTATCTAGTTTTCTTTATTAAAGGTACATAATCGAATTTTAGGACGAAATTATTTTCGGGGGTAGAATTGTAACACCCCATAAATTTATTTTTATTTTTGGGTTAGTGATTTTTGGACATTTAAGGATTTTAATTTTGGCCCGACATAGAAATTCCCTTATTGTAGGCCCAATGATTATTATATTGATAGGCCTATTTTTTATAAGCTCACTTTATTAAAGCCTATGTGTGTATTTTATTTATTCGAAAATCTGCAGAATTTTATCAGGAAAAAAAAGGATTCCTCATGTTTTATATGATGTTTATTAGATAGAAAAGAATTTTATTCGTACACACCTAATAGGTTTAACCTAAACATGGCCTAATAAAAGGAGGACTCTCAAGCCTCAATGTATATAATATCCATATCTCAACTTCAACCAAATCTAACATGAAATCAACTTCAACTCAATGCAATCTCACGGCCAAAGGTAAATAACTCAATTTGTCAGTTTTCCATTATAGCCTACCAACTCCATACCAGTGCCGTCAATCCACCGGCAATCACCAAACAACACTGTTCAATCTCCAAACACCAATAACCAGCCCATAACCCATCTTCATACTCAACCCAAACAATCAAATTCTAGTCCCAAGCCATAGCCGGAATTTTTAGAAAAAAAAAAAAAGAAGAGAAAACCTTCTGATCCTCCTCTCCCGTCGCTCCCCTGCTGCGCGCCATCAACTGATACCGTTGCCACTCTAAAACTAGTTAACGGTGTGGTGGCAGTGAGATTTAAGAAGGAAAGAAAAAAAAGAAAGAAAAGAAAGAGATATAAAGGGAGACGAGAGGTGGTGGTGACAGAGAAGAAGGTGATGGGAGTTGTGCAATTTTGAGAAAAAGTCACGAATTAAGGGTTGAAAGTTTTATTTTTTTTTTACAAATTTCAATTAAGTGCAATAATGGACTGGAGATTAAATTTTGAGAAGAGTGATGCAATGGGGTTTACAACTGAAGGAATTGGGACTTTTATAAAAATTTCGATTCAGCCCCTTTAGTTTTTACAAAGTCTTAATCAGCCTGTTGACTTCCATAGTTGACCAGATTTCTACCCAACTTCAATTTATAAATCATTCTTGCTTTCATTTTTTTTGTTTTCTCTTTTCGGTCCTAATTACCCAAAAGTTGATCGTGAAAATATTACCGCAAGTGTACGGTATCAATTTTTAATATAGTGATAAAAATTCGGTTGTCGTATCCACAGGGGATGATAATTAAATAAGCACTAAGTACAATAATTAAAATAGCTTAATTTTATCTAGAAAATCGAATAATGAGTTTGGGTATTTTTAAAAAATAGTAAATAGCAAAAATACAATTTAACACAAAGTTTGAATGATTTATTGGCTTGAGCAATTTAAAAATGCAATAATAAATAAATTCTAGAGGAATGTTTCACTTAGTCTTATCTTATATTTATCAACTTAATCTATCAATTATTCAGTAGTAATTTATAAATCATGAATTCCATAAAATAATTAATTTTATCTCTCCATTAGTAATTAATTTTAAAGATCTAAATTTGGATTTCAATATCGCTATAAAACTCAAAAAAATTGATTTTAAAGATCAGTGAATTCATACGCAAGATTTCAGAGAATTCATAAATTTCTTAATTATATGAAATTCTAAGTTATACAATTTATTCTCTCAAATTATAATTGTATAAACCAAATAATCCAAATTATTGATCAAGTAATTTTGAAGTAATTAAAACAAACAATATAAATAAATTAACTAATGAAACATGATAAATAAAAGTATCAAAATATAAGATTCGATTAAGTTACATCATCCTCCAGAAATGGAAATTCAGCTCATGATGATATCCATAAAATTCAACAACAAAATAATCAAACATGTTCTACAATTTACAAGCAAGAATTAAAAGAGAGGGTAAAAAGAAACTTGTTTGATCCCGTTTGGAAGATTTCTCAAGCTTCCAGTGGTAAGCTCATGTTCCGTGCTACCCTTCCTATCAATCGCCTGCCGAGCATGTATGCGTAACTGCATACAAATTTGTAGAAAACTAAGAACTATAAACTGAAGGAAAGAAACTGATAACTTGAATTCTGTGATGAGAGGTGTCCTTCAATCGTCCGAACTGAAGGCTATTTATAGCATAAGATTTCATTCATATGGTAGGTATTTGTTGTACAACAGATGGGTCTCCCTACTGTCCATTATCAAATGTCTTACACTAATTTTCCTTTTGATGTGTAGATTGATGTCTTCTTCTTCTTCTTCTTTCGGCTGATAATGCTTCTCGCTCGTTAATTAATATGTTCGTGGTTTTTCGTCGTGTAAAGTCGAATTATTGCTAAAAGATACTTTATAGGTACCGCGATAGGTGTCAAATGTATCGCGGTCGAAAGCAAGTGAAATCGGGATCAAAACATGGCACAGACAAATTGCACCGCGGTACACAGTAAAAATATTGTGTACCGCGGTACATAAGGCTTTGTACCGAGGTACAAGCCTAAAAATTATTTTTTTATTAACAATTAGTGTACCGCGGTATGGCACCTTGTACGCGGTACAATTGACCACATACGGGCAGCCCGTGCGTATGCACACGGCCCGCGTGTGTGACGAAAATTTGATATATCTTTCGGAATGATGCACGGCCGGCCCGTGCGGATGCGCATGGCCCGTGCGGTCTGTTCCATCCTGTTTCATGATTTTTCTTCAATTGTTTCCGTGGTATGGCTTTGTGTATCACGATATGGCTCATTTTTCACCATTTTCCATCTGTTTTCTTGATTCTTTGATACCTAACTCCCTATTACAAATTGATGTACAACTTCAACAATAATTTCGACTCAATTTACTCAAAAACAATACAATTTCTAGGTTTAGGATACCTAATTTGTTGGTAAAAATCCAACTTTAACAATACCCCAAACTTGAATTGTTGCTTGTCCTCAAGCAAACCACTGCAAAAAGGAATAAACTTTTGAGTTTTACAAGTGATATAATTGCCTCTGGAGATTTCAATATTACATGAATTAAGGAATTTGCAAAAATATAGATATATTCATTTGTCGGTTAGGCATGCAAGTTTACCTCAATTTTAAGACTTCATATATAAATATAATCGATGTCTCATTTTTATTTTCTCTGCTCAAATAAATAGTCAAATATTTTTCAATGATCCCTTGTTTTACTTTTTGGATATAATTCTACATTAATCTCCACAGTGTATGCAATAAAAACATAAGAATCAATAGGACTTTTTGGGTTGTAATGTAAGCTCGGGTTAAAGGTATGAAAGTATAAGATAAGTGGCTACAATTCACTCAACCATATATAGCAGCGACCAATTTCAAGGATTTGTATGCGTCTTCCTTTCTTGTCCCGATTTTTCTTTTTCTTTTTTTGTTTATGCATTTTCTCGTGGGCAATCTTCTTCTATCAAAAATGTACCCATTTTGACTCCAAATATCTTGTCTGTATGAATTTCATATGTGTAATGCCCCAGTTTTCAAAATACAGGAGTAACTTAATTTACTAAAAAAGCGTATTTAAAAGCTTATGAATAAGACACATCTCAAAAATAAGTGGAACCATTTTATTAATAAACCCCAAATAATTCCTGACTTTTCCGCTGCGCCACTCTGATTTCGTAAAATATAGTCTAATTATAAAAATTTTCGTCCAAATAAACAAAAGTACTTTAATTCAAACCTAGACAACAGTCATCCAAAAATAAAATAGTAACTAAAAATTCGTTAACAAAATAAAATATTCCTAAACTTGTAAAATAAATAAAATTATTGACTTGCATCCACCGCCTCCAAACCTCGCTCAGACTCCTCAACCTGAAAAATGTTAATAAATATAGGGTGAGCTTTCAACTCGCTCAATGGGGACACATTTGTCATAATTAAATACAACAATAGGCATAGTCATAAACATTCAACATGTACTTTAACTTTTATTTTAACTGGCCAGTTACTTTATAGTATTGCGTGTTCACCCCGAGGATACTTTTGATCCCGGACCTTCTTACAGCCCCTGACTAAGTACTGCGGGTTCACCCCGAGGATGCTTTTGATCCCGGACCTTCTTACAGCCCCAGACTAATTATAACACTGCGGGTTCACCCCGAGGATACTTTTGATCCCGGACCTTCTTACAACCCCTGGCTAACATGATTTCTTTTATTCCACATTTTACATAAATGAATACACATATACGTAGTATTTAAAAATGACAAATAATAAGTGAATAGAAATATCCCCACCTCGAAACTGTGCTTGAAAAATAGTGAATGGTTGATGTAATATCCCTATTGAACTTCAGAGCTCGTCGTCCTCATCGCCTAACATGGATATATATACATCTTAGTTCCTAGAAGTCAAAAGTTAAGTATTAACCTCGATATCGGAAGCACTAAAATAACATTCGTGGAAGCTCACGGTATTTTCCTAAGGTTTAGGGTTCAACTTGGTAGGTTTGAACAATACTAAATTACTGCGTAGTTGGGATCGAATAATATTTTCTCATAAACCGTATATTGAAATTATTTAATATTTTTACAGTAGATAATAGACTCAAAAATAGATACCATATAAAAATTTCAGGAATATTAGAAATATTTAGCTATGGATTTTGAATTTGTGAAACTGAAATTGATGTAACATTAAAACCTGTATAGCTATGGGAGAAAAATCATATTTAAATATCTATAATACTATATGATTTGAAACTTTAACAACATATAATATACACATCATAGTATAACATATCCAAACCTTAGGAAAATACCGTGAGCTTCCACGAATGTTATTTTAGTGCTTCCGATATCGAGGTTAATACGTAAGTTTTGACTTCTAGAAACTAAGATGTATATATATCCATGTTATGCGACGAGGACGGTGAGCTCTGAAGTTCAATAGGGATATTACATCAACCATTCACTATTTTTTAAGCACAGTTTCGAGGTTGGGATATTTCTATTCACGTAATATTTATCATATATGTGTAATATTTCTATTCACGTAATATTTATAAATACTTCGTATATGTGTATTCATTTATGTGAAATGTGGAATAAAAGAAATCATGTTAACCAGGGGCCGTAAGAAGGTCCGGGATCAAAAGTATCCTCGGGGTGAACCCACAGTGTTATAATTAGTCTGGGGTTGTAAGAAGGTCCGGGATCAAAAGCATCCTCGGGGTGAACCCGCAGTACTTAATCAGGGGCTATAAGAAGGTCCGAGATCAAAAGTACCATCGGGGTGAACCCGCAGTACTATAAAGTAATTGGCCAGTCAAAATAATAGTTGAAGTACATGTTGAATGTTTATGACTATGCCTATTGTTGTATTTAATTATGATAAATGTGTCCCCATTGTGCGAGTTGAAAGCTCACCCCATATTTATTAACATTTTTCAGGTTGAGGAGTCTGAGCGAGGATTGGAGGCGGTGGATGCAAGTCAATAATTTTATTTATTTTACAAGTTTAGGAATATTTTTTTTGTTAACGGATTTTTAGTTACTATTTTATTTTTGGATGACTATTGTCTGGGTTTGAATTAAAGTACTTTTGTTTATTTGGACGCAAAATTTTATAATTAGATTATATTTTATGAAATCGAGTGGTTGAAATTTGAAAAGGGGAATTATTTGGGGTTTATTAATAAAATGGTTCCACTTATTTTTGAGATGTGCCTTATTCATAAGCTTTTAAATACGCTTTCTTAGTAAATTAAGTTACTCCTGTATTTTGAAAACTGGGGCGCTACAATATGCATGGGTGAAAATGGGTTATTTTTTTGAAGATTTTCTCTTTTTTGGCTTGTATAATCAGTAGGTTGTCAACGAAAATATTTTATTAAGCTCAAAAGGGGTACTATGGAAAAATTGACTTTGGTAGGCTATATAGGCTTTAGCTTTTCCAAAAATGGTCTAAATCATTTTCCTAATGTTATATCACTATACAAATTTATTTTTAAAAATGTTTAAAAATATCCTTCAGTTATAGGGTATCATTTAGTTAATATTTTAAAAATCATTTGAGCAACTTATTAAAAATTGATTCAAAGATTACATATAATAATGGAGTCACAATTTCAAGATTTATTACATGCCTTAGCGAAAAATTAAACACATCACATTAAGACAATTCATCAAATCATGCAAATTTAAAATCAAAAACATCATAAGCTACAAAAACTGTACTCAAAAGTTATCATGATGCACAATACTACCTCCCCAAACTTAAAATGTGCATTGACCTCAATGTACGAATGTTAAGCAATAAAAAGTTTATGGTCAATAAAACTTCCTGAAAATCCATCAACTGGTAGAATCATCATCATCCGGTGAAGTGGGTGGGGTAGGCGGCATAACTGGAGGAATGAAATCAGTATTGGGATGTAAAATGTTGAGTCCATGATGCCAAATAATCCCAATGATAGGCATCATGAGCAGCAGGTCGTCTGTCTGTCCGACGCTGCATCATCCTCAACTCCTTACGTAACTCACGTCGTAAGGCCTCGCGATCCTCTCGCATCTCCTCTCGTACGTTTGCTATCGTCTGTTCAAGATGATGAACTTGGACCTGAGATGGCTCATCGTTAGTATGTCCATCATCATCTGCTAGAATATCATCATGTCCTTCTGTCACTCCCCAATTTTGATATATAGTAAAATAGAATAACACCCAATAAATTATTACTCCACATATTCATTTACTTAGGCTCGACAAGAGCTATTATCTAAAGTACAAGTAACTAAAACCATAAATACAATGGAAGTCTACAAATCCATACAATTTAAATAGAGTTGCAATTTACTTATCTACAAAATAAGGTAGTACATTGTTCAAACACAGACAAATAATCTTTCAAAAAAGGATCTGCTAGGTTGGGTCAATCCTAATTTGGAAGTCTCATGTCGGTCTCGTCAATCTCAAAATATCCAGTCTTTGAAAATTTTTACAAAAATCGTGGGGTGAGCAAAACGAGCTCAGTGGGTTGGGGTAGAGGAATGCAATAGTTATCCAATTGAAAGCGGAAATATTTCTTTTTAGTGTGCTAAAAAATATTTATGATAATGGTGCATAAAAGATTCATTTAATGCAATGATCAATCAGTTTCAATACTAGTAATGATGAAAAGCACATTATACAATAGTAAATCGAGTATAGTAAATATTTTGCTTTTTACACGGATAATGGATATCTTTTGAAGTAAAGATTTTGATTTTCAAATAAAGATATTTAAGTTTTTAAAAACGGAGGGTCAGTCAGTCAGTCAGTCAGTCAGTCCCGAAACAGTAAACGAAGGTTCGGTGTTGATCAGACACAAAGCCTATTCGTTCTTCTTATAACTCCCAAACAGTATTTGGCCGAAGCCCAGTCACCTTATCCCTCCCAATTGGCTTGACGTCTCTTTAGCTATGGGCTTTTACCTAGAGATCGCCATATTCCAGAATATACCATTCTACGAACCAAATTCTGCCGCCATCTCTGGCCCGACCAAAAAGTGGGAATAGGCACATGGGTAGTTAAACATGGATCACATGCAACCTGTTCGATCATTGTCTAACCTACCCACACCGCAATAGACTCAAACAGTCAATATTTTGGCAAAATGATATTTATTTGTCCAAAGGCCAAGTCAGGCAGTTACAAGAGTTTAATGCAAATGAAAATGTATATTCAAACCGTTAATTATACAATTTATGTTTTCCTTAACAAAAAGAAAAACAATCATAGAACAATCTTATATCTTGAAATTAGTGTAGACCGTGAAATTACGAAATAGTTTAATGTCATGAAGTTCATCAAATAGCTAATACCGAGAAATTTATGAAATTATGAGCAAACTTAATTTCTTTAAGAAAATGACATTTTACCCACATTTGTTCAGGTCGAGTAGAGAGGCAATCAATGCACCAAAGCAACTTCTTGTGTTTCCTTGCGAGTCTTCTCCCCGTTCCTCTCCACCCTTTTCATTTCCTTTTTATTCTTCTATTTCTTACATTTTTCCTTTTGCTCCTTAATTTCTTTCCTTGGCCGAGCATTATTCCCATTGTTTTCTTATTCTCTTTCTTTTTCTTTATTGCCAGTGTGTGTTAGTGTTTCTTTAAGATGGAACTGTTAGAGTAGAGTGCCCGACGCTCAAATTAGATTGGAGTTTATTCTACTTGTAAAGACAATTTTATTGAGAATCATATTAATAAATGCATTTCTTTATCATTTGTTTTGCATTTAATATTATTAATTGTGAGTTTGATAAAGTCCTTAGATCATATTAAGAAATGGGACATGATCGCGCATTTGATGGCAATCATGGAACAAGTCTCTAAGGCTTTGATCTTAAATTAGTTCCAAGTTAATGGGCATTTCATGATAGGACATTGAATAGCCCCGCAAGATTTGTGCAAATGATGCATGCTCGTATGACGAGGATATTGCATTCCATTAACATTAGCGTCGTGATGCAAATGCATGTATGCGGGTGCTTGTTAGAGAACAAATACACTGAACATGACCCAATGGAAATTCTTAACTGGAATATTTATTGTCGAATTAATAATTTCCACATTGCGATGGTACATGATTAGTCCTTAAACTTGAGGCACGATAGTAGCCTTATGTACATCCTATAATATTTTGATTTATCTTCTGATTACATGACAATCATAAAGGGGATATTTTGGATGTTGCGCAGGTGTATATGGAGGTTAATCGGTGGCCAACATAGAATTTGACACTTGTTTATTGCGAGCGAATCTTCTGTGTTTTCGTAGTTTGTGATTTAAAGACCTTGGCAAAGGCATGATGAATATTGATTCATAAAGAAATTACTAAACTTGAAATGGAATCACAGTTTTTAAATCAAGTGGGTTTCGACTTATAATCCATGCCCAAGATTTAATCGGGAGATTAGTTGTCAAAAGGATCGTACATGTATGCAACCGCAATTGAAATAGGTTTACTCGCTATTTCGCCAATTTCTAGGCGATCATACTACTTGCTAGATGTTCCCATGATTTGTAGGTTTTTGGAATTAAAGATTTAATTTCAAAACATGTTAATTAATTGGATTAATTAATTAAATAATTATTATTGGTAAGTTACAAAAGTTGTAAGCCTACTGCTAGCATTAGTTGTGGACCTAAAGGGTCATACACAAAATGGTTGGTGTTATTCTTCAATCGAAAATTAGTCCAAAATGTTGGATACAATTAATTGATGAAGATTAATTAATTGTGGCTTGATTTTAATTCAATGATTGAATTAAATATTTAATTAAATAATTAGAATATTTAATTATACCTAATTAGATTAGGAAGTCTTTGGAGTGAAAAATAGTTTAACTGATAAGATCAATTAATTTGTGAAAGAATATATTTAATAGTTAGATATAGCCAAATAAATAATTGGATTATTCATTTGGGCCAGATGGAATTGATTTGATCAAATTAATTAAATATGGGTTGGATCAATTAATTGGAATTAATTGATGGACCTTTTTAATCAAATGTCCAATCCAATATTTAATTGAGCCCATCTGGCTAATCTGAAAGAAAGAAAAAGATGGAGTGATTTTCTTGTGAATATCCGAATAATGATTATCCGGATATGGCAAGATAGCGTAGGATCAATTGAGAGTTTCCTATAATATTCTCCTACTGATTTTAGGTTTTGAACTTGGACACTTTTATGAACATTGGATGAACCATATGAGTATCTTTAACAATCAGTAGAAGAATAAAAGATAAATATTAGTAGGCGTCTTCTCTTTAAAAAAAATGCCTAACCCCTCTTTCTCTCTAAGTTTTTCTTCTTCTATCATCTACGTAGGAAAAATCAAGAACCCTTCTTGGTTTAACTACATAACAACAATTCTTAATTTCACCGGTTGAATTAAGGATTGGTGTTCACTCCAAATTTGAGATTTAACATAGAAATGGGTTATAAATTACTAGCAAAATTTATAATCCAGGTGCTACCATCCATCGTGTGGATTGTCTTTAGAGGAGGGACGTTTGGACCTCTGCGAGATTGTGATTCGAGGATTTACCCTACTGCGAGGAATTTGGATTCCTTCTACATCTTCTTCAAAAGGAAGCTTTTTAGGTAAAACCCTTATCATTGGTTTTTACCGCTTGTATAATTCACGCGATCGTTAAATCGCTACGAGAACCCGGGGCTTTTATTATGTATAACTTGTATGCATGTTTTTAAAATTTTAATTTCCACTGCGTTAAGCCCCGCGGTATAGCGAACCCAACAGTGGTATCAGAGCCACAATTTCGCGTTTATACAAGTTTATGTTTGTTTTCAAACATGTTTTAAATTGTTAAAATATGTTTAACAGATAGTTCTCTGTGCAAAAAATTGTTTTTATTCGATTTATGTTTGGGATAAAAGTCACTTGTTTGTTTTCTGATTTTGTCGAATTCAATCACGATATCCGGCACGCATATGGTTTGGGATAGAACTTTCATCACATTATCCCGCAGATGTGTGATTAAATTTAATGTTTATATTTGTTGTTTAACAAATTTTTAAACATTAAAAGGCAATCCTTGTTTTTCCAAAAAAAAAAAAGAAAGAAAGAAAAATTGAAAGTGGCAGAATTGTTCTAATCTGCCACTGTTCGAAATTTTGGCTATATGTTTTTATTTTAACTTTAGTTTTGATTTATTCATTTTTGAGATTAAAATTGTTTAATTTCAAAATTAATAAAAATTGTTTTTATGAATAATCAAACTAAGTTTTATCCCAAAATTAAATCGGCACATAGAATTTGGTAAATTTAAATGCTTTAAATTCATGTGATGGATGTTTTAGCATGATTTATTTAGGGATGGTCATGGGCCTATGACCAATGTGATTGGATGTGGCGAGGTTTTCCATTTATTGTAATTTGGAGGACGTTCGATGCTAAAGGCCCACACATGTATGAGTAGATTTTACAAATGTAATAAAATAGAAGATTCAAGGTTCATGCACGTATGGGTACATTAATAAAATGTAATAGAAATAGTTCTATTTATTTTGTCCCTTAGATTGACCATAGACCCATTTTTCACTCAAATGAGTCGCATAGGCTGGCCATGATCATTCCACTGCTTTTTGCATAGGATGCGTGTTAGAATTTATTTAATATTTTTTTGCTTGTGCAATTCATATATTGATATGTTGCATTAAATAAAACTCACCTAGTAAATAGGATTATGATGAGGTCTTGGAAAATTAAAAACCCCAAGTTTTTGAAACTTAAAAGAATTTAATTTTTAAATTAATTCTATATCAAACAACATGGACAAGATAGGTTAGATCTATTGTTCCATGCCTTCCATCAAAGGTAGATGATATGACGATGCTACCGCACTTGGTCACTGGCCATGAGTCGTGGAGTGACTTAGTGTTGGAAAGTTGTGTTCTCTACCAAACATAGAGATGTTCGTGGAATGGACTCGTCCTTATGTTGGCCATGAGTCGTGGAACATTTTGATGCTCCATTTGCATGAAGGTTTGATGGGTTTGTTTGACACTTAGTATCGTATAGGCTCATAAAATTGGGGTATACGGGAAAAGGTGAGGCAAAACAAGCTTGAGGGTTGTATAGCGATACATTTGTCAAAGAGTTGACTACCATAAGATATATTTCATGGGCTTATAAAATTGGGGTGTGAAATATTTCTATTGGACCTCAAGCCCACTAGGAAATTGGATTTCTCGTTTTTCCATTTGAGGTTAATGGAATTTGAATAAAATAGTGGGAGAATTTAATATTAAAGACCTTATATTATATTAATATGTTATTCTCATAGTTTACTCATTTTCTGCTTCATTTATTTTTGTAGATTAATCCATTGAAATGGCTAAAAATCCAATTGCAACTATTCTTGAGCAAAACAAATTGATGGTCCTAATTTTGTCGATTGGCCGAGAAACCTCAAGATAGTCCTCCAATCAAAAAGAGGGCATATGTTCTTGAAAAATCGCCCCCCACTACCCTCCTTCGAGGATGTGACTTGAGCAGGCCTATTTGGAGTATTTACGTCATGTAGATGACAATCTCCAGACTCGTTGCTACATGCTAGCTTCGATGTCAAATGAGTTGCAAAGGCAGAACAAGGGTCTGGATAATGCTACTGATATCCTCCTCCACCTACAAGAGTTGTATGGTGAGAGAACCCGACAAGAAAGATATAAGATATCTAAGGAGCTTTTCAAATGTCGTATGACTGAGGGCTCTTCAGTTCATGATCATGGGCTGAAGGTGATAGCACTCATTGAAAGGTTTGTGTCCCTTGGAGTCGTTATGGATAATGAGCTCTATGTGGACCTCTTGTTGCAATCTCTGCCTCCCTCATTTGACACCTTTGTTGTCAACTTTAACATGGACAGCATGGATACTAGTCTCCATGAGTTGGTGAGCATGTTAAGGACGAATGAATCCACCATTAAGAAGGATAAGCCGGTCCTGGTTGTTGGATCCATTTCTGGATCAAAAGTTGCAAAGTTTAAGAAAAGGAAGGGGAATGGAAAGGGTTCCACTAATCCCAACAAGAAGACAAAAGGTGGGGGCGTTAATGCCAAGAAGGGGTCTTCACAAGCTATTGACAAATGCCACAATTGCGGTAAGATGGGACATTGGAAGAGGAACTGCAAGGAGTATCTTGTAAGCCTGAAACGTTCGGGTATTTATTTTATTGAAGTTAACTTATCAGTTAATGATTCTTCTTGGGTATTAAATACCGGATGCGCATCTCATATTTGCAATGATTTGCAGATAATGACAAGAAGAAGGGAGCTGAGTAGAGGAGAGATGATCCTGCAGCTGGGGAATGGAGCAAAGGTTGCTGCATTAGCCATAGGAATTGTTAACTTAGCTCTTGATAATAGTTTTGTTTTAGTTTTAAACGATTGTCTTTATGCACCAGATATTGTTAGAAACATTATCTCCATTCCTATTTTGGATGGAGAGGGCTATGGATTTTTATTTAAGGATAGAAGTTGTTCTATCTCTCGATGTTCTTCTATTATATCTACTTGCATTTTGATGAATGGTTTATACACTTTGACTCCCCAAAAAACCATATATCACATTTAACAAAATAAAAGAAAGTTAGATAATCATAGTTCTCTCACACTTTGGCATACTAGATTAGGTCATATTTATGAGAAAAGAATTAACAAGTTGGGACAAAAACTCAACCTTAAGTAAGAGCAAACGTTTCCAAGATGTGAATCATGTCTCAAAAGAAAAATGACCAAATCACCATTTGTTGGACAAGTTGAGCGCGCCAAAGATCTATTGGATTTGATCCATACGGATGTGTGTGGTCCACTAAGTGTTAGTGCACGAGGGAACTATCACTACTTCATAACTTTTACCGACGACTGTTCTAGGTATGGTTATGTGTACCTAATGAGGTTCAAATCTGAGGCCTTTGAAAGGTTCAAACAATTTAGATGCGAAGTGGAGAAACAAACTGGTCGAAGCATTAAAGCCATTCGATCGGATCGAGGGAGTGAATACTTGACCACTGAGTTTATTGATTATCTAAAAGAGAATGAGATTGTCTCACAGTGGACTCCTCCTGCTACTCCACAACTCATTGTGGTTGCGGAGCATAGGAATCGAACCATGTTAGACATGGTTTGTTCGATGATGAGTTTCACTTTATTACCTCTTTCATTTTGGGGCTATGCCTTGGAAACGACAGCATATCTATTGAATAGAATGCCATCAAAAGTCGTACCCAAAGTACCATATGAGATATGGTGTGGCAAAACACCTTCCTACAAGTACCATAGGGTATGGCGGTGTGCTGCTTATGTGAAGCAGCAAGTGGGAGATAAGTTGGACATGAGATCCATCTTATGTAAATTAGTGGGGTATCCTAGAGAGTCTATTGGATACTATTTCTATGACCCTTCGAGCAAAAAGTGCTTGTTTCGAGGAATGCCACTTTTCTTGAAGATGAGTTTCTCTTTGAAAGGAATGGCAGAGTCATAGAACTTGAAGAAGTTCAACAGCCCCAGAATCTCCCAAATGTTACCGCAAATGACACACCGATTTAGCCTGGACCATCTCAAGCACACAATCTCTTTGAAAATGTCGTGGTTTCAAGGGCACCTAAGAGGCTGAACCTTTTGTTAGAGAACAAAGAAGAGGGCCTCCCCTTGGATAATGATCCAAGAAGCTATGAAGAGGCAATGTTGGACATTGACTCAGAAAAATGGCGAGAAGCGATGCAGTCCGAAATGGACTTCATGTACACCAACAAGGTATGGACCTTGGTGGACCCACCACAGGGAACTGTTCCCATAGGCTGCAAATGGATCTACAAGCGGAAACTTGGAGTAGATGGAGAGGTAGCAACCTACAAAGCATGTTTGGTTGCAAAAGGTTATACTCAGAAGCAAGGAGTTGATTATGAGGAAACTTTTTCACCAGTAGCGAAGCTTAAATCCATTCGGATTTTTTGGCCATGTCGATATTATGACTACGAGATATGAAAAATGGATGTGAAGACTGCTTTTCTTAATGGAAACATTAAAGAAGAGATCCACATGAAGCAGTCAGAGGGCTTCATATCCAGTGGGAGCGAGCAAAAGGTTTGCAAGCTCCAGAGATCCATTTATGGACTCAAACAGGCTTCGAGGAGTTGGAACATCAGTTTGATGAAACGATCAAAATGTTTGACTTTCATAGGAACCTGGATGAACCATGTGTCTACAAGAAGGTTAGTGGGAGCGCAATTGCATTTGTTGTGCTCTATGTTGACGACATCCTACTCATTGGGAATGATATAGGATTGTTACAGTCAACAAGGACTTGGTTGTCTAAACAATTCTCCATGAAGGACTTGGGAGATGCATCATTCATCCTAGGGATTAAGATCTATAGAGATAGATCGAGAAGGATGATCGGACTATCCCAGTCCATGTACATAGACAAAATGCTAAAAAGGTTTAGCATGGAGGAATCCAAGCGAGAATATTTGCCAATGAGTCATGGAATTTCACTTTCTAAGGTTGTGTCCCCCAAGACACCCGCAGAAAGAGAAAGGATGGCTCACATACCTTATGCATCTGCTATTGGAAGCATAATGTATGCAATGTTATGTACTAGGCCTGATGTTGCTCATGCTCTGAGTGTCACAAGCAGATATCAGTCCAATCCAGGGGATGATCAATGGAAGGCCGTTAAGATGATCCTTAAGTACTTGAGAAGAACTATGGATATATTTTTGATATACGGCAATGGAGAATTGAAACTAGAAGGTTTTACTGACTTTAGTTTTCAGTCCAATGTAGATGACTCTAAGTCCATGTCTGGGTATATATTCACCTTGAATGGTGGAGAAGTCAGTTGGAAGAGTTCCAAACAGGAAACAACTGCAGAATCCACCACATAGGCTGAATATATTGTTGCATCGGATGCAGCAAAAGAAGCTGTTTGGATACAAAACTTCATCCAAGGGTTGGGTGTAGTTCCATCTGTTGCTGATCTAGTAATAATTTACTGAGATAACAACGGAGCCATTGCGCAAGCAAAAGAGCCAATATCTCATTAAAGATTCAAGCACATCATGAGAAGATACCATCTGATCCGAGAGATCATTGGTATAGGCGACGTCGTTGTGGATCGAGTCGCAAACTAGAAATCAGAGTAGACGAGACCACTAACTAAGCCCTTATCACAAAAGGTATTTGACGGACATCTCGAGAAGATGGGCCTAAGATACATGGGCAGTTGGAGCTAGGGCAAATGGCAGATTGTTAGAGTAGAGTGCCCAGCGCTCCAATTAGATTGGAGTTTATTCTACTTGTAAAGACAATTTTATTGAGAATCATATTAATAAAGGCATTTCTTTATCATTTGTTTGCATTTAATATTATTAATTGTGAGTTTGATAAAGTCCTTAGATCATATTAAGCTATGGGACATGGTCCCGCATTTGATGGCGATCATGGAACATGTCTCTAAGGCTTTGACCTTAAATTAGTCTCAAGTCAATGGGCTTTTCAAGATAGGACATTGAATAGCCCCGCAAGACTTGTGCATATGATGCATGCTCGTATGACGAGGATGTGGCATTCCATTAACATTAGCGTCGTGATGCAAATGCATGTATGTGGGTGCTTGTTAGAGAACTAGTACACTGAACATGACCCAATGGAAATTCTTAACTGGAATATTTATTGTCAAATTAATAATTTCCACATTGCGATAGTACATGATTAGTCCTTAGACTTGAGGCACGATAGTAGCCTTATGTACATCCTATAATATTTTGATTTATCTTTTGATTGCTTGACAATCATAAAGAGGATATTTTGGATGTTGCACTGGTGTATATAGAGGTTAATCAGTGGCCAACATAGAATTCGACACTTGTTTATTGACAAACGAATCTCCTGTGTTTACTTAGTTGGTGATTTAAAGACCTTGGCCAAGGCATGATGAATATTGATTCATAAAGAAATCACTAAACTTGAAATGGAATCACAGTTATTAAATCAAGTAGGTTTCGACTTATAATCCATGCTCAAGATTTAATTGGGAGATTAGTTGTCGAAAGGACCGTACATGTATGCAACCGCAATTGAAATAGGTTTACTCGCTATTTGATCTATTGCTAGGCGATCATGCTACTTGCAAGATGTTCCCATGATTTGTAGGTTTTTGGAATTAAAAAGTTAATTTCAAAACGTGTTAATTAATTGAATAATTATTATTGGTAAGTTACAAAAGTTGTAAGCCTACTGCTAGCATTAGTTGTGAACCTAAAGGGTCATACACAAAATGGTTGGTGTGATTTCTTCAATCGAAAATTAGTCCAAAAGGTTGGATACAATTAATTGATACAGATTAATTAATTGTGGCTTGATTTTAATTCAATGATTGAATTAAATATTTAATTAAATAATTAGATTATTTCATTATACCTAATTAGATTAGGAAGTCTTTGGAGTGAAAAATAGTTTAACTGATAAGATCAATTAATTTATGAAAGACTATATTTAATAGTTAAATATAGCCAAATAAATAATTGGATTATTCATTTGGGCCAGATGGAATTGATTTGATCAAATTAATTAAATATGGGTTGGATCAATTAATTAGAATTAATTGATGGACGTTTTTAATTAAATGAACAATCCAATATTTAATTAAGCCCATCTGGCTAATTTGAAAGAAGAGGAAATTACATAAAATACCCTGATTTTTTAAAACAAAAGACAAAAATACCACCCTATCACTAATCTACCCATCCGGTCCTAAACTTCCCAAATATACCCACCCCTTTACTTTTCTTATCAGGTTTTTTACCCTCCTCCGCCACGGATTTGATTTCTACCATTCGACGGAGAATAACTGTTTCCCCTCCTCCAGCCTAATCGGCGTCGGAGTTGAAACTCTTGAAGGTTTCATAACGATGATTGGCGACTCGTCGTAAACAAAGTTCCGATGGCTGATCGGATTTTGCTCCGACGGTTTTTTAGAGTGCAGTAGTCCTTTGAGCTGCAAAGCTTCAAGGATTTGTTTTAATGTCTCTAAATCCTTTGAGGTTCATCGATTCCTCTCATTTTCAATCTGTTCTCAATCTCCCCGTAGATTGATACACTCTGTTTTGGCTCCGGGAAAAAATCCCCCGAATCAAATAAGCTTTTCCGGTGCTGCGGAGCTTTCCATGGCGACGAACGGTGTTGTTGGCTTTCGTCAGTCGCATCGCTCGAAATATTGGCGGTGGATCGAATTGATGCGCCTGTGCGGATTTCTTTGGGGTGGAGGCCTCCTTTTGCATCGGTTGTTGCCCTACTGTCAAGTGACAGATGAATTGATTTTAGATTTTTGTAAAGTTTCTTAGCACAGATTAGGAATTGCAGTCGTGTCGAAGAAGATGATGAATGTTTCGAACGGGGCGACGATGATTGGGGTGAAGATTTTGTGGTTGATTTTGAGTTTTCATCGACGGGATGAGGCTCTGCAACTGTTTGATGAAATGTCTAGCGAAGACTCAGAGGTTAAACCCAATTTTCTGTGTTCTTTTATTATTTTGTGATTTGAAGTTTTTCGTTTGTTTCGATGTTGTTTCGAAGTTGTTTCTTTTATGTTTCTGTATTTCCATTTATTTGTTCTTTTTTATTGTTTTTGATTTGTTGTGTTATGTATCTGACTGTGTCTCTTTTTTTATTTCTTTTTGTACTGAATGTGGGATTTTTTGTTGTTTGTTATGCCGAGCACTTTATTGGTGGGAAGGCTATGGACGTCGAAGCATTTGAGATAGAGAATGAACAAGCAAGGCTCAGTCATCTGCTTCACAATCATGCTAAGTTGAAGCTGCAAAATGGTGATGACAATGACAACGACATTGAGTTCTACCTGTAACACCCATAAAATTTTATAATTTTTATATTAATTTATTTTTATTATAATCATAATTATATTAATTATATATGTGTACATTTTATATTTATCTTCTAACTTTAATTAGACAAACCCCACTTTTTGCCCATCATCTCCATTTGTACTATCTTATCCTTACCTTATCCCCACTTTTAAGTCCACTTTTGCCAACTAATGCCCATCCCATCACCCATGTTTTTGCTTTTAAATCATATGATATCTTCATTTTCTCTAAGAATCTTATTGCAATATTGTCACATTCGATTTGCAAAATTTTTTCAAGTAATCATCTCCTTGTATCTAATATCATTCTTATTTTGTCTCTCTAATTGTTCTCCTCAACATTAACCTTTGGAGTTAGAAATGGATATTTTTTAATTCATGATTTGGAGAAAATGATATAGATAAAATGATGTAGGATTGGGTGTTGCAATTTGGG
This sequence comes from Rehmannia glutinosa, assembly GCA_016081115.2. Taxonomy (NCBI): domain Eukaryota; kingdom Viridiplantae; phylum Streptophyta; class Magnoliopsida; order Lamiales; family Orobanchaceae; genus Rehmannia; species Rehmannia glutinosa. Next base: position 109,225 of record JABTTQ020001310.1, read on the forward strand.
TGGTATATTTGTGTGTTGTGTAATTTAGTGTATGTGTCACGCCCCAAACGGGACGCGACGTACGATCCACAACTTAAATACAAATGAATCAACAGTCCAGACAATATCAATGAGAACCCAATAAGACAGAGTCTAAATAGCAGTGGAAATAAATAACAGATACAAGTTACCACTTAAGGTCTACATCCTATCATCCAAATTACAACCCGAGTTTCAACAAGTAGCAACTTAAAGTCAAAGGGTCATACGCCCCTCAATTACAAACCCAAATTGATTAGAATACAAAAGTCCGACAACAACATAATAAGAAAAGAGTCCAATCAACAACAAGAAGCAAGAATCCAACAAGCGTAGTACAAGATCTCAATCCGAGCCGGTTCAAAGATCTCCAACGAAATCCTCATCTAAGGTTAGAAAACAAAGTGTGGGGAATGAGACAAAAATCTCGATGGATGGGGTGATGGGTAATGCGAGTGTGGCGCAATATAGTTAATGTGAGAAAATGATTATATGAAAACGCGCGTGAGTATGATGCATGAATTCACACACACGATTCACAAGCGTGGTGATAAAATATTTAAATAATATACTTATACGATTCAAGAAAACAGATTCATGGTCACACAAGACTATGTGATTCAGTCAAGACAGGTAGGATTGCGTACGGGAATGTAATGCCAATCCTATGCAAGGCAATTAATGGTTGCGTCACGGATTTGTAGCGCCAACCAATGCAAAACAGTAGCGGTTTTGCATTTTGCGGAAATGTAACGCCAACCAAAACGGGACGATAACTCGAATCGTGTGGATCGAGATAGCGATTCCTTCGTTCTTCCTTGTAACTCCCGGTCAAGATGGTCCAAGACCGGCACCTTATCGCTCCGTAGGCAAAGACAAAATCCCAAAGAGAGTCGGGCGAGGCTCGGATCTCGTCATAATCATGATTATACCTCGCATACTACGACCCGCTTCCCTTGGACAAACTCCGTCCCTCGATTTGCGGGATTAGGACGATGGGGCCGGAAGAGTGGAATAGCAGCCGAGTTGTTGCCGGTTCCATCCCCGACGTATCCATTCCGATTGTGAGCTCGACACACCAAGTTGACTCAGCAGAAAGTAATTACAATTACAAAGCGGTCAACTGTGCAATGAAAGTATTATTGATTGGGAAGCAGTTTAGGAGAAATTTTTGAAAAACGTGAGTGGCAATTATGGCGTAGGTGGAGTTTATGGATGAAGATGATTATCGGAAGGATAAGCAACCTTCGATATCTTGAAAAATTGGGTGGGACATAAGTCCCGTCATAGATTCAAAATCGCAAGGCGAGGAAGTCGCTCCGCGATCGGGTATTAATCGGTCAAATTGATCCGATAAGTTAGGGGTTTTTGGGAAAGTAAAATATTTAAATTGAATCTCCAAGTCAGAGAATCCAGGGCTATTTTAGTAAAAGAGAAAATAATTTGAGTTAGGTCCTTTATAAAAGAAAAAGTGTAATTTAGCCCCGTTTTGTAAAAACTAACACTTTTGGGGTTAAAAATTGAATAATTAAATATCCCGACCTTGAAAAATTATGAGGTCAGTTCCTAAATTCTCCAAATTGTCCATAGATTCAGGTTTTTAAAGTTTTATGGTCGAGTTTTTATAAAAATCTCACATTGGCCCCAAATTTGTAAAAATTGTCAATTCGGACCTTAAGTTTTTAAAAATTCAGAACTCACAAATCGGAAGGGCTTTTAATGTGATTCCAGTTGGAAAATGTCACTAAGGTTGGTAGGATATTGGGACAAAAGCAGTTTTTAAAAGCAATATGTGTAGGTCCTTCAATTTTTGAAAATATCATTTTTGTCCCATTTTAAAATAATTGCCTTTAAGGCTTTTAGGGGTCCAATTGTTATGAAATTTGAACCTTGGGTCCAAACTATAATTAAGTTATAGTTAAGTTAGTATTTCCAGGTGCATGGGCTGCATAAGTCCTGGAAATTTCGTTTGGGGTCCTCAAGTTTAATATTTTTCACATTAGTCCCTCAATTTTAGTAAAATTGTTTTCCAAGCCCTAGCCACTTGGATTTTTGGAATACTTTTAAAATGTGTCATTCCCAGTAACTTAAAAGTAACAATTTCAATTTTTAAAGTTTAGGTCTGGACATGTTTATAGGAGACCTTTAGATGCACCTGTGCGGCGTTTAGAAGGTAGAGAATCACTCACACAAATCAAAAGAGGGAGAGGTAGGCCTAAAAAGACTTGGAAAGAAGCTATTAAACATGACATGTTATACCTAGAAATAAACGAAAATATGGCTTATGACCGTAAACGATGGCGCGATATGATCCGTATAGCCGACCCCACGTAGTGGGATTAAGGCTTAGTTTGTTGTTGTTGTTGTTGTTGTTGTTGTAGGTCTGGTACAGTTTTTAAAAATTGCAAAGTAGCCCTTAAACTTTCAAAATTTTACCATCTAGTCCTTGGGCTTTTAAAGGTTGATTTTATTTAACTTAAAACTCTTAAAACTTTATTAAAATGTCCAAAAGTCATTTTTGAACCTGAGTACAGTCCCAAAATTCGAAATTTGCAGAGGGGTCCTTTAACTTTTATTTTCTTGCAATTTAGTCCACCAACTTTCCATTTTTGCATTTTTAAGTCCAAAATTGAAATTTAATCAATTATGCTCGACTTTTCCAGGCTATAAGTCATCCAAAACATAGATTTTAAAGATTATACACATGCATGTCCAATACATACAAGAATTCATCAATTAAAGCATTAGAGTGTACATGCATGCACCTAAAATTCAATAAATAGTAATTTTGAGCAACTCTTGAGAATTTTCATGATTTTATATATACAATTGACATGCAATACATAATTATATATATCTCAAGGCTCATGATTAAAGTTTCTACATGCATTTAATCAAAACACCTAAAAGTTGGAAAAAATAATTTTCCACCCACCTTAAATTTGGAAATTGTGAAATAAAAGGATAATTTCACAATTTTTGGATGAGGCTTCTTAGGTCAGCCCCTAAGTCAAGAAAATATCAAAATTTGGAGTTAGAAAAATGAGAGAAAAATTAAGGAGAAAAGAAGGAAATAAGGAAATGAAAAGGACTACACTTTACCTTGTGTAGTAGATGTTTGGAGACTAGTTGAAGCTCAAAAATTGGAAATTTTGGCTCAACTCCAAAATCTCCTAAGGTCAGCCCCTATTTCTCAAAAATGAAAAAGGGGTGTTAAAATTTGAAAAAAATAGGAAGAGTAGGAAAGAAGGGGTCTAGTACACAATTTTTACCTTGTAGTCTAGTTTCTCTACTATTTTCTTCTTCAAGCTTGAGGTCCTTCTTCAAAATGTTGTCAAGCTCTAAACCTTCAAAGTCTTCTAAATGTACCTCCAAAACCAAATTCAAACTTAAGTTAAGAAGGTGGAAGAGATGAACAATGTGATATCCAAAAATGGATTGATGCTAAAATTTCTTACCTTGTATGATGATGGTTTCGATTTTTATGAAGAATAGGGAGGAAAATGTTGAAAATTTTTCTAAGTATAGAAGAAGAAGGTGAAAGGAAGAATAGAGAGAAGTTGGGAGTTTTTAGAGAGAAGGAGGAGGATTTTTGTTAGAGGATAAATGTGTTAGATGAAATGAGATGAATTTTTTGTGTGTAATAGGCCATATGGCCGTGTAGTATGAGAGAGAGGGAGAGAAATTTTTGATCAAATTGTGTCTTGTAATTTGTCTCTTGCATGGAGACAAAATGCAAGTCAAAGTGTGGGTCAAATTGGAATTTGAGAGGAATAAGGAGAATGTTGGGAAGAATGGAATAAGTTGGGAAAAATAGTAATAAAGAATTGGTGTATAAGATGATGTGTATAATGTTTGAAATTAATGATATAATTATACACAAGATGACTAATATGTGGTGTAGGTGTACAAGAGTTGGATGATATTTTTATCCCAAAAATACCACCATGGCCGTCCACTATGAGGGCAATATGGTAATTCCATATTTTTTTTTGTCCCAAATTTGATGATAATAGATGAAATATATCAATCTCCAAAATAATTAGTGATTTCCTTGATCACTTGTAAGTCTCATGATTACTTAAACTAAATCAAAGTCTTAATTCTATAAGGTAAAAGTCTCCAAAATAAATAGTCTCTTAATATTCTAAGGTGACTAATAAATACAAAAATAGTAATAATGATCAATCAAGTGATCATAAATGAGGGATAGAATTAAATAAGATCATGATCACAAATAATTAAATAAAATGAAATAAAATACAAAATATATATATTATTATTAATTACCCGTCAAAATGACGCGGTAAAATAGTCGATCAAATGTATAAACAACAATAAGGATCAATTAATAGCTTCGGAAAAATCGGGGCTTCACAGTATGTGTGTGTGATATATATACAGAGAGTGTGTTTGTGTGTAATAGTGTGTGTGCGTGTGTTAATACATATTATGTGTATGTGTGTGTGTGTCTTTGTATGTAATAATGTGTGTGCGTGTGTACGTAATGGTGTGTGTGTGTGTGCATCTGAGTAATACAGGGATGTATGGTGTTAATGTGTGTGGTGTTAATGTGTGTGTATGTATAGCCGTGTGTGTGTTTTTTATTTAAGAAAATGTACAAATGTGAAATGGGTGTTTGGGCCAAGGATTACCTTTTGGAAATTGGATAGAAGATGAGACTAGATTTGCAATTTGAAACTTTTTTATTTTAGTCCACTAAGTTTTCAGTTAGGTCATATTCCCAAATTAATGTTTCTGAAATTTTTCTATTTTAGTCCCAAACTAATTTCTATTTAGTCCAGATTTTTATTTAAAATTTTAAATTTTCAAATTTACCCCTATAATTTAATTAGGCTTTCTGTAATTTTCAACTTTGACCCTACAAGTTTTTAATTCAATCTAAAAACTTAAATTGACTTTTGACTTCTTTTAATTTAGCCCCAAAACTTAAAATTTTAATCAATTTTTACATACTAAAAAGCCCTAGGCTATTTTATAAATATAGTTATTTCAATTATAAGTTAATAGTATGCTAGTATTCTAAATTTAGATAAACTATACACAATCATTTGTATGTGATCACATTTAGTACAATGCGTTCCTTCTATGTTAGTGTGTGGGAATATTGGAAACTTTTATTTAGCTGTAAGTAGCTAGGAATTTACCATTTGTTCAATTTGTAAAAAGTTCTAAAAGATTTGCATCTGTCAATAAAAAAAAAGAAGGTTGTATCATTTACTGAAATATGAGGATAATTATGTTGGTGCATAAAGTGCCTACTTAAAATGACTGATTCTTTCTTTTGAAAATTATTTTCTTTTGCTTTTAATTTTTTTGGTGCTTCAAAGATTTTGACTCTAAATGTAAGCATCCAGTGATAGGTTGTGAGACTTGCCACATCGGAGTGAATAATTATCACGCTAGATAGCCCTAAATCATGTTAAATTTATATTGTAGGCAATGAAGAACCGTACAATTAGGACTTCTACTTTCGAGCTATTTGTGCATCTACTTTATTTTGCTGATTGAGGTAGGGATTCTTATCACATTTTATGTGTATAATTCATTGTCCTTGTTAAATGCCTAAACTGTTCAATTATGTGAATTACGCATTTTAAATGTTTAAATGATATGTATAATTATGTGAATTATATGTTTTCGATGTATTACATGACATTCATAATTATGTGAATTATATGCTTTTAATGTGCTACATGATATGATTAATTTTTATAAATGACATGTTTTTCATTACAATGTATGCTATGCATGTTTATGCAATGGGAAATGAAAATTTTTGGCTTCATGCCACGGGAAAGGAAAATATGGCATTCATGCCACGGGAAAGGAAAATGTTTGGCCTCGTGCCACGGGAAAGGAAAATATGGCATTCGTGCCTACGGGAAAGATTATGTGCTATCTGGCTTATGCCAACGGGAAAGGTTATGTGCTATTCGGCTTATGCCAATGGGAAAGGTTTTGTGTTTTTTTTTTTTTTGAGTCAGAATGAAAATCATTCATTAAACAGAAGAAACTTACAATTAAGTACAACATCAAATGAAAACAATTGCAAGTCTACAGATCATAGATCTAAACAGATCTAAACAAATTTTAAACCTAACAGATCTAAATCCATAGCTTCAGAGCTTCGCAGCAAAGGCGCTGGACAAAACACGTACCAAAAAACTTGATCTCGTTTTTGTCGCATATCATCGGTTAAAAGCACGTCTGAGTCTTCTGAGCAAAAGACACAAATGGGACAAAACAAGCCACTTATTGGGACAAAAAACCACCAGATGGGGAAAATAAACAGAACACCAAAACCACTTGCCAAAACCAACACCAAAACCACTACTACCGCAAACAATCAGAAACCACACAAAAACACCAAAAGATCCGAAACCATAAACAAAATCAACACCACCTTAAAAACCAAACTACCTAAAAAAGACATAAGCCAAACAAGAAAACGAATACCTCTCCCCCTCGACCGCCGCTTTCACCGTCCACCACCGTATGCCGCTTTAGAGCTATGGTTGGACCGCCGCTACCCACTTCCATGAGATTCTTCTCAAGCCCGGATCTGAACACATGTATGAAAGACCAACCGGATCTAAAATAAAAGGATATCTCAGGATTGGAAATGGCTTGACCAGTGACTTCTAGTCGCTGGTTGTCCAAACCATCGCCGGCGAGAAGTTTGGGGGAGGGGAGAGCGCGTGGAGAGGAGGAGAGAAAGTCTTGGCGTGTTTTTGGGGTTGGGGCTTGGACAATCTTTATCCCTACTGAGTATGTGATTACTCACCCCCTAAATTCAAACACTTTTCAGATTATATGGACGGATGAGCTGTGAGTGTGGGGGAATAGCTAAAGATTTCACTTCTTAATTATTTCAAATTCAAGAACATTGAATTCGTTTTAAATTTTGAACATTTGTGATGTACTATTTTTTTTAATTTGTTTCAAAGTATTTTGAATGGATTTTTAATTTTTGGCAAATACTCTATAATTATTTCTTAATACTTAAGGTTTCCTCATTATCGCTTCCGCTAAACTTTTCATTTATCTATTTATTTTTTTAAAAAAAAAATTATACTCATTTTCTTAAAATTTTAGTAACGCTAAAAATGCACTTCAAAAGCAGGGCGTTACAGTATGGTATCAGAGCAAGTCTATAATACTGTAGACTTGCAAATTTCAATATATTTATTTTAAGAAAATGGCTATCCCTCTCCATCACGCTCCGTCCAACCAGGTAACATTTATTTAATTTTCGCATCATTAGAAATTGGGAATATATGATATGCTATGTGATTATGAAAGTTTATGTGAACTTTTATGTGACTTGTTAGAATTTATGAATGTGTTCTTTGATTCGTTACATGATTTCAAATTTCTTGCATGTCACTTTAGACGTAGAGAACAACGTAAAATAGCGATTCATGATGAAACATAGAAAAACGACGTATATTTTCTTTATAATATGTTATGAAGTTGAATGACTCATATGATCAATGTTTGACTTTAGATTGGCCCGCACATTAAAAATAAAAACTGAAAATAGTCTGACGCATGTATAATCATTCTGCGAGGAGAGTTAAACTTAGATATTTTATTTTCTCGCGTAGAGATAATTCAAACTCGTCACTTAACTCAATCCAGGCCTATGAGATGTCAGAAATATACCTACTCTAGTGCTATTTGATATTGATATTATGAAATCTTTTATTTATTTTTATTTCCGAGCTAAATTCCAACCCGAGAGTTACATTGTTAGTGACATACTAGAAATAAGCCTCTCATCCGGAATAATAATAAGTATTGATCTAGTGATTAATAATATGGAGTTGATTTTGACGGGATGGGGTTTAGAAGCGGATTTGTATGTGATTATGATTAAAGATTTGATATCATCTGAGGAATGGACTGGTTGAATAAGTACAAGGATAACCTCAACTGTCATAAAGACTAAGAGAGAAATAATATTGTGACCCTTAAATAGAAAAAAAATCACAATTGTTTTTTGGAACGAGTGAGTGGAGTGCCCCGAGATATATCAGCAATAAGGACGGTAAAGATGTTGAAAAAAAATGAAAATTTTCCTGGGGTATCTGGTGAATGTAATAGTCACTTCGATTTATGGAAAGACCATCATGGAGATCCTTGTTGTACGTGAGTACACCAACTTCTTTTTTTAAATTTTGTTGGGAATATCTCCAAATCGACCAGTAGAGTTTATGATTGATTTGATTTTCAGGAGTTGCCCCTGTATCGAAAGCACCATGTAGAATGGCACCCAAGGAGCTTTAGGAACTTAAAAGTTCAAATGCAAGAACATTTGGATATTGGTTCCATCCGGCCGAGCGTGTTGCCTTGGGTAGTGCCAGTTTTATTTGTTAAAAAAACGTGACAATAAGAATATTTATAAACTACAGATAGTTGAATAAGCTCACCATAAAGAACAAATATACGTTGCCAAGGACCAATGATCTTTTTGATCAATTGAATGGGCCTAGTGTATTTTCTAAGATTGATATGAGGTATGCATATCATCAACTGAAGATTAAGAAATAAGATATACCCAAGACAGCTTTTAGGACCCGATATGGGCACTATGAGTTTACAGTTATGCCTTTTGGACTTAGTAATGCCCCGACAGTATTTATGGGTTTGATGAATCGGGTTTTTCATCCGTACTTGGATCAATTTGTGATTGTATTCATAGATGACATATTGGTGTACTCTAAGGATAGAGAACAAAATGAGAAGCATCTCAACTTAGTGTTGGAAACTCTCCGTCAAGAGAAATTATACGTAAAATTCAAGAAGTACAAATTTTGGTTAGATTGAGTAGTCTTTTTAGGATATGTAGTTACATTTTGAAAGGTATTGAAGTCGACCCAACAAAAGTTAAAAATGTGGAAAACTGGTTGGCTCCTATGTACACCAATGGAATGCGTAATTTCTTAGGCCTTGTTGGATATTACAAAAGGTTTATCGAAGGGTTAAATAAAAATAGCAGGCTCGATTACCCGACTTATAAGGAAAGGTGAGAAGTTTGTTTGGACTGAGAGGTGCGAACAGAGTTTTCAAAACTCAAACGATGTCTAGTCTCAACATCGGTTTTAACAATTCCAAATACTATAGAGGATTTTGTAATATACAGTGATGCATCGAAATAAGGATTATGATGTATCTTGATGCAATAATGGTAAAGTGGTTGCCTACATTTCAGGACAACTGAAATGTCATAAACTCAATTACCCTACACATGACTTTGAGTTGACAATAGTCATGCACGCCTTAAAAAATATGACATCGCTATTTATACGGAAACAAAATGCGAAATTTACAATGATCACGAGATTTTGAAGTGTTTCTTCACACGAAAAGAGCTGAACATGAGATTCAAATGAGATGGTTAGAACTCGTGAAAGATTGCGATTATAAGATCCATTATCATCCTAGTAAAGTTAATGACGTAGTAGACGGACAATCTGAAAGAATCCTTCAAATCTTAGAAAAAATTATTGAGGGGTTGCATTTTGTATTTTGATGATAATTGGGGGAAATACTTGCCTCTTGAGGAATTCTCTTACCATAACAGCTACCAGGCAACTATCGGAATGGCCCCTTATGAAGCCCTACATAGCAGAAAGTGCAGATCCCCTGTCTATTAGGATGAAGTTGGTGAGAAGAAAGTGTTAGGTCTTGAGCTAGTCGATCAGATGATCAAGGCTATTCAGAAAGTCAGAGATAGAATAAAAAAACAGCTTAAGATCGGCAGAAATCTTATGCAGATTAGAGAAGGAAAGACCTACAGTTTGAAATAGGAGAAAAAGTTTTCTTAAAGGTTGCACCGACCAAAGGTATAGTAAGATTTGGCAGGAAGGAAAAAAAACTGAGAGCTAGTTTTATTGGACCATTCGAAATATTGGAACGAGTCGGGGTTGTAACTTACAGATAGGCGTTATCGCCAGAGTTAGCAGTAGTTAATTGTGTATTTCACGTGTCTATATTGAGGAAATACGTCTACAATCCAAGCCACGTAGACAACTATGAAGCATTGAAAGTCAATTGAGACATGACTTACAAAGAGAAACCGGTGGCTATCCTTGACATAAAGATACGTGTTTCGAGAAATAGAAGCATCACCCGATCAAGATTTAGTGGACTAGACATGGTAAAAAATAAAACGACGTCGGAGCGTGAAGTTGAGATTCGAGCCAAGTATTCCGAGTTATTCCATCAACCGGGTAAGCTATAAATTTCGAGGACGAAATTTTTTTATAAGAGGGGTAGCATGTAACACCCATAAAATTTTATAATTTTTATATTACTTTATTTTTATTATAATCATAATTATATTAATTATATATGTATACATTTTATATTCATCTTCTAACTTTAATTAGACAAACCCCACTTTTTGCCCATCATCTCCATTTGCACTATCTTATCCTTACCTTATCTCACTTTTAAGTCCACTTTTGCCAACTAATACCCATCACCCATGTTTTTGCTTTTAAGTCATATGATATCTTCATTTTCTCTAAGAATCTTATTGCAATACTGTCGATCTGCAAATTTTTTTCAAGTAAGTAATCATCTCCTTGTATCTAATACTATGATCATTCTTATTTTGTCTCTCTAATTGTTCTCCTCACCATTAAACTTTGGAGTTAGAAATGGATATTTTTTTAATTCATGATTTGGAGAAAATGATATAGATAAGATGATGTAGGATTGGGTGTTGCAATTTGGGTGGTATATTTGTGTGTTGTGTAATTTAGTGTTTGTGTGTGTGATATATATACAGTGAGTGTGTTTGTGTGTAATAGTGTGTGTGCGTGTGTTAATACATATTATGTGTGTGTGTGTGTGTCTTTGTATGTAATAATGTGTGTGCGTGTGTACGTAATGGTGTGTGTGTGTGTGCATGTGAGTAATACAGGGATGTATGGTGTTAATGTGTGTGAGTGTGTATGTATAGCCGTGTGTGTGTTTTTTATTTAAGAAAATGTACAAATGTCAAATGGGTGTTTGGGTCAAGGATTACCTTTTGAAAATTGGATACAAGATGAGACTAGATTTGTAATTTGAAACTTTTCATTTTAGTCCACTAAGTTTTCAGTTAGGTCATATTCCCAAATTAATGTTTCTGAAATTTTTCTATTTTAGTCCCAAACAAGTTTCTATTTAGTCCAGATTTTTATTTAAAATTTTTAAATTTTCAAATTTACCCCTATAATTTAATTAGGCTTTCTGTAATTTTCAACTTTGACCCTACAAGTTTTTAATTCAGTCTAAAAACTTACATTGACTTTTGACTTCTTTTAATTTAGCCCCAAAACTTAAAATTTTATTCAATTTTTACATACTAAAAAGCCCTAGGCTATTTTATAAATATAGTTATTTCAATTATAAGTTAATACTATGCTAGTATTCTAAATTTAAATAAACTATACACAATCATTTGTATGTGATCACATTTAGTACAATGCGTTCCTTCTATGTTAGTGTGTGGGAATATTGGAAACTTTTATTTAGCTGTAAGTAGCTAGGAATTTACCATTTGTTCAATTTGTAAAAAGTTCTAAAAGATTTGCATCTGTCAATATAAAAAAAAAAAAGAGGGTTGTATCATTTACTGAAATATGAGGATAATTATGTTGGTGCATAAAGTGCCTACTTAAAGTGACTGATTCTTTCTTTTGAAAATTATTTTCTTTTGCTTTTATTTTTATGATGCTTCAAAGATTTTGACTCTAAATGTAAGCATCCAGTGATAGGTTGCGAGACTTGCCACATCGGAGTGAATAATTATCACGCTAGATAGCCCTAAATCATGTTAAATTTATATTGTAGGCGATGAAGAACCGTACAATTAGGACTTCTAATTTCGAGCTATTTGTGCATCTACTTTATTTTGCTGATTGAGGTAGGGATTCTTATCACATTTTATGTGTATAATTCATTGTCCTTGTTAAATGCCTAAACTGTTCAATTATGTGAATTACGCATTTTAAATGTTTAAATGATATGTATAATTATGTGAATTATATGTTTTCGATGTATTACATGACATACATAATTATGTGAATTATATGCTTTTAATGTGCTACATGATATGATTAATTTTTATAAATGACATGTTTTTCATTACAATGTATGTTATGTATGTTTATGCAATGGGAAAGAAAAATATGGCATTCGTGCCACGGGAAAGGAAAATTTTTGGCTTCATGCCACGGGAAAGGAAAATATGGCATTCGTGCCACGGGAAAGGAAAATTTTGGCATTCGTGCCACGGGAAAGGAAAATTTTTGGCTTCATACCACGGGAAAGGAAAATTTTGGCTTCATGCCACGGGAAAGGAAAATATGGCATTCGTGCCACGGGAAAAGAAAATTTTTGGCCTCATGCCACGGGAAAGGAAAATATGGCATTCGTGCCTACGGGAAAGGTTATGTGCTATCTGGCTTATGCCAACGGGAAAGGTTATGTGCTATTTGACTTATGCCAATGGGAAAGGTTTTGTGTTAATTTATGTAATTGTGCACTTTTCGTATTTAGCTTGGACAATCTTTATCCCTACTGAGTATGTGATTACTCACCCCCTAAATTTAAACAATTTTCAGATTATATGGACGGATGAGCTACGAATGTGGGGGAATAGCTAAAGATTTCACTTCTTAATTATTTCAAATTCAAGAACATTGAATTCGTTTTAAATTTCGAACATTTGTGATGTACCATTTTTTTAATTTGTTTCAAAGTATTTTGAATGGATTTTTAATTTTTGGCAAATACTCTATAATTATTTCTTAAGACTTAAGGTTTCCTCATTATCACTTCCGCTAAACTTTTCATTTATCTATTTATTTTTTAAAAAAAAACATTATACGCATTTTCTTAAAATTTTAGTAACGCTAAAAATGCACATCAAAAGCAGGGCGTTACACTACCTCCACTTCCTAATGATTTTAGATAATTGTGTTATGTAAATCTTAATGATGATGTAATCAGTTGAAACATGTAAGAAACAATTGTGAAATAGGGGATCATGTGATAAAAGTTTGTAGTAAATTGCTTTTAAATTTAGAGAAATAGTGTAGTTTTTCCCCATATACTCTTTAGCTTTTTTTTGTCATCCTTGTAAATGTTGATCTTTGCTTCATTTCGACGTCTGCATGTCTAATCTTGAACTAAAGATCTCACGTACTCTAGCAAAGTTGTTGCTAGTAAGTCTTTCCACGCTACAGTTGATGCATTCAATAATATCTACGATGTTGGAAGTCAATACAAAGTATTTTTTGGTCTGACAGTGGAGTCGTGTCCATTTCTCGTAGCCGATGATGGACAAGTAAGCCAAATTTTCTGAATTGAATTTGTTGTTCCAAGATTTCGTTTAGGGTGTTGAATGTGCAGTCCATTGGAATCAGTATTCTTGTTATTTCAAAGTTGGTATACTCTCTATTTTCTTCCCATTGTTCATTGTGGCATATCACAACTGAGATTTTCTCTATGCAACTGAGGAATTCAATGAAAAGTTGGCTAAGTGAAACATATAAGAAACATAAATGAAACAGGTATGAAACAACAAAGAAACAACAAACATGTTTGAAACAACAAAGAAACAAAAAAGAAAGCAACGCAAAAAAATAAGCGGAAAATGGGTATTTTTGTCAAAAATCAGCGGAAAATGGGTATTTTTGTCCAAATTCAGCGGAAAATGGTATTTTTGTCCAAAATCAGCGAAAAATGGACATTGTGCAGGGATTGGGTATGGAAAATGGGGTATTTATGTCCTTTTCCCTTGAAAGAAAGAAAAAGATGGAGGGATTTTCTTGTGAATATCCGGATATGGCAAGATATCGTAGGATCAATTGAGAGTATCCTATAATATTCTCCTACTGATTTTAGGTTTTGAACCTGGACACTTTTATGAACATTGGATGAACCATATAAGTATCTTTAACAATCAGTAGAAGAATAACAGATAAAAATTAGTAGGCGTCTTCTCTTTTAAAAAAACCGCCTAACCCCTCTTTCTCTCTAAGTTTTTCTTCTTCCATCATCTACGTAGGAAAAATCAAGAACCCTTCTTGGTTTAACTATATAACAACAATTCTTAATTTCACCGGTTGAATTAAGGATTGATATTCACTCCAAATTTGAGATTGAACATAGAAACGGGTTATAAATTACTAGCAAAATTTATAATCTGGGTGCTACCATCCATCGTGTGGACTGGCTTTAGAGGAGGGACGCTTGGACCTCTGCGAGATCATGATTCGAGGATTTACCCTACTGCGAGGAATCTGGATTCCTTCTACATCTTTTTCAAAAGGAAGCTTTTTAGGTAAAACCTTTATCATTGGTTTTTATCGCTTGTACAATTCGCGCGATCGTTAAATCGCTACGAGAACCCGGGGCTTTTATTATGTATAACTTGTATGCATGTTTTTAAATTTTTAATTTCATTGCGTTAAGCCCGCAGTATAGCGAACCCAATAGGAACTCCATACTACACACATGTATATACATACACATATGCTTATCTCTTGGGTAATCGAGGCGATGGCGGGGTTACATGTAAATATATAAAGGAATGGCAAAATGACCCGTCCCGACGGGTACCCGCCCTGTCCCGCCCCATTTGAGCTGCCCCGCCCCGCCCCGTGACCCGTGGCGGGGCGGGTCTCGGTATCACCTCCGCCCCGTAGGTACCCGCTCTGCCCCGTCCCGTGCTATTATTATTTTTTATTTTTTTAATATATTTAATGTATATTTTACATGTTTATTATATAAAATAATATAGTTTTATGTATTTAATAATATATTTAACATATATTATGACAACTTTTATAAACAATATGTATTTATAATACAAAAATAATATTAGAAAATTATTAATAATATAAAATATAAGAAAAAAATATAAAAAAATTCAACACACGGGCGACCCGCCCCGCCCCGCGACCCGTGGCGGGTCTCCCCGCCCCGCCATGTGGAGGGGACGGGGCGGGTCTGGGTATTGAGATACCCGTCCTATTGCCATCCCTAAATATATGCTACCTAGATATTTATATAATATAATATATTATATTAGTGTGCGTGTGTACGTAATGCCAAAACATAATGATATATACTATATATTATACTTGCATCTAATATTACAGAGCCTTAGGTGTTAAGCTATATACATATATATACGTATACATATAGATATATATCGTATGTACTTATCCTAAAAAGCTTTTGTCTTCTTCTATCACTTGCATGTATATATCCACTCTATATTGTCACATTTTTTCTTATACATATGTATTCTTATAAATTATTGCACATACATATACATATATATATAGGATTTGGTTCAAATGAGACCACCCTCCCTAAGTGAGACAGTGTAGACTCATCTTATCCATTGATCTTAAAAAATGAAGGGATGTGATTAATTCAGTTTTTTTTCAATTATTTCCTAATTTTCGCTGATTTTAAGGGTAAGGTTGTAATTTTGTAATTCAAATTAGTGTCCCAGAGGGTTTTATGGGTTGAGATTGAAACTGCCGGATTTTGTGGCGGAATTTAAGGAAGTTGTTTTCTTTCCAAATATTTTTATTTTACAGTATAGTTAGGGTTCGTTTACTGCATAATTAGATATCAAATAATGCATATTTAGTTGTTTTGTTGGCACTGTTTTACGAAAACAAGACATTATTGAATATAACGTACTGCATATTTCGTTATTCTACACTGCATAAATAGGTTCAATGCAATGTATATTTAGTTATGAAAATGAGGTGTTGCTTTTGGAAATTATAAAAATGGGATGTTACATAATGTGCTGCATATTTAATTATTCCACACTGCATAGATAGTTTCTAGATAATGCATAGTTAGTTGATTTTTGTTGCATATTTTCAAATATGTAATATCCTACAGATCTATGCATCGTTTCATAAGTATCTATACATCATTTCATAAGTATCTATGCATCGTCTTATTCGTGAAAATTACAGTTTTTTAAGAGTTTATGTTAATGGTCAGTTTCGAGTTCTCCATCGATGACTACACCATTGATGCTGTTGGATAGAGTTTTTTCCACGACCGATGATTCATCATCATGTTTCGAACTCACTGTTCGTTATTTCTTTGTATTATTGCACCGATTTTTCTTGCCTTTTCTTTGTAATTTACATGAATTGTAATTTTCGAGTTCTTCACAGTTTTTCTTATTTTTTTTAATGGAGGAATCGAGAGAGAGAGAGAGAGAGAGAGAGACGTGAGAATGGGGTGGGGGAGAGACAACACGTGAGATTGGGGAGAGAGAAAGATATTTGATTCTATGTTTGTAACTACTTTGTTATGTTATTTTACCCTACTACCCTTATGTTGATTAAATTAATATTTTAATATATTTTTTATCCCTTAAATCATACCCATTGATTAATAGTGGGGGATGGTTGAGATTAGTCCATTGTGTCTCACCTAGAGACATGATCTCACTTGATCCTCCCCATGTATATATATATATATATATATATAAGTTATATATAATTGATAACGATTTGGAATATTCATATTTTGGACTCTTAACTTATTTCTATTAACGTAGTCAATATTTTTATTAGAATTGTTTCCTTCTCGCAAAAGTATTATTCCTTCCAATTAACAAAATGAATAACAAAATGCCATACTGATTAAATATTTTGATCAAATGAGTTGTTTGCGCCTACAATATTACACCTTATGTACCTGTATCAGCTTGTCTGTTCGTATTTGCCCCATCCTGTGTGTTTGGTATAGCGTTGTCAATTGGGGCTGGGTGCACCGAATCCAGTAAGTGCCCCAATCCGCGAGGATGTGCAGGTGCGCCGTCCCAACGTTCGTATTTGATAATCGTCTTGTGTGTAATTGGGCTTATGGGCGGATTTCGTTCGAAAGAGGTAGACTTAAGTGAGACCCTGCATTGTGCATAATGCAGTAATAAGTGAAGGATGATTGAGTTCTACTTTTTTTCCAGTGGTGATGCAATGAACAATGGATTTTGATATATATTTTCCCAAGTCTAATGGAATATTGTTGGCGATGATATAAAGGAGTCGTGCATGAGTATTAAAGTACAGATCGCTGACTGGATGTTGGATTGATCCCTGCGCAAATAAAATACATTAATGCACGGCCATATGGACTTAGATTGGTGGCTTCGAAAAATTATTTAGAAGAACCTGGAGTTCGAGTCAACCATTGTGTACCCGGCTTTATCAATGATTGGAGTACAATATCCAGTGTTAGAGTCTCCAATGAAGCCAAATACCGCGCATCATCCACTTTGGGTAAGTTATAAAGGGCCCGAATTGCTCTTTGTGAAAAGTCAACCGTGGTATTACTTAAAACTACACGCGTGCGGGCCTCTAATGATTGTGGCACACTATTTGCGTCAACATGTTCTTTGAGGCAAGTCATGTAGAAATCGTATACAACTGAAGTTATGCCCGGGTTTGGTTGTTTCACGAAGTCCGTCCATTGGCACTCTTGAATAATTTCCAACAATTCACCATCTTCCGGTGATGGTATATGTCCACATTCCTTTACAATGGGTCGAGGTAGGACTTTTTCTTGGAATAACCTGTAAAATTCCGCATCACGTTGACCAAATATAAGATTTGGTGGAACCGACGTAGAGGCCTCATGTTGTGATGAAGATGCACGACCTCTGCCACGTGAACAAGACATCCTAAACAAATAAAACCGAGAGGTAAAATTGGCAATTAAACATGTTATAGGACAATTCTCTTCTTAACCCCGTTTGTCGACTAATTGATGTCAAACATTCATGAAGTTTGATAAACTGCATCCAAATATATAGTAAAGTAATGTCTTATGATGTGGTATGCAATTTATTCAAAAATTAGTAAAAATTTTTATTGAAGCATTTTATCGAACACCTTGTGGGCATCAATTTATATAATATGAATTTGTGAAATTTGGAAGTTTTTAAGCCCCAAAAATCACAACCAACAATCAACAATGTTTAAACAATTGCAAATTATAAAAAATTCATCAATTATTATAACAATTAAAGCTCAATTTGGTGAAAATTCACCTTTTTATGATTTATGGCTAAAATGCTTCAAATGAACACTTTTTACTCATTGACATGAATTTTGAATAAAAAGGGGAAGATAATTGCCTTAAACTTGTTTAATCCGAGAAGAAAGCAAAAATACGAGTGAATTGGAAGAAGGATAAAAAAATTCTACGGGGAGAAGGGGTGGGTTTATTCGACCGAGAGAGATAGAGTTGTGTGGTTGTTTTTGATGTGTGTGTGGAATATGCTCTCTGTTGGTGGGAATGTGAGAAAAAAAATGATTGTGTGTTTTAAGAAAAAAGTATAGTTAGCCTCCGGGCTTGTTTGATCAAACTATGGAAATCATAGGTGTGTATTATATAATGATGATTATGCTTGCGTATTTAATTTAGACAGTGAGCTCCCACTGAGTTGTTGATAGCTCACCCCTTTCATTTAACAAATTTTCAAGTTAGGAATTAGATGTGGCATGAAGGCGGATGGATGTGATCAGAGTCATGCAAAAGTTTTTTTTAGGATTTTTCATAATTGCTGAGAGTTTTTCAGACAATGTTTATTGTTTTAATTTTTCTTTGCGCATATGGATTATAGTTTAATGTTTTCTTTAGTACAAGTTATTTCTTCCTTAGAAGTCAAATTTAGTAGTCTATTTCTCTTTAACTGTGAGATATAAAAAAAAATTATTTAGCGAAAAACTTATTTATGGTTGCACCCTTAATAAAATTAGGGTGTTACATGTACATGGGGAATTCAGCTACCTCTGAGGTCAAAGGTAAAGGAAAAGTGGTCTTGAAGATGACGTCCTGAAAGGAATTGACTCTCAACAATGTGTCATTTGTACCAGATATTCGCAAGAATTTGGTGTCTGGGTCACTTTTGGATAAGCATGGTTTTCGTGTTCTTTTTGAGTCATGTGTTGTAACTTTGTTGAAAAATGGAGTATTTGTTGGTAAGGGGTATGCAACTGATGGGCTATTTAAGCTCAATGTAATAGTTGTTAAACCAAAAATGAATGAAATGAATAATTCTTCCGTTTACTTGATTGAGTCTTACAATTTATGGCATGGCAAACTAGGATATGTTAATTATGATACTCTACGTAGATTAATTAACTTGAATTGTATACCAACATTCTATATTGATTCCAAATACAAGTGTGAAACTTGTGTTGAAGCAAAGTTAACAAGGGCATCGTTTAATAATATTGAAAAAAATAATGAACCACTTTATTTAATTCACACTAATGTATGTGATTTGAAATCGATCCAAACACGTGGTGGCAATAAATACTTCATTACTTTTATTGATGATAGCACAAAGTTTTGTTATGTGTATCTTCCTTAAAGTAAAGGCGAAGCTATAGAGAAACTCATTCTTTATAAAAATGAAGTTGAGAATCAACTTAACAAGAAAATTAAGGTGCTAAGAAGTAATCGTGGAGGTGAATATAAATCACCATTTGCTGAATTATGTGCCGAACATGGAATTAGACACGAACAATAGCACCATATTCATCTCAACAAATGGCATTGCAGAACGGAAAAACCGAACAGTTAAGAAATGATGAACGCCATGTTATTAAGTTCTGGTTTACCTCAGAACATGTGGTGGGAAGCCATTTTAACCGCTAATTATCTTTTAAATAAAGTACCCCAAAAGAAAGAAGATAAAAGCCCCTGTGAATTGTGGAAAGGAAGAAAGCCTTCCTATAAATATTTACGAGTGTGGGAATGTCTTGCTAAAGTGATTAAACCTATACCAAAGAAGGTGAAGGTAGGACCTAATACAGTTGATTGCATATTCATTGGATATGCACATAACAATAGTGCTTATCGGTTTCTTGTGCATGAATCTAAGATTGAAGATATACACAAGAACACGATAATTGAATCGAGAAATACATCGTTCTTTGAAAATATATTTCCATATAGATTAAAAGAAGAAGCAAGCTCTTCCAAACGGATGTATGATTCAATAGAACACGAGCAAGACAATAAAGAAGAAGAGGTGGAACTTAGACACAACAAACGAGCTAGGATAGAAAAATCATTTGATCCAGATTTTTTACCTACATGCTGGAAAGTGAACTTCAAAGCTACAAAGAAGCTATAAATTCTTCTAATGGACCATTATGGAAAGAGGCCATAAAAAGTGAAATTGATTCCATCTTGCAAAACCATACATGGGAACTAGTGGATCTTCCTGAAACAATTGATAAGTACAAGGCTAGACTTATAATTAAAGGTTACAGACAACGAGAGGGCATTGATTACTTTGATACATATTCTCTTGTTACAAGAATAACCTCCATCAGATTGGTACTTTCAATTGCCACTTTCCGGAATCTTGAAGTACATCAAATGGAGGTAAAAACTTCTTTTCTGAATGTAGACTTAGAAGAGGAAATTTATATGGAACAATCTGAGGGATTTTCTGCACCAGGGCAAGAAAATAAAGTGTGTAAGTTGGTAAAATCATTACATGGTTGTTCGCCAAAAATATTTGGATCTTACAACTACAAGTGTACAGTGTAATTTTTAGGATAATGGCAAGCAAGGCCGTATTCCTCAGGGATTGACTACGAAACACTTAGGCTATAATAACATCGCATTCCAATTTTATTGAAGCGACCGAATATCAAGAGTTTATAGAAATCGAAAATTAAAAAGAAAAAAGAAATAAATTTGCGAACCCCACAAGTATTTTCAACAACCACGGAAGCAACCTTAGGCACATAATCTCAACATGTTTCTTCAATATTAAATCCAATTAAAGTTTTAAAAACCAAGTCATGCAATTTTATGGATTCAATTTCTAAGTTAGTTTATTCCCCCTCCCGAGCGGCGATAAATAGTAGATTAATAACAAATTGTAGGTCTCCCAACTCGATACAACTATTATTAACACCCAAAAAATCTATGAATTGAATAACTCCCCACAAACAGTTGTAGGTCACCCGACTCGATACACCCGTTTATGTCTGAATTCAATTTCCGTCCTTAGAACTCCTTTTTCAAATTCCGCACTAACAAATATGACATGCAAATTATTGGCCAAATAATAAGCAATTAAGAATAAGCACTCGAATTCATAAAATAGAACGCATGAGTCAATTAAGAAAGCAATTAATCAAGATTTAACATCAACCCACACGGTCGGATCGTGAGATTGGAATTTGCTCATGGGTCTTCATGAAGGTTGTAGCCATTTCTCTTAGCTTTCCATAGCCACTTGAATCACTTTAATATCAATTTTGCAGAGAAAGGTATGGCCAAAATACTAAACCGCCGATCGGGAAACTTTAGCGCATTTGGACGTTTTTGAAGGAAATTCCCTTTTGTTCGATCATGCATGCTTCTTTCCTACACATATTTGCTCGTACCTTAGCTCTTGACCTATACTTTGGAACGTGATATCGCTTGTATCCAATTAAGCTCCATTTCCTGTAAGAAGTTACAAAAATACGCAGTATCACGCCCAACAAAGGAAACCAACCAAAACACATTTGAATATACTGACAAATGTACCAAATATATATCAAAATAAGCCCTAAATGCACGTATATTTTACACGTATCAATGTCTTGAAACAATCACCAAAACAATGACATGAGAAATTTGATAATGTCATGAAAGAACGTGGTTTTAAAATAAATGAATATGATAAATGTGTCTATGTTAAAGACATTGGAAATGACTATGTCATTTTATGTCTTTATGTAGATGACATGCTTATCATTGGAAGTAATGATAAGATAATTAAATCCATAAAAGATATGTTGAACTCGGGGTTTGACATGAAAGATATGGGTTTAGCTGGTGTAATCCTCGGAATAAAGATATCTAGAACTTCAAATGGACTTGTACTTGATCAATCACATTATGTGGATAAGATTCTAGAGAAATTTAGAAAAGATGACACGTCATTAGCTAGAACTCCGATAGACACAAGCAAACATGTATCGAAGAATAGGGGTGAGGCTGTGTCTCAAGTTGAATAGTCACGGGTCATGGAAGTTTGATGTACTTAATGAGTTGTACAAGACCAGACATTGCTTATGAAGTGAGTAAATTGAGTAGATACACGAGTAATCCAAGGCACGACCACTGGAAAGATATAGTGAGAATACTAAGGTATTTACGATATACTCGTGATTTTGGACTGCATTATGCAAGATATCCCGTTGTTATTGAAGGATATAATGATGCTAATTGGATATCTAATATTAAAGACTCTAAGTTTACAAGTAGATTTATATTCACTTTAGGAGGTGCAACAATATCATGGAAATCTTCTAAGCAGACAGTTATAGCAAGGTCCACAATGGAGTCTGAGTTTATTGCTCTAGACAAATATGGCGAAGAAAATTTGAATAACTCGTAAATTTCTTAGAAGATATTCAAGATGGCGAAGCATGTGCCAAAGAATTTGTATACATTGTGATAGTCAATCTGCGAGTGGCAGGCACATAGCAATATGTACAATGGTAAGTCTAGACACATACGTCGTAGACACAACACCATAAGACAACTTCTCTCAACTGGTGTTATCTCTATTGACTACATGAAGTCAAAGGATAATTTAGCGGATCCATTAACCAAAGGGTTGAATCGAGAGTTAGTTATGAAATCATTAAGAGGAATGGAACTTAAGCCTCTAGAAAAATGAGTTGATACAATGGAAACCCAACCTAGTTGACTGGAGATCCCAAGATCTAGGTTCAAAGGACAACCTAGTTGTAAAAAGACTCGCCACGGGTCGCGGGGCGACGCGGGTCGACCCGTTCTGTCCCGTTTTAAATTCAATTAAATAAAAAATAAAAAAAATTACATTTATAAAATATTATTATAAAATTTATTATTATCAATTTATAAATATTAGACAAAATATAAAAATACATAAAAATTATATTATAATATATATTATATATGCGAAATATATATTAAAATATATTTTAAAAATTAAAATTCTAGGCGGGGCGGGGCGGGGCGACCCAAACGGGCCGGGTCAAAATTGCCATCCCTAACCATATCTTTGTATCTTCGTAATTTTCTTCATGTGGAGGATTGTTGGAAAATTTGACGTAAAATTACTTATTTAACCTTTTTAATAGTAAATGGTAGATTTATTTTTGACCTTTAGAATGTAAATGCCAAATTTATTTTTGACATTTTCAATAGTAGATGACAATTATATATTTAATTGTGATGAAAGGTCATATTTATGCCTATAAATATGAGTTATTTTTCACATTTGAAAGACACACAAAAACTTACAAAATTTCCATATATCTCCTAAAACTCTTACAATTTAATTTTTGGTGATAATTTTTAAGCACAATTTTCAGTCCGCCGGAATAGATAGTCCGATTTTCTCGTCTTATCTTGGGAAACAGGCGTCCAAAATAGGGGACGAATCTGTTTTAAGGATAGTGTGTTGAACACACGCTTCGAGCTATTTTTATTTTGCTTTATTTGCAAACTTTACCGATTCGGATTTTTCGATTCATATAAATTGTACTAGAAGAAACTCTACTATTTTCGTACACATCCGTCAGTTCAATGATTTCCATCTTGCTATACATGCTGTTCAATCAACAAAAGCAAACAAAATCCTAAAGTTAGAACTATTAACGTACGGATTTTCAAATGATATGAGTTGCTACAGACCATTGGGCGATGGTCAATACAACATCATCCAAGGTAAGACTAGATTCCAAACTTTAATCAATAATACGTGTAATAAAACAAGGAGTTAAGGCAAGAGTAATCTTCGAAGTATACAAAATTTTTACAGCACAAGTACAGCTCGTTACATTTATTGCTTCATTTTGGATGAGGCTCGTAATAACAGCTAAGCACAAAATACTACGTGATCATTTAGTACTTACGCATCAGTTCCAGATTCTATACATGGAAGAGACAACCTTCTTTACACATTGCAGGGATCAAGGTTCGTAATTAAGTTAAACCGACTGGTTTACAAAGAAGTTCCAATTTACTGCTCCCCATTAATTCCAAAGATTCGGACCTTGTGCATATTTGGGAACTTAGCTACGACTAAGATAAGCACTGCAAGTGTGTTGAAGAACAGCATCGGGTGTTGGTAGTCAGTTGTATGTGAGGCTATCAAGTACCTGTCAACAGCGCAAATGGAAACAGATTTAGCAACGTAACACAAGAATCAAAAAAAAGTATAATTACCACCCAAAAAAAAAGGCTTGAGGTTTTGGGTATTCACAAAAAAGCCCAGAGAAGTTTCAAAATTGCAGAAATTCCCTTGAGGTTTGATTGTAAGGGGGTAATTGTAATATTTCTATAAATGTAAAGGGGGTGTTTGAAATGATTTTTTTGCTTATGAACGGAATAAAATGTAAGACGGAATCAAAGGGGTTTCAGTAAATTTGAAACTTCTTTGGGTTTGTTTTTTTGGTAAATACCCCAAACCTCAGTTTTTCCTTTTTGGTAGTTATCCATAAAAAAATGTATATTATGTAATCAAAATCCAAACTGGAAACATCAGCCATCAATATAGTCATTAATAATATGGAACGCAAATAAAGAACAGGCCTATTTTTTTCTCACCCCCAGATCAATTATAAAACCATAGTATATATCACTCCCATACCTCATATGCTTCCTTTGAAACGAAGCACTAAAATACATTTTCACAATATCTGCTGGGTTGTCATATCTAGTTTCCAAGAATATAGACAACGGATAAATTGCCCAAGTCCCATTATTCTTATTCATCTCCTAAAAGTAAAACATAATCATACAAGCATCTTTTTACTAGATAGTTTACTTTAAGCATTGAAAAGCCATTCAGCTATAAACTATTCAGAAGTCCAGTGAAGATGTCCACCTAGTCTAGTGAACATTGAAGTCATTAAACTGTTTCATAATTCTCATGACATCCGATTTTGCAAACATTTATATCCAATTGGTCAATCCATAAACCTACAGCAAATAGGAAAGTTAAATCATCAATAATTAAAAACAGCTAGCCAATGAAAAATTCCTAAGTCCTTGACATCTTTTATAGAGACAGTATCAACGGTCATCCAGAAATGCATTGGCATAGTCAGATGTGAGAACCCAAAGAGTAAAATGTTACATACTAAAAATAATTCAGACATAAACATCATACACGCTCAGTATTGAATTCATCATGATGATACTGGTCATAACATAAAATCAATCGCAGGTGGACAGCATGTCAGCATCAAATATTATATCAGAATGCAAGACAATCTTCTGTATGAGCATCATCTCTAATTCACACACATACTACATACAAGCCAGAATATATAAAGAGGTACAAATGCAAAAGATTCTGCCCAAAACAAAGACAGAGACTGAAAATGACATGGATGTAGGACTTACAGAACCACAGGAACAACTGTGAGGAACTTTCTATTACGAGTGAGCTGCTTTCCATTGTCCATCTGCTCCCACCATGTCAACGCATTATATATTCCTGATCATCACCAAAAGGGGTTCCTTTTTTTCCAATGGAAGAAGTGGTAAGTTACCTATAACATAGAAGCAACTGTCATGTTGAAAGAAAACCTTGGACTGATCTACCCATGTCACGTAGTTTGACTATGAATAAGAAGAATCACGCAGCATTTCATCCCGTGAAAAAAGAACACTACGTAAATCACACCTCAGAACAGTTTGGTACCAAAAAAAGCAATTGTGTATGAAACTTTCAGCAATCATATTAGAAAATGTGGACATCACTAAACACAAAAATTGTAAATAAGCATATCATTAAATAAAATACAAATAAGAAAAATGTCATGACAAGGGGAGTAGCCAAGTAGGACAAGGAAGAGGAGCATAAAATGAAGAAGGATAAAAGATATGTGGATGCATCTTATAAGCAGCTCATAGCAGCTGAGAAACATAAATCCATAAATAAAACATATCCTAGATGAATAATCTAAACACAAAATGAAAGAAATACAGAAGACGCAATACAGGAAACTGGGTGGTTTAATCATGGATAAAAATTCGGTGACAATGACCACATGCAGACACTCTAATTGAGAAAGTAGCGACACATAAAAATCTAAATACAGCACATACTTTTAGCATCTTTATTGTAAAACAAGAGTTCTTATATGAATCTAAAGCAATAGCAATAGAAAGAAGATACCACCTAAGGGCAACATCATCTGTTATTATATCAGTCAACGAAATGATCACCAAATGCCAGGTACCTGACAGTACCTATGGGGCCATATATAATGTATTTGACAAGCATAAAAAACAATGATCAACAGTTACTCTAAGCAGTACCTACTGTTGAGAACTAGTTGTGTCCTTTGTGATTACCGTGAAATTTTCATATATATTGCATGGATAAAGAGCACTATTCTTGTCAAAAGCAAGGAAGAAGTAAAGAGGTGCCAGAGTGTCAGCATCTGCAAAGTGTGACACACCAGCAGCCCTTAACAAGTACTTGTAGAAGCTTGAATTGAAATTCTGCTCCGGCAGTTTCCAATGGCCAAAGGATAGAACTAATGTATGTTGCCCTGTCTACTAGGCAAACGAAAAATGATACCAAATATTCAATAAGCCTAGGAAAGTGCAAAGTTGTCCGCTAAACAGCTGCCAGGAAATGCAACATACACAGGAATATTTAGTAATTTCATGAAAAAATACTTCTAAGACATGCCAGATGCAACATGCACAACCCTACCCGGATGCTGAAAATTTATCCATCATATACTCATATAGATGCCAGATTCAACACAAGCATTTCACAGTTTCAGCTTGGCATGACTCTTATCATAACCCAAAATTTATCACTAGCCCAAAACCAGTCATAGAAACTCCTCGCCAGTTCCGATGACTTTAGCAGTAAGCCTACTAAATAGTAATAACTCAACAACCATCATAATGTAAAGAGAGTCATGAGCAAGAAACAAAAAATGAAGACCGATGCACTATCAGTCTATCAACAATCCAACAAATAATCAGATAAACAAAGGGCTGCAAATGAATAAAACAAATCGAATTTGCCTAAGATTGACAGCTAAAAGCTCATCTGAGCTGCCTTTCTAAGATATCAAATCAAGCATAAACGTTGTTGCTTAAAGCGAGCCTTAACATTGGAGCTACCATTTTAAAATATCAATAATTTTTAAAACTCGAACCAAGCTGAACTAAACAAGCTGATAGACAACATAAACATGCTACTTGCGCTAGACTTGTGTGAAGTGCAATCAAAGCTTGTTCCATATTGGTTCGGTAAAAATTTAAAACAAGCTTGAAAGTAATTTTAATCGCGATCTGAAGTCAAGCCAAACTTGAACATCGTGTTGCAGGACTTCGTTTACACCCCAATATACACATGAGATCCGAGTGACAGTTTACGCGCAGCTACAAAACCTAAGACATAGTTGAGACTATCTAATCCCAGGGCTCATAACAACCGAATTAAATTCAAAACCACCAAAATAATACAACCAAAACAGCATAAACAGCGTTGGTGCAACAGTAATAATGTATACAAAGAGAGACGAACGATGCATACCAGAAAATGGCAGAGATTGACGATTGTCCACGCCATGCCGGGGTACAATTGGTAACCGACAGAACGATGAGCCAGGAGAAGAAGAGAATCAATATATACGTAGTCCAAACCCCTGGATAGGTGAACCACTCGGTGTTCCGGTTTAGATCTGCCGACGGCGCCATTTTCACATACAGCTTCCCCATCATTCTGAAATCTGATTCAATTCGATTTTGATCCGATCCG
This sequence comes from Rehmannia glutinosa, assembly GCA_016081115.2. Taxonomy (NCBI): domain Eukaryota; kingdom Viridiplantae; phylum Streptophyta; class Magnoliopsida; order Lamiales; family Orobanchaceae; genus Rehmannia; species Rehmannia glutinosa. Next base: position 137,117 of record JABTTQ020001310.1, read on the forward strand.
ATTTGATACGAGGTTGAGGCTACTTTGCAGTGCGCGAGTGTGGTGGCTCGATTTTAAAGTGCTCGAAATGGTGGAGTAGCGTGTCAAAGAGGACGGGTCTCAAAGACTTGTGGCGTGTTTGTTACTCTGTTTTTTTATGCTTTGTCGCGGTTTTCTAGATAAAGTCTGGTTTTAGTATAATTGGAAAACAAGGATAAGAATGAAACCCTGTAATTTTCTCAAAATTTCAGTCCAACTCCTGAGAGGAATCAAATGGGTTCGCCCTCATGGGCCTCGTTGCAATTTTAGAGGTCCGAAAATGAGCGACCTATTTGGCCCAAAAGTAGGACCTATCGATCGACCCTTGTCATTTTATATGTTTTTTCATGGGTTGGCGGCTTTAAAAGCTTAAAACTAGTGACTTCGATAGAATTTCAACCCGACCCGATTTCTCGTTGGCCCGCGGGACAGCACCGGACTGGCCCATTTGACGACTCTACCTTGGCACAAAACACGACGAGAACCTGTCTAAAGTTATTGAGTTATTGAGAGAAATACTGACACAAACACAAGAAATACGAACATAACTAACAAGAATCTAACACGATATTATAGTTTGTCTTCAATTATAATTATCTTATATTTTTACTTAATTTTTGATGTATTTACATACCCAAAATTGAGAAAATTAAAAATAAATAGGGCCCGACTACCCAAATTGCTACCCTTGCGTAGGACTATGGGAGTGAACAAATCAGTTCGAATGGAATAATATTTGATCTGAACATCAAATAATTAAATTAATACGTTCAATATTTCTTTCAATTTTTATATCCAATCAAGTCAAGATTGAGGAGTTATTCTTCTTCTCTCTCCCTACCCCCATATACATATATAGAGCTCACAAAAGCTCGGGCCGAACCAGTTAGGCCCTAGTCCATCAGGCCAATACATAAAATCGGGTCGGATCGGCCCAAAAATCCCTCGTGCTGTTGATTTCCTCGGCCCAACCAAGCCCAAAAAATATTTTTACATATAAAATATGTTGGGCCACTCGAGAGCCAAAGTATGCCCGATCCTTTTCGGACTTATAGAAACATAGCTCAGCTCAGCTCAGCCAGTCCAATCTTGGATTGGTCGGACCGGCCCATGGGTCGGGCCAAAAATTGTCAGCTCTATACATATATAGCAATATTTGTTTGGGCCTCTACACCTTAATTTGGCCACCTTATTTCAACTTGAATAGATTTCACGATGTCCGTTAATGAAAGTGGAACCATTTGGCCCATTTGTAACTTTCCCATCTAAGTCCATAAAACAAACTTTTGGGTTTGGTCAATTATGGTAGAATTCACTGGATTCCCACATCTAGGGCCAAAAATTGTATATTATAATTTGTATTATTAGTATTTCAAGTTTTTCCTTTGATGGGAATCGAACCCCAGAACTTTGGTCTGATTTCGAGATTATTAACTACTGGACCACCATTTGATTCCACAGTATTTTAAGTTAAACCACTCTTTTTCCAACCCCTGGAGGAATCCACTTGTGTAACTTTGACTTTGTTACAAAATGGTTGAACACAGTTGCATCATAATATAAAAATGAAAGAAGGGAGAAGTTGCAAAATAAGTAGAGCTAAAAACAATTTACCCTCCGAACTATGCCCCTTTTTCTACTTTGCCTACCAAACTTTATTTTGTTTCACTATGTCCCCTGTACTATGCGAATTGTTACCCATTACCATATATGGACAATTTTGCCCCTAGTTTTGTAAATTCATTTTAATAGTTTTAGAAATCCATCTAAGCTCCAATTTGTTGTATCTGACCCCCAAAAATTATAAAATTATCATATAATCCAATCAATATGCATTTAACTCCAAAATAGTTTGTTCTGGGATTTTTCAAGACATGAAAACCAAACTGGGTTTATTAATTTTAAAATTGGATATAGTCCATTACGACCATATCGGCCCAAGATGCTTAGTAAAATTAAAATATCCCTTAAAATTCATACCTTCTTTGACCAAAACAATACCGGGTGAGATGGCTCACAACACCACCAGTCTGAAAATTACTGCCCCTAGACCTTTTGACAAACAGGTCGCACTGTTCAACTTCAACCAACAGGGAAGATGATCTACAAGTTATCCGACTCCTTCAGCAACTGCTCAGCACAACCTTGGTTCGTTTCCTACTCCAGGCGTATAAGATAATTCTCAAAAGGGATAAATTAATAGAACATTATGAACACATGTTGAAGCAAAAAACCTCTTTTTATTAAGAACTTGAAGAAATATTTATTACATCAGTAATCTCCTTTTGGGAGGAGAAAACTTGTTTAGCCTCTCATTAATGAGACTTGCACTCGAAAATACATAAAACTTAGAAAATTAAAACACTCGGATATTACAAATTTTCACTCAGATTTTTATTCTTAAGAAAAGTAAGGGAAATGTTTGATGTCCTCAGCTTCCTTCAACTCCTGCTATTTATAGAGTTAAGTCCGGATTTCATAGGCGGACTTCAAATCTGGTTGATATGTAAGACGTCACTGCTTACGTCATACGCCTGAATTATTGCTTCGCCAGCTGTCTTCCTTTTCTTTCCGCGTGACTCAGCCCATGTGATAATTGTTGGGGAATCTTTTAAAATTTTGGTTTGTGTGGTCCCCGAGGATAACGCGTCTTGTGAGCTGGGCCCTTGTCCTTTCCAGCTGAACGATCTTTTCGATCGGGGTTGGGTCGGAATCTTTCCCCAAACTCGGGTTCTTTCTGTTCGGGGCATGCCTGACAGATCCGATCGATCCAACGACCAACATGAGCCATGTTACAGAATTTCCGGTAAGTTTCTTTGCTAACCGAAATCTTGTTCTCCCAGAGAATTCTTCTCTTTGTCTCGAAAAGTTCCTTCAAGACTCATCTCAAGGAGTAAGATGAATCCATCCTTCGTAAGATCGAGGGTACCTGCTGCAATTCTCATAGCCGATGCCCAATCATCAATCCATATGGATGTATCGGATCAAGCTGCGATTTTCCATAAGGCGTATTATAAAGATTTGGCCTCCTGGAACGTTGGCTAGTTCCTGAAATAACGGGAACTCCTTTTGTGGTGAAATCTCCAGCGTGCGGCATCACTACAGGAAATCACACATTTTATGACGAAATTATTTACCACGCATAAATTTTTGTCATAATTTGTTAACTAATAGTGACGAATTTTATTTTTGTCAATGAAAATTACTTTTTGATGACAATATTTATGTGCGTCACTATTGATCTTATATTTCGTTACTATTGTTCTTATTCCATGACGATTAACCGAAATCCGTCATAGTAATTTTAGACGCCGAATTTCGCAAAGAAAATTTAGGAGGGAAATCTTTCAATGACAAATAGATTATAATCCGACGCCATTTGGTGTCATAAAATATTTTCTTTTATGACAATATCATATTTTGTCATTTATTTCTTCAAGAAAGTAGTGACGCCATTATTTTGTCACGAAAAAATATATTTAGTGACAATGAATGTGCATTTGTCGCCATTTTATATTGTGGCAAAATATTTTGTCGAATATTTGTCATAATTTATTGATTAACAGTGATGAAAATATTTTCCTTCATGACAATATCACATTTTGTCATTTATTTCTTCAAACGAATAGTGACGCCATTATTTCGTCACGGAAACACATATTTAGTGACAATGAATGTGCATTGTCGCCATTTTATATTGTGGCAAAATATTTTGTCAAATATTTGCCATAATTTGTTGATTAACAGTGATGAAAATATTTTCTATCATGACAATATCATGTTTTGTCATTTATTTCTTCAAAAAGTAATGACACTATTATTTCGTCATGAAAACACATATTTAATGACAATGAATGTGCATTGTCACCATTTTATATTGTGTAAAAATATTTTTTACTATCTATTTGGAGATTGCTTTAGTTTCCTCTCCCTTTTTACTTGGTTATTATCAATGTTCTAAAAAGTACTAGACTCTAGTCGGGCGGCAGGCTAAGGCCTAGCTCCTAGACAGAGCCTCGGCGGGGTTAGGTAAGGCTTAATCGAAAGAAGCTTTAAATACTATATTTCACCAAACAATTTTTTTCATAAAGGGACGAGCTTGTATTTCAAAAAGCTTCATTTATCATAAAAATCTTCAGAAAAAACAGAAATCCAGAACTTAGAAAAGACACCATTTACATGGTTTTCAAATGGCCGTTGCAATATGAAGCCAAATATTAACAATGTTTCAAGTATCAACAATGACTAAGATAAAGAAGATGAATTCTCATTTTATAGTTTTCACATTTTTTTTTGGCTTGCCACAGTCTGCACTCTGCTTACAATTTTCAATCTTTGAGTTAAAATAAGCATAAGCATTCTAGGACATAAACATACTTGCAAAACAAGAGGAATAATGGGTAATGCTTGAACAAAATTAGTGTCCTACTTTTTTTTTTTTTTTTCATGTTTTAGTCATGTTCTCTGTTGTATCCATCTTAGCAAAATAATGATAATAACAACAATGATAAAAATAACAAGAACAAATGCTCTTAGCGATGCATTTGACGGAAGAATGCAACTGAAGTGATTTTTTTTTTTTGTAAGTTCAAAGATGCAATTATATAAAAAAATGTAACTCACCAAGTTCTCATTTCTCAACAAAAATAAAAATAAAGATCACACAAAATAAAACTCCAGGTTCTGCAATGTAGACAAGCAAAAAACATTTCATGAGTCCATAATTGCTGACATTAACCACTATTTTAATAGTTGCTCCCTAAAGCGAATGTAATAAGATAAATAGGCCAGGTCCAAACAACAAAATTTCCCCACAAACTTCAAGCTTCCACTCTCAACGATTGGCCTTGGCAACTCTCTGAATCTCGTCCTTCTTTTTAACAGCATAGCTGTTTGAAGATCCTTTGGCTGTTGTTGCACAAAATAAGATCACATCACAAAATAAATTGCAAAATCCAAGCATTCAAGATTTTGTCCTTGAAGGAACAAAATGTCTTCCTGAGACCTGAACATAATCGAGTGGCTGAGTTTCGTTGAATTTCCTTGAAGCTGATAGTAAAGGTTATATCAACATGATATAGATTAGTAATTGAAGGAATGCTAGTTATGCTGCAAGAAAAAAAAAAAGGAAAGAAAATGCATTATGGTGGAAATAAAACTGATATTGAGAAATTTTAGTAGGCTTTCCCTACCAGGGGATAAGTGCATGTTCAGTAATTGGTTATTTTCTCAGGAATCTTTGTGGTGACATTACGTGGTTGCTCGTCCGCCAATAATTGATAGGCTTTAACAATTGTTTTATAATGGGACAAGATAAAAGACATGGACCAATTAATACAAAAGCCTGACCAAGATACTTAAGTGAAACAAGTTCATAATAAACTTGTTCGACAATCCTTTACACCATCAACCAAAATTTCCAACTCTATCAATCTCGTCATCATATCAGAGGTATTAGAACCTTGCATCAGACAACTAAAACTCAAGACCTTGCAAGTGAAAGATGTTTCAGGTATTGCATCCAAAAATATTCATTCCTATGAGCATTATAGTTCTTCCCAAGTCAAAATAACAACATTCTAAATAAAGAAACCTTTTAATATGTATCAAACTCCAGTGCCTCCATAGACACACAAGACAACTTTAACAAAAATATATACATCCATTTGAAACAACAACTCTTTACTTGCAAAACTACTAAACAACACCCTAGAAACATTCGAACAACCTGGCAGGGGAAGCACTTCATAATGAGTCGCTACACATATTCTGCAACAACATTCCTGTGCTCCTCGGACAGCTGGTTGGGCTTAATTTTATTAGCCCTCTTACTTTCCTTTTGATTAACTATCTATATTTCCACTCTCATAGAGTTTCACAATCATAAATTTTTCAAATAATTACAAAAACATTTCAGCAACTATGAAGGTGATGTATTGTCCACAGTTCAATAGAAGAGTTGAGAAATAGGAGAGGGAATGGCCATTTTGGACTCATTTGACAGCTTAGACTTCAACATCACAATATTAAAACAAATAGACCAGTCACACATGTTACCAAGAAACTTCTGTTTTATCTTTTTATGCAATTTTTTAATACAAATTGGTCATCTTATACAACTGTAATCCTACAATGTTACATAAGTAAACTAACAGTCTAACATCAATTCATATAAAATAACAAGTGAAGAGTTGAATGCATTATTACTACTGGGAAAAGTGAAGAGCAGAAGCAATGCAGTCGGAAAGGCTCAAAATTTCGGTTTAGCCGAAACACCAAACAAAAAACGAAAATAAATTCGGTTTTGCCCGAATCGAGCCGGCTAATACGGTTCGGTTTCGGTTTTGTATTTCGACCAACCGAATTTTCGGTTAACTGAAATTTCAGTTCGGTTCGGTTCGGTTTGACCGAGTGAACACCCCTATGAGTTCCCAATGCACTAGAAAGATTTATCCATTGGTATCAAAACGCTACAACAATAGAAACAGATAGAATGTGATCTTTTACCAAGCTTTTGGTATAAGTATTTCAATTGAGAAAACCAAATTCACTCTGCACTTTAAAATTGACTGCTCATTAAGTTTAAGCCAGCTCTAGACCAGTTATACTAAACCTCAGGGTATTCAAACATTCAGCAGAGTAGGTTGTCAAATTCATTTGATTCAACTAATATGAATGTTCAGTCTGTATATGTTACAGGAGAATAAATTTCAAATTCAGCAACAAGCATCGTTCCGATGTGTTTTAATTGATGTTGTAGAGTGCGCCTTCATACCTGACCTCACTCTTCGAAGTCAAGCTTATCAAGTTGCCGATGTACGAGTCCGCCGATGTGTTTCTCGAGAAATTAGGGTTTTCTGGTGATTGGCGTCGAAGAGGAGTTGGCTGGGTATTCTTCTTTTCTGAATTTCTTTTCAAAGGTAGATTGCATAGATAAGGTGTCATTGCACTAAGATAAGATGGTATATTAAAGTAGCAACTTATACAAGTCAAATAGATAAGGTTACAAAAATTATACAACCTGGTGTGGTTTAGTACATTGGTGTTGGTTCTTTGATTTTGTATGATGTCTTGGGTTCAACCTTCCACTACTCTAGAAACTGAATTTATGTTTGTTTAAGAAATTCTCAATAAAAATAAAATCATTTCCAGTTTTCATTTTTTATGGAAAGATTCTTTTGAAAATATACTACAATCACGCAAATCTATGTGAAAATATACTACAATCTCGCAAATCGATGTCAAAAATACACTACAATCACACAAATCTATGTCAAAAATATTATAAGCAAACATATTTTCATTTTAAAACAGAAATTCAGACAACATACCAAACATATTCTTAATTCTCACACGAAAACCAATAAAGTTTGAAAATTCATTTTCCAACACTAGAAACTGGAAATTGGACTTGGAAACACATCCATACATCCCCTTAGTTTTTCCATTTTCAATGAGACTTTCATTTAATATGACTATACTAAACTTTTTTTTCCACTAGAAAGTTGCAAATGTCTCTCCGAAAAATGTATTAACGACCCTGGTCAAACTCGATTATATTTTTCGACTTTTGTTGTATTTAGTTTTAGTAGCAAAAGCTTTTTCGAAAGACATTACAATTAGATTAGGCTGCCATTTAAAATCATGCATTAAATATCGTTTTGAAAGAGACGACCTTTTACTTGGCGTTTTTTATTTATATTTTCGAATTTATTCAAAAAACTTGGCATTTTTTACTATATTTTTTAATATTTCACTTTATGCAGTATTTGTGAAAATTATTTTGGAAAACAATATTAACTAGGGATGTGAATGGGGTGGGTAGGGTCGGGTATCTAGATACCCAGATCCACCCCATCTTTAGAACAGAGCGGGGCGGGGCGGGCCGACCAGTCCTCTCCCATATTAAATTTAATAGAAAAAAATAAAGAAAAAGAAAAAATATATTTTAAATATATTTATAAAATATTCTTTACAAAAATTATTATTTTCAATTTATAAATGTTAGATAAATTATTAAAATATAAAAATAATATTATAATATATTATATATGAAAAATATATATTAAATACATTAAAGAATATATGCAATGTGGGTACACGTGGGTTGGGTCAAAATTGCAATTCCTAGTATTAACTGTTAAAAAGGACATCACATTACAATAATTACTTTTCAAATAATATCGTATTTAAATATACTTTTTATTATTCAAATAAGAATATTAGTTATTTGTGAATTTATGAAATATTAATTAAAATAAGTTGTATTTTTAATCCCACCAATTAATTGATATTCATATTTTAGTCGCGCTTAGACTAACTAGTCTATACACTAACTATATCTATATTTTTGGAGAATTGTTCATGGTAACATTTAATAAATATTAACAATAATATTGTTATTGAGAAATGAAATGATACTCTGATTTTATTTATCAAATTAACGTATATAATAATTTGTTTGTATAAAATTCGAATATGTTTCAAATGATTTAATTAAATTTTAGTTTTCAAAAAATATTAAGTAAACATATAACTTATAAAGTTTTACTCAACAAAGTTTTCAAATAGGTGTATAAACTTGCTAAATATATAAATAATTTATTTTCTTAATTTTGTTTATTTTGCTAAAGTTTTAATTTATTGTTGGACATTTAACATAGTATTTTGTGAAAATATATTAAATTAGTATAATAAGAATAAAAATTTAATAAATCATAATTATTTTGTTTGGGTCAAAACATATCATCTTGCAACCCTTTCACAATTCAATGGATATGGCCGGGATGATCCTTGAGATAGCCGCCCTACCACACTCCATTACCATTTCTACAGTATATCAATTATTTAATATCAAAATTATATAATATATTATTATATTACACTCCGTGCATCGCATGGATGATATCTCTGTTAGTTAATACGTGTATCATACCTATATAGTACTCGTACGTACGAATAATTGAAAAATACTTATGTTTCCCGTACAAATTCTGAAGCGGCGTTCAATACTCTGTACTTTTCAAGTAAAATGTTTAATACTCGTATTATAGTTATCTGTATAATACTTGGCGAATAAATATGGTAATTATTATTAAATAATTATCTTGGATTTATGTTAAGTTATAATCTAATATAATAGAAACATATATATTAAGTTTTATATAATCTAAGTATAAATACAATTCACTTAAAAAATCACTAACTATTATTAAATGATTATTGTAATTTGTGTTATAATTTAAAGTACCTTAATAAATTACCTAAAATTGATTTTACTATAAACTAAACATAAGTATGAATTACAATTTATGTAAATGTAATGTTGAAATAAGCTATATTATTACTCCCAAATAATTATATTATATTCGTATTAAACCCGTACGTCCACGGATACATATATTAAATATTTTCGTATTTTTTGCCGATTTTTTCGTCGTAACTTTCAGAAAATATTCATAATATACTCATACGTGCTAAATAACGAATTTTTTCTATCCCGTATTTAACTGACAGAACGATATACTAGTATATAAGTAGTAGTTTAATAGTTTTTTTTTAAATAAAATTATTTGGGAAAAAGAAATATCATAAGAATGTATATTTTAGACTTAACCTCTCTTAATCATCATTATATATATACAAAATGCCCAATTTCACAATCAAACAAAGCATACAACCGAACAAAGTCTATCTAACAAATTGAAATTCTCAAAAATATCCCCAAATCTCGTCCAACAATCATCTCCCAATTCCACCCATCTTCCTACACAATCAATGAGACCGTCTACAGCGACATCGGCTAGCAACAAAATCACTGCAATTCATTCCCAAGAGTACACCAATTGTCGCCCTTCAATCCGTCGACCACCAGCTGCTCGTACCCAGAATGCACCGTTCGCCACTTCATCAAGCTATGGACCGCAGCTCGGTGCACGACCTCTTGACAACATCCTGCTAAATGGTGCCTCCGAAAAAGAAATACGAGCGGCAAAATAGCACTGTGCAATCCGAGACCAGGTTATTTGTTCCTTACTTTCTTCAATTTTTTTCAGGGAGGGGTCATGAAATAATTACTAATTTATTTTGTATTGTAAGTAATTTCATGTACCTAGCTCATGATTTTGAGTTTGATTTTGAATGTGGACAACAGAGTTGATATGGGTCACAACTCACAAGGTTTGATTTTGATATTCGATAGTCATATTTTTTGTATTTGCCTTTTCTTTACAATTTGATATTTAATTTAAAAGGTATTTTGAGATATGGTTAGTATAATTCTGCAGTATTCTATTTTTGGCTATATTGAATTTTTATTTTAAAATAAAAAATTAAATAGCTATATAAATAAAGTCTGTAAAAAACAATTCACAACCAAAAGATTTTTGGCGGACTAAAATTTGTTTACCGCTTAATTTTTTAACTTAATTAAATTAGGTTCTTATCTAATTAAGGTAGATAAATAAAAGGATTCATTGGTATCGTGATTCTCTCCATCAATCCCCTTTTTCTCTCATTCATATATATCCCACGTATTAGGTTGAGAATATATCAAAAAGATCTCTTGCGCCCCCTCCCTCCTCTCTGTTTCTCATCAAACTGCAGTCGCTAGACACAGTCCTGGTAAATATCTTAGTTCTTCACCTTTTTCTTAATTGAAATCACTCATGTCCTATATTTTGACTGGTATAGAAACTTGCTTACATGTATAATATAAGTTGCTTGATTTAGAATGTTGTGTTATGCGTATATTAGAGATGTGTGTATTTTTATGTGAAGGCCGTTTCGATGAAATTAAACATGATTTCAAATGCATGGTGTTTTGGATGCAAAGTGTTTTGTGTTTCATATTTTATATGTTTTTCCTAGGTGTGATTACGGTTTTGCGGTTTTTTACACTTTTATGCCTATGCTTGAATCTATTGTACTAAAAGTCAGTATGCAAACTCCACACAAAAAAAAGGATAACAAAAATTTAGACATCCAAAAAGGCAAAAAATTTATTTGGAAATCGAACTACTATATAAGAAGTTTTCAAATTAGCTTGACAATTGAATTTTTTGGTAAAATATAAAGCTACTATTGCATCACTAGAATTCTCCATGTGATAGCTCAATACAAAATAAGCCTACTACAGTATTAAATTGATCATTAAACTACTGAATCTTTAAACTACCGATCTTTTCCATTAAAAGAAATCATTTTTAATCTATTAGAGCTTTAACATCTTCACTTTTATAATTGTAATGGAAAGGCCTGCAACATATTTTATGACCAATTGACTACCATTTTCCCCTATTTTAATTGCTCTCATGTCGTATCTCATTTTTCTGACTAGTTTCGTGTGCATGACTAGTATCGATTGTGCAATTGAGGATTCATTTGAGACAATGAAATGGGAATAAAAGTAAAAATAACATACTAATTTGAATTGATTTATCATGGACCGAGTTATCCGGTTTCAAAGACGTGTGTTGAGCATGACTTTGGATGTTAATATTCGCTTTGGCGTTGGCACTCTATATCCAAGTGTAGCATCATTGTAGCGATGTTCGTTGTGATGTATCTATTTTTACATGTCTTCAAGAACTCATTTTTTTCGTGTTGTTTTGTCACTTTATATCTTGGCTAATCCCAAAGAAATGTCTTCATTGCCTTTCGTGTGTGAGTAATATTAGGGTTAATTACTAAACCTACCCTATAGGTTTAGCCATAATTGCAAGAAAAATCCAGTTATCTTTCAAAATTACAAATAACCCCTTGACAATTGTTTGTATTTTACAAATTGCACTAAAATGCATCCTCAATAGGGGTATTTGCTAGGTAAATATAAACTTCAAGGACGTGTTTGTAACACTTTAAAGACAATTATGGAATTACACATGGTGCTGCAAAGAGAGAAATAGGTAAAGGGTATTTAGTTTCATTGTATTTTGGTTGTCTAACAAGCAATAAGCCCTGCTAGAAATGCCATCTGTTTATTAGAAATACCCATTGTGTAAATGACATTGACTTATATTATTGGTTAGTGATGTGTTAACTGCTCGAGGATTATTTTAGATAAAAGTTGGAACTATCATATTGGTACATTTTGCATATTTTGTTCATATTCCATTAGAATTATGTTCTTATGCGTTATGCTTCTTGATCAACTTCTAACACCAAACAATGCCAACTTTATCACTAAAACAGATTATCATTTAATTGTGGAGATATTGCATCAAGCAGATAATGTCATAGAAATATAAAGTTTTATTCTATCATCCTTTTTGATGTGTAGATGTGCCGGCTGTCTCAAAGAAAAGAGGACGTGGTCAAACAATGGGCAAAAAATATCTCAAATAAGTGGCTTAAGTCACAGGTGGGTGATTTGAAAGACCAGTTCAGTCAGCAAGGTGTTTGTATTGAAAAGCTTATGGCATTCATGGTTGCGAGTGGGAATACTCTTTAAGCCGATATAATTAATCTAAGTACTCTTTTGTTTTGGTTTGGATATTTAATGTTTTTTTCTTGACATTGTTCAAGTAGTTTATTGTCCATTTGAAATATGGATATCTTATCATTTCTCTTATATTGATAAATAATCGTATTCTACTTAATCAAACATGATTGATTTTATTTTTATTTTATTTTTCATGCTTAACTGCATTTGAACTTGCACTTTGTAGTATTATTAATGTATTGATAGAATATTTTACAAATTAATATTTAAATAATTATATATGTACAATTAAAAAAAATATGCCAATTACATTGCCTATAATACTTATTTTCATGACAATTATGTTGTCATGTAAGAAAGCTATCAATTGGTGACAATGAAATATTTCGTAACTTGAACACTCATTTATTACAATAAACTTAGTTGTCACTAAAAAAATCTATTCTTTGACGATATACAGTTTGTCATTAAAAATACACTATAATGATGACTTGTATCGTCACAAATATTTTCTAAACTTGTCACTGTATAAATTTATTATGTGACGATGCATTTTGTCGCCACATATTAATTTTTATGACGGACGATTTCATCATTATTTCGGTGCAATTAACGACGCTGATAAGCTCTGTCATATATAGTGATTGTTTCCATGACAAACAAAATCATCACGTTACATATTCTTTTGGTGACAACACATATCTCGTCGTTGAAATATAATTATTGGTGACACATTATTTTGTCATTATAAATATACATTAAGTGACACGCAATATTTCGTAACGTTAAATCACATCTTTCATGACAAGTTGTGTAATATATGACGAAATTATAGATACAATTGTGACACCAAAATCCGTCATTAGAATTTGATGAATTCGGCAATGCGATCATTTTCGTCACTAAAATTTAATGCTATGGTGACAAAAACATGCTTTTGTCATTAAAAAAATATTTTTTTGTGACAAAGAAACAATATAAATGACAAAAAATTTATCTTTTATGTGACGATGTAGGCGTCACAATAAATGATACAAATCGTGACAATCGTTATTAGCGTGGCCAAAGGTTAATTTTATAGTGACAAATTGCAAAAACGTCATGTATACCTTTTATGACGGGGCTACAATGACGATCTTTATGACGCTCAATTTTCGTCACCAAATACATTTAGTGACGAAAAAACAGGTTTATATGACGATATTTTTCGTCATGAAATGTATGATTTCTTGTAGTGCATGTTGGATCATAATCCAACATTGGGCTTATATGTGAAATAATTATGCATTGTGGACTGTCAATTAAGGTTAAGCCCATTTTATATGTGATCAAATAAGATTTAAGGAATTGGGCTTTAATGTATCTAATAGGGTGTGGGCCTTTAATGTGTAGAGACTTAATGGGTTAATCTTATTTTAATGATGGGCTAAAATAGGATACCCAATATAACACAGTTATATAAGGGTTATAGTCCCTAGGTCACGTGTCTACGAGATTCTATTCTGCTATCCCATTGCCAGAAAGAAACCTATGGAGAAAACTAAAGGGTTCTCTGAAAAGCTTAGAGACGTATAGATCTAGAAGGCCAGATCCCAAAAATCAATTGCTATGGATTCAGGTACGCTTTCGTAATCTAGTCTTTGATTCTTGATAATTCGATATGAACGCTCCTGGATTAAAGTGATGTTATTCAATTAAAGTTTATTTGTTTTTTTAAAATTGGCCTCAAATAATAAGGAAAACCCTTAATTAATTGTGATCTTGGAATTTAATTTTAAATTCGAATATTGGTATGCATTTATATATTTTGAGGTGGATTAACTGAAGCAACATGTCGCCAAAGTGACCTCTCTTGTGGAGATTAATTCATTTTAGAATATAAAAGGTTGTGTGTGTGCAACATATGTGAATATTAATCGTCCCAAAGGAATGTGAATATTTATCAGAATTGCACGTGCACCCGTGGTAATAAATGCATGATAATTATTCGGTTTTACATATGAACACTAAATCGGCCCAAAGGAAGGTTTATTGTTTGATATGTTCTTATTATCAGTGTTTGATTACCGCACCAAGATATCAATTACAAGTTAATATTTTGTCCAAAGATGAAATATTAATGGAGTGCCGGTGTCTTGAGATGAGATTTACCATTATTTGAATTTATTATTAGGATTTCGAGATTTATGTGAGCATGATTTGTATGTTGTTCATTTTCTGGATTTAAGTTATATTCCTGCTTATATTTATGTGAGCATCAATATAGTTTTTATGTTAAAAGGGCACTTTATTATCTAGAAATGTCACTATAGCTAAGGAATTCCTACCGCATATTCAGAAAATATTTGTTGAGAACGAAAGGCTCAGATTAGTACGCTTTTGACAAATATGATCTCAGTAAGGTATGAGAGTAAAGGCAATATCAAGAATAAATTATAGATATGTCTCGTATTGCTTTTGAGGACTTGCTAGGGCATGACAGTTTAGCCAATTTAAGGTGAGTCGATAGTTAAAAATAGTTTTTACTCTCTAAATGAGTCATCTCATACTGCGCTCAGAAAGAGAAAAGGTTAAAACAATATGAGACAAAAATGGCTAATATTGCCTTAACTTCAAAGAATAAAAGGCAAGGAATTAAAAATATAGAAAGATAAGGTACGCTGCTTAGTTATGGTTTGTTTTAAGGTTAACTTAACTTCGGTTTCTTGGCACACATGGTGGAAAGATTTTAGTTCATCAACTCACACCAGTGTATCTGCTAGGGGTTGTCTCCATTGCCAAAAACTAAATGATGGTGAAAGATACTTCAAAATAGGCAAAGACAAGATAATTATGGTTGAAATAATAGGAAAATATAGATTATTGTTAAGTACTGGATTTTATTTGAATCTAGATGAGATGTTTATTTGGAACTTGATTTCTATTTCTGCTTTGGACAAATTCGGTTATTCATGTTCATTCAGAAATTGAAAATTTAGCTTGTCTCATGATTCAAAATTGGCTAGTTCCAGTTCTTTATAATAATGTTCATAGACGATATTTTAGATATGGCTACAAGTTCTCATTCATGAAAAGTCACAATCACTAGACGTGTTTAAATCCTATAAGGATGAAGTTGAGAATCAACTCAACAAAAGGATTAAAAACATCACATCTGATCATGGTGGTGTATGCAATGACAAATATGATGGTTCAGGTGAACAACGTCTAGGATTGTTTGCTAATTTTTAGAGTAATGCAATATCGTCCCACAGTAAACTAAGTTTGGCTTGCCATTATGAATATTGTTACTAAAAGACGAAACATAATACTTAAGGATATGGTGAGGAGTATGATTAGTCATTTTACCTTACCAGAATCACTCTAGGAAAAAGTACTTAAGACTGCAGCATATATCCGTAGTAAGGTTTCCAACTAAAACGACTAACACAATCCCTTATGAACTTTGGATGGGTAAGAAGCCTAGTCTGAAACACTTGCACATTTGGAAATGTCCAGCTGAGGCAAGGCCTTACAAGCCTAATGAAAAAGAACTGGACTTAAGGACAGTTAGTTGTTATTTTGTTGGATACTCTAAAAAGTCCAAAAGGTACAAGTTTTATGATCCCACAACCAAGGCTATTTCTAAGTCGATAAATGCTTGGTTCTTTGAGGATGTTGATTTTGCAGGGGAGATAGAGTTAATGACTTTGTCTTTGAAGAGGAATACATCGATATTCCCACAGGTGTTGTTGGCATTGATCGGAATTTCATTCCTGACTTTGTTCAAGACACAAAAATCAAGACAATGTCGGAGAACTTTCTGTTTCAGAAATTATTCCAGATGAACAAACTCTACAACCTCAAGAACTCATGCCATTAAGTAAATCCACTACGGAAAGAAGAAGTGCAATACCAAATGATTACATTGTATTTCTCCAAGAAAATGAGGTTGGCATTGGAATGATGGAAGATGATTCAATCAACTTCTATCAAGCCATGGAAAGTTCCAACTCTCATAAGTGGATGGATGCCCATGAATGAATAGATTAAGTCCTTGCGGGACAATGACGCATGAGAACTTGTCCCATTGCCATAAGGTGCGAAACTCATTGGTTGTAAATGGATATTTAATACTATGAAAGACCACTATAAAGAGACTTTCTCTTCAGTTTCTTTGAAAGACTCTTTCAGGATTATAATGGCATTAGTGGCACACTTTGATCTTGAGTTACATTAGATGGATGTAAAGACGACGTTTCTCAATGGTGACATTGATGAGGCAAATTATATGGTGCAACCAGAAAACTTTGTGTGAAAAGACTCAATGGATATGGTTTGCAAACTTAAGAAATCCATCTATGGACTCAAGCAAATATCTGGACAATGGTATTTAAAGTCTCATCAAGTGATCATCCCGTTTGGTTTTGAGATGAATTTGGTTGATGATTGAATATATAATATGCTATGTGGGAGCAAGTATATATTTTTGGTTTTGTATGTCGATGACATTTCTCTTGTCATCAACGATATAGGCGTATTGCACAACACCAAAGGATTTCTGATTAGGAATCTTGAGATGAAAGACTTTGGTGATGTCTCTTGTGTTAGGATGCAAATACACTGAGATCACTCTCGGAGTACTATGAATTATCACAAAAGAGCTATATCAAAAAGGTCCTTCAAAATGACATGCATGATTGTAAACCAAATGATAACCCTGTGGCTAAGGGAGACAAGTTCAGTCTCAAATGATGCCCTAAGAATGAGTCGAGGAAAATAAAAATGCAGAAGATTCCTTACGCGTCAGAAGTAGGGAGTCTTATGTATGCTCAGATATGTACGCATTTGGATATTGCATACATTGTAGGGATGTTTGGCAGATATATAAGTAAGTCAGGAATATACTATATTTGAAAAGTAGCCAAACAAGTCTAAGGTACTTATGGATAAAGAAAGATTACATGCTCACATATCAGAGGTCGGATCAGTTTGAGATCATTTGGTATACCGACTCTGAGTTTGTTGGATGTAAAGATAGCATGATATCTTAGTTGGCCTATGTATTTTTTCTAGTTATGGAAGAGTTCTAAACAGTCTATAATATAGACTCTTCTACCATGGTAGGAAAATTCATAGCGTGTTATGGGACATCCAAATCATGGATTATATTTGCGAAATTTTATCAAATGGCTGCGTGTGTAGATGGTATTAAAATACCACTAAGTTTGTGACATTGAGTCAGCAACGCTATATTCCAAACAACAGGAACTCGACTGTAGGTCCCAAGGGGTGTAAGTGTAAGGTTTAGAAGGGGGTTGAATAAACCTTACCAAATTTTCGATTTAGTCCTTTTAAATATTGAGTTGATACTACACGAGTTGTGTCTAGGTGGACATGACCAATTTAGTGAATCAAGAGAGTTAGTCTCAATCAGACTCAACCGAATTTTGTTGATGGAAGAACTCATTTTGTTGGGTCTAAATTAACTCAACGTGGTTTGTTTTTGGAAGACTTAACACCCTTAAGTTTGGTTAAACAAGGATTTAGTGCTTGGTTTAGTACTTAGAAATTATCAAGTGGATAGCAAATTTATCACAGATTTAAACAATTAAGATGCAGGAATTAAAGTCTTTGAAATGTAAATGACACAATGAAATTTTTATAGAGGTTCAAGATGGGGTAATTCTTCTACTCCTCTCTTCTCCAACTCCTGGAGGAATCCACTAGGTATTGATCAAGATATACAAAGTGGTAGCAGTCCGGATACAAGTCTTGATCACACACGGTGACTTGATCCTTTGGGACTCGATCCGAGACGCCTTGATCACTCGGCTAGCTTCTCAAACGACTCGGCTTCCTCACAGGGCAGTTGCCTTGCTACTCTGACCCACTTGCTCAAGCTCTTTGGATTTGATCACGAAGCCCTCCAAAAGCTTAAGACTTGGTTCGACCTTGAACCCTCCTACAATCCTTCGTGGAATGTAGACCCTTTTTTCAAGTATTTTCCTCTTCAACCCGATTGAAGTTATCTTTCCTTCACAGGTGAGTGTTGGATTGATGTTCTTCGTAGTGTAGGCTTGAGGATTGAGAATATTTCAGGTTTCGGTTCTAATAATTGCTTGAACGTTTTTGGTTCGGGTCCGTAACTCTTCTCAAAATCATTTCTCGCCTTTTATAGTGATCTTTCAAAAATTTGCCCGTTGAAGAGATAGGCTTATTTTTGAAAGTCACGTGCGTCGTTTGGCTTGTCTTGTTGCGATCCTTGGAATTGCCATTTCCTCGTATGAATTGTTTTTTTCACCTTTTCGAGTTCGACACGGTGTAGTGCTTCCCATTGGTTCATTCCTCTTGCACGCTTAAGGGTGAGCACTCGAGAGAAAGGTGGTATGGAGATATTACTTGTTTAAGTAATTCTCTTGATTTTCAGGCAACGGATCTTTTTCATTATCTCGACTTGACCGCATTTCTTTGCTTTCCCAGGTGACTTAGAGTCGACTTCCAATCATTGGATGACTCTTCTCCGTCACTTCAACTTGAGACTTGGCTTTTCTTGAGTTGACTTGATCGATACTCCACTCACCGCATCTCACCGCTTCTTGATAGAGTTCCGTCTACTCTTCTTTGCCATACTCGGTGTCTGCCTCGCAATGAGTCTTTCCTTCTACTCCGGTTGTCCTCTTGCATGTTTGGGCGTAGGCGACTTAACTCACCTTGACCCAGCCCTATTTATTACAATGCATTTTACAACAAGAATGGGGTGCCAACTTCCTATTCTAAGTTTTACATGGCATTCATCAAAATCTAAACAATAAATTTCCTAACAATTTCCCCCTTTTTGATGATGCCAAAACTTAAACCATTCAAAAATGCAAATAGCAAAGATACATACAAATAGTGTATTCACATAGAATGTATGTGTAGAATCAATCTTTTTTATTGATCATAACATTCTTGTTCTTTTACACAATGTTTTTACAAGGTGTATCGGAGCAAACATTTGTCTACACGAGAAAATAAAGAATTTATAGCTTTATTTGCGAAAACTTACATAGTATGTATTTACATCATAAAATACATGAAGGGGTGGACAAAGAACACTTCATCTCCCATTGTCTCCTTCTTTCATCTTGTTCAAGATCTTCTCGCTCTTCTTCTCTTTTTCTCATCGTCACCGCCTTCTTCTTCTTTTCATATGCCTTCCTGGCAGCTTCATCTCTTCTTAATCTCTCTTGTCTTTCCTCCCATTCTTGAGTTTGTCTCTTGTTTTCTTCTTCTATTCTTTTCGCATACTCAAGATTACTTTTAGCCACTTGCAAATTTGCTATTTGGTCAAGAGACCCATTGAGATCCCTCCTTTCTTGCCTGGATCTACGTATTCAATGTTTTTGGGCAGAGGCCTAGGTCTGAAACCTCTTCCTCCACCACGCTTCTTCCTCTACCCTGGGCGTGTATTGTCTTGGGGTCTTCTTCTTTCAAGCTGAGTGACCGGTGGAGTGATGCAGAGTGATGTCGTAGTCTGCCGCTGTCGCCTTCTTCACATAACGTGAGACCCTTTTCCCAAGACAAGTCCCAAGCTTGAGCCATAGACTTATTTGCAAAGTATCCTTCGGATGCGGCGTTTTAAATTCATCAATCGATCGTGGCTCTGTCCCGACATCCGAGATGGCATAAGTATCTCTCTCACCGGAATGCCTCCATGTTGTTTCAAGATGTTCATAACAGGGCATCCATTCTTCCTTCCACTTCCTCCATCCCTCGCTTCAATTGTTTTTCTCTTTTCACCATAGATATAGCAGAGTGTTGGAGTGGCAGAGTCACGAGGGAGTTTTGCCGATAATGTCACCATTTGATGTGACAGGACCTTGTTGGGGGTTTGTGCAATCATCAAGGTCACATCTTTCGATCCTTCCCCCTCAACAGATTTTCCTTTCTTTTGTTTTTCCTCTTCCTTTGTCTTTCCTTCGCATTTGCATCCTCTTTTTCGGCCCGGATCTCTTCGTGTGCTTTAAGGTATTCTTCTTCCCTTTTTGGCATCATCAAAGGAGAGAGGAACGCCTGGAAACATCGGCAAGGGAAGTCTAGCTGGCGATAGTCGAAGTTCTGTCTTGAGTCTGCTGCGGAGTATGCAACACGAAATTCGGATCGAGTAGCGTTGGACTCTGCTGAAATTAGCTTCATCTCGGCCATGAGAAGGCTGAATTTTCTATTCATGTTTTCTTCCAAACGCAGAGATCACTCTTATTTTGCTCACGTAGTGACTTTATCTCGGCGAGTGTGAGCTTCATGCATGTGCTCAATGTGTTCTCTCAACTTCGTTTTTGCATCGCATTCTCGGCTCTCCATACCAGCTGTGACTTGTTGAACAATGTCCTCGAAGTATCTAACTTGTTCCACACGCATTGTTTTTCTTTGTTGCCACCATTCCCGATCCCGATTGTTATACCTCTTAAGTCGGCCAGAAGATTGGCATCTCTGTTGTCCACCGCATGTCCATAGAGGCCTCGATGCCTCTCCATCCGTTCAATCTCGGCAAATAATGCCTTGAACACTGGGCGGACTCTTCCGTTGCGGTGATGGCCATGCGGCGTCAAAGTCATAATCATTTGGAACAATGGTACCGATGGAATAATAGAGCTGGTCTATGGAAGCGTGCGAGCTCGTTTCTCGACTCTTGGGAGGTCCGGTACCTCCGAGAGAAAGGAAAAGATTCAATAAAGGAATCATCACGGCCAACCGGTATTTGTTCAATGATGAGAGGTGCACGTGAAGTTCCTTTTGAGTCGAACTCTGCTGCGGCTTGGGAGCCCGCACAGTGGACTCTGTCTCGGTGGGGTCTTTTGTGAAGTGGACCCGACTTGCCGAGCCTCGGGCCTGTCTCAACAGCCTTCGTTGGTCTGTTTGGTTTCTCCAATTGAGTGGATGGTCCTCGGCCTTATCATAAGCGTCATCGGATGATGATGAGATTTCCATTGGTGGCTCATCATCAAAATTAAAGGTTTGACGAGTAGTCTTGGGATCGACTTGCTCGTGCTTGGAACATCCACGGTGAGTCTTTTGGAGTATCACGGGGAATGACTCGGCTTTTTTCGTCGCCTTCTGATCCCAGAAAGGTTACATCAGGATTATCCTGGGAATCATGAAGCGCGCTTATCTCCTTTTCAGATGGGTCGATGATAGCGGGAGGGATGTTCTCTACTTCAGCTTCTTTACCCCGGGAAGTCTCAACCTCCCGTGGGCCTTCATTACCTCCTGCAGTCTCGACTGCAGCGAGGCCTTGGACCTCCCTTTCGACGGTGATGTCATTTGTCTTAGGGTCTTCTCGTGGTGGCATCCATTGGAGTCTCAACCCCATGGATTGCACTTTCACCGCCGCAGTGTTAACTCCGGGTACATTCCTTCTTGTGCCTCGTTGCATCGCAGCGTCATTAGCCTTCCAGAGCGGTTGGCACCTCACCAAAAGCTTGATCTCAATCGTATCGAGCTTCGTTGATGACAACTTGCTGTTCGTTTAGTGTTTGTACTTCCTCCACTTCGCCTCCCGGATTCGTTGTTGAGTCATCTGCAGCATTCTCTCGACCTTGCTGCGGTGGAGGAGTTTCCCCTCGGTGGCGCACCCGGTGAGTGGCTTGAATGGGGTCACTCGTCTCCAAACTCTCGGCTATTTCTATTGAGTGTTCAGTAGTTGGGGCGGTGGTAAAACACTTTCAATAGGAGTTGGCTCGACCGGGGTCCCTACTATCCAGTTTCATCGCCAATTCCCTTATTGCCTTCTTCCGAGTGAGTGGGGAAGTGGTGGCGGCAACAATGATGGCGATTTCTTTGAACCACTCCCATTGGATCAATTTCGGTTTGTGTTCGAGGACTCTCCTGGTCCCTCCATCAATCTTTGCTCGTGAAGGATTCGGATTCGTGCAATGCTTGCTGCATTTGCAACTCTTCTCCGCGGGTAGCAAAGATAGTCAGGATCCTCATCACCGCCGATAAGACATCAAGGAGAGGATGTGTGTTCTGCGTGGTGCGGAGATAGGCGATCTTTGGCCTTCTCACGTGCCTCGCCTTCCTCTGCTGTCTTTCCTTCTCCTTGTCCTTGAAGATCTGCGGGATATACGTGCGATTGTCTTCATCGATCTTTGGGATCATAGAGGTTAGGCGAGGAAGTTTAACGAGTTCCTCTTCTTCTTCTATAAACTCGGGCCGTTGGAACTGTTCCTTGATTTACTCAATTTCCATTTTCTCCACTCACGCAGACGATTTTGGATGTCCGGGTAAGGTGGAGATAGGATCATCACATCACTATCGGCTCTATCGCCTTCTTCTTGTGTCTCATTTGCGCGAACTACAGCTATTTCTTCGGAGGTTGCCTCTCGCTGATCGCTTCACAGAGTTAGTTTGTTTCATCAATTACATCGGGGACTCGATCGCTTCGATTTAAGTATTTGTTCGGTGAGTGGTGACTCGGCCGGTTTTCAAGCTCGGAGCGCTTGATGATTCTTCTTCGTCTTCTAGTTTGTACCACGTGATTTTCGGTTTGAGCGTTTCTTGAGTCTTGGCGGCGGGGGCCGTGCTAGTGTTTTCTTCGAGGAGCCGGCCGTCTTAGCTTATCGATTCTCCTCTTTTTGACGATCGGAGAAGGTATTTGAGAGTCCTTCTCGACCGCTGCGCACAGAGCGAGAGACACGCGGGGCGGGAGACACGCTGCAGGGTAGGTGACTGGCTGCAGGGCGGGAGCAGTTTGACTTTCTTTCTTTGCCGCAGAGCAATCTTCTTAGCATTGCAGGGGACTTTCTTCTTTGGTGGAGAGGAAACAATCGTATCTTGAGTGGTCACTGATTCCCCTCACTCGTGTCAACTCTCTTGGCGTAGGCTCTCTCTCGTGCGCCGAGAGAGGTTTGATCTCGAACATCCTCTTGTTAACATGGAACGCCTTTCCATGTCTAAGAGGGACTCCTTTCACCTCCATCATCCGGCCAATCACCAGGCCATATCCTAGGGATCCTCCAAATGTGCCATCTTCCTTGAAGGATTTGTTCCTACATTCGGCATAGTCCGTGTAGACAAACTCGGCCAGTTTATTTTCCTTTCTTCAATGATCGCCGCCATCACGATCAACTTTGCTTTTGATGATTGGTCAAACTCGCCAAATTTGATGTCAATGCATTTGGCAACTATGTCCAATGACTTGTGATAATCCTCCTTTGCCAGATCTCTTGTTTTGTGTGTAAATTATTTTATCAAGTATAGTCGGGCTTGGCTATTTCCTTCCAAGCAAAGCGGCCAGGTTTACATCGCCTTCGCTAATTTCGATGCTCCTTCCGTTGGTAGTGAGCGATGTTCACCAAATCCTTGGCGAGAGATGGTGAGCCGCTTTCCGTGAAGATGACTTTATCCCTTCATCGTGAATCTCGGCATTCACGTAGAAGCGTGCGACCTCCTCCACATAGGTCATCGGATATTCCAAAGATCGTAAACGATTTCAGCCCAGGCGTTTCCAATTTCTCGGCGATTTTCTTCACTAGGGTGTCATCGGACCTGTTTCACCATGCCGTCGAAATCCACAAGAGACCCGGTGTGGATTTGCTTTCCTAACTTGACAAAATCATAGGTTGGTGCCATTTTTCAGATTTTATCGAAGAAAACTTAGAGATTGATTTGAAGATAG
Organism: Rehmannia glutinosa; assembly: GCA_016081115.2. NCBI lineage: Eukaryota > Viridiplantae > Streptophyta > Magnoliopsida > Lamiales > Orobanchaceae > Rehmannia > Rehmannia glutinosa. The sequence continues at coordinate 161,218 of JABTTQ020001310.1, forward strand.
ATAGGGTTTTGAGAAGATTTTTGCCTTTGCTTCGAGAGAGAGAAATGAACATTTTGGTAGTGTGTGAGAGAAAGCAGACGAAAATGGTTTAAGTATGGTTTATGAAAGGGGCGTGCGGGTGGTTTTGAAATGTGATCGAAATCAACGGTTTAGATTTTGCATGCCTATTTAGCATTTAATGTCTCGTATTTAATGCGGCAACATTTATATCCAATCATAAGCTTGGTGTGCAGCTTTATGTCTGTACACATCATCATTATGCTGACGTCATTCTTAAAAACATTCCCGCTTAGTAAAAACGACTACGTTTTTGTCACTTTGCTCATAAGTGACTCAGAACTTATCCCTTAGCCGATTTAACTCTTCTTCTCACAGTTCTCTTAGTGACTCAACTAACTTGGTGACTTGGTATAGTTTGTCTTTCCAATACAACGATTTGATTTACTTGATTTGTGAGTTCAACTCTTTTTCCTTTTAGTGTTCCATTTCTTTTCTTTGATTCTTCGAGTGTCACCACTCAATTAACCCTAACTCATGTTTGAGTTCTTCAAATCTTGACTCACATAATGGTTTTGTGAAGATGTCGGCCAATTGTTTATCGTTGAGATATATTCCAAGATGATGTCCTTCTTTTCAACATGATCTCTTATGAAGTGATATCCGACATCGATATGCTTTGTTCTTGGGCACAACAAATTTTGCCATCGACTATGTATTCTGTTTGTAGAGAGGTGGCTATTGAATTTTGCTTCTTGCTAAACCAGGAAATCAGTTTGTTTCCTAGCATTTGACATGTGCACGAGGTGCTTTTTTTGTCAACTCGCATCCAAAGATAGTGAGTATGAATAGCCAATTAGCTTGAATCCACCTTCCTTTGGATACCATAAGCCAACTTCTTGGCTTCCTTTCAAGTATCTCAATATTCTCTTAGCTTCTTTGTCATATGGCTCTCTTTTGGAGCAGATTGAAATCTTGCACATACACCTACAAAGAAAGGTGATGTCCGGCTCGCTTTGTAAGATAGAGCAATGATCCAATAAGTGCTCAGATCTTGTTTGATCTACTGAGGCTTGCCATCCTGCATCCATGTCCATTTTGTGATGTATTCATTGGTATTTTCACAAAAGACTTCTCCTCCATACCAAATTTCTTCATTAAGTCTCCGGTGTACTTTGTTTGACTTATGAAGGTTCCATCCTTCAGTTGTTTCACTTGGAGTCCAAGGAAGAATGTTAGCTCTCCCATCATGCTCATTTCAAATTTACTTTGCATGAGGTTTGAAAATTTTTCACATGACTCTTTGTTTGTGGATCCAAAAATGATGTCATCCACATATATTTGAACAAGCGGTATACTCTTTTTGTCTTGAATTCTAAAAAGTGTTCTATCTACTTTTCCTTTTGTGAATCCATTTTGATTAGGAATTGTGACAAAGTATCATACCATGCTCGGGTGCCTGTTTCAATCCATACAAGGCTTTCTTGAGTTTGTATACCTTATCTCCAAGAGTCTTCCGCTCAAATCCCGGAGGTTGTTCAACATACACTTCTTCTTCCAATAAACCATTTAGGAATGCACTTTTTACATCCATCGATATACAATGAAATTCTTGTGAGTCATAGGCAAGAAACATCCTTATAGCTTCCAATCTTGCTACGAGGAGCAAATGTTTCATCAAAATCTATTCCTTCTTCTTGGCAATATCCTTTGGCTACTAGTCTTGCCTTGTTTCTTACCACAGTAACCTTCCTCGTTCATCTTGTTTCGAACACCTATTTAGTACCAATAACATTTTGATGTGTGGGTCTTTGAACTAATTCCCATACTTTATTTCTTTCAAACTGATTCACTCTTCTTGCATAGCTTGAATCCAATGTGTGTCGTCAATGCTTGTAACACATCTTTGGGCTCTATTTGCGAGATAAAGCATGTGAACATGGCTTCTTGTTGAGTTCTCGATCTTGTTTTGACACCTTCTCTTATATCTCCAATGACAAGTTCTCGGTGGATGGTCTCTCACCATCTTACATCAAAGTTGGAGTAAGTTATGGATTCGATGCGTCTTGCGTGTGTTCTTTGTGTTGACTCTCTTGTAATCACTTAGCCGCAAATTTTCCATTGTTTTTGAGATTGACTATCTCATCTTCTTTCGAGTTTATAATTCGGCTTGACTTGACAAAGATAGGACTCTTCTCGTATGGTTGGATGATTCAAACTTGTCGGTGACTCTTCAATGTCTTCTCCATTTACATTTGGCTCATCGAATACCACATGAATGGATTCTTCGCAACCATAGTCCTTTTGTTGTGTACTCTGTAGGCTTTGCTTTCACGAGTATCCCAAGAAGATACCTTCATCGACTTTAGCATCGAAAGCCTTTAGATTGTCTTTGCCATTGTTGTGGGTGAAGCATTTACATCCAAATATTCTCAAATATGCAACATTTGGTTTTCTTCCAGTCCAAATCTCATAGGAGTCTTTGTCGGTTTGCATTTTTATCATACATCTGTTTTGAGTGTAGCAAGTGTGTTGATTGCTTGCCCAAAATCTTTTTGGTAACCCCCTTGACTAACATGGTCTTTCGCTTCTTTTGAGAGTTCCATTCCTTCTTTCTTCGCAACTCCATTTCTGTGGAGTCCTTGCTCGATAGTTCATGACCAATACCATTTTCAATACAATCGAGTTATTATTCCATTGACAAACTCGGTTCCTCTGTCGATCTTATTTTGATAATGGTTTGGCTCTTCTCGTTTTGAATCCTCTTTCATTTGTGGGTAGTTTTAGTATAGTTTCTTTCTTCTTACACATGAATATTGTCCATGTATATCTTGAGTAGTCATCTACTACCACCAAGGTGTATTTCTTTCCACTTATCTTTGTCAATTTGGTTCCTTTGGGCCAAATAGATCCATATGTAGCAGATGCAATATTCTTGTTGAAGATGAACATGTCTTTTCTTTGAATGAAGATTTGATTTGTTTTTCCTTCCGACATGCATCACATATACTCTCCTTCTTGTATATCTTGAGTCCGGAAGTCCTTCCACAAGACTACTTACGCAAGCTTGTTAATCGTTTTGAAATTCGGGTGACTCAGCTTTTTGTGCCACAACCAACTTGATTGATTGTGCTCTTTGCTAATAGACAGTCTTTGTGTGTAGCGGTTGACCAATCTACTACATACATGTTCTTTTGTCCGCATCCTTGCAACACAACTTCATTCGATTCAAGTATCTTGATTTGGCATACACCCATGTTGAATCCAACATTATAGCCCTTGTCACAGAGTTGGATCGATGCTCGATAGGTTGAAGTTGAGTCCTTCAACATATATGCAACATCTGTGATTTCTAATCCATTCCTCTTGATGGATCCATTGCCTCTTATTTCACCAGGAGCTTCATTTCCTCCAAATATGACTTTTGCTCCTTTAACTTCCTTGAATTTTGACAAATTTTTCTTATTTCTGTCATATGTCGGAACAACCACTATCCATATACCAGGTTCCTTGGCACTCACTGTTCCTTGAACTCGCAATCAAGGAAATTAAGTTTTAGGTACCCATACTTGTGCGGGTCCCGAGGGGTTAGAATTGTAAGATGATCCAACCAAATTATAGCCAAATGATTTGACTCTAAGGGGTTGCCATCTATCGTGCCATAATCATAATTAGTCCTGGCAAATTGCTTGGGGATTCTAGGTTCATACAACTGTCTCTTTTTGTCGTATGCTGTGTATAAGTTTTAGCAATCGCCTTCTTTGGGTAATTGTGGTGTCTCCGAGTGTAGTGCCTAGGTGCATATGTGTCTTTGATGAAAGCTCTTATACTTTTGGAATGGCCTTTTTCTTTGAGTTCTAGGCCTTTGCCATTTGGGCTTATATTCCATAAGTCTATCCGATAGTTTACATTATTCCAATCACCTTGGCTTGGATATTTTCTACCATTCCCATCATATGTATTTCTTTTATGGATTTTTCGAGTTTTGGTAGCTCGCTTCTTCTTTCTGAGTATTTTTCTGTTTGGAGTTTCTTTGAGGAACTCATTTGAATCTCTTCTCATTTTGTCCTTTCAAAGCGCACTCAATTTCGTTTTCCTTTTCCTTTATAACCAAGGCCAGTATGCTTGTAATTGTGCTTTGGAGTGAATGCGTGTGCAACATTTAGAGTTTTGGATTTTTAGACTCTTCATTGCTTGAAGATCCTTTTTCCAAAATTACTCTTGAAGTTTGACATATCACGAGGAGTTAAATCCTAAGCTTTGTCTTGTCTCCACATTCTCTTTGACTCATAATAAGATCATCTAATGATTTAGATGCCTTAGTGATAATGAGGCAATAACATTTTGAGGTCATTCTCCTCTTTTCTATGGCAACTATTTCTGCTATTAACTTAGCATTTTCAGCCTTTAAACTTTCATTCTCATCGGCTAGTTGACTTAGAGTACCCTGACTCCTTAGTCATTTGTGAGATTTGGCTTTTAGTAGGTGTTTTCCTCATTTAGTAGTGTGTGTGAGGATTTAATGTGTTCAAAATCTTTCATCATTTTGCCTAATGAATCATAAAGACCAGTGGGTGATGAAGTGTGTGTGTGTCACGCTCACTATCACTAGAGTCCGAGTTTGATGAGTTGGAGTGTACCTCATCTTCTTGGTCGGAGTTGATCTTGTTCCTTGGCCATTAAGCGGTCAGGGCTTCTTCTTGAGTCACTTGAGTAGTCGGCTTCGCTTTGCTCAATCAATGTTGTCTCTCTTAACTTGGTCTGTTTAGCCAGATCTGCGCATGACCATCATTGCCTTTTTCTTTTCTTGTTTTCTTTCTCTCAAGACCTTTTTTTTCTTCATTCCGTATTTGTTAACTACAGGATATGAGCGATCAATGGCATAGTGACCTGGTTGTCTACAATTCCAAAGATAGAAATTTGACCTTTTGATCGACTCTTTCCATTCTTGGATTGTCGACCCTTTGATATTGACTTTTTGATGATCATTCTCTTGGTTGGTCTATCTTCCCTTGATTTGGAGGAGCCGAAAGTGTCTTCCCGGAAGATTCGCCCTTTCCTCTCTTGTAGTTCTTATTGAAGAACTTGTTGAACCATTTAACCATCGTGGCTATTTCTTCCGGATCAATGACTTTTGACCTCGGCTCTCTTCCCATCTTTAACAATTAGAGCAAATTTGTTTTGGGGTACTGTTGTCTCTTCCTGGTCTTTTCTTCTCGGCTCAAACTCGTAGGCTTTGAGGTCCGAGAATAGTTCATGGTTGGATGTCTACGATAGGTCCATGGAATGTCTTAGTGCCATGACCTTCATTTCCTATTTGGAAGACTTTTTAGGATTTTCATACACATTTCTTCTCGTGTATATTCCTTTCCAAGTGCGAGATAACTCATTGGTGATTTCGTGAATCGAGCATCCAGTTGATCCAGGTTTTCTCCCGAGATCATTTTGAAGTTCTCAAATTTGATTGCCCACCGATAATTTGTTTTCTTTGATTTGCTCTACGAGCCTTCACAAATCAATGTTAGCTTGTCCGCATTTCTTTAGCCGTTTTGCATGATTTGACTTTATTGAACATGGCTTTGTCCAAGATTTTGTAAAGGATGTCCTTGGCTACATTGTCCAGGTTGTATCTTTTCTGTCATCATTTGTCCATTCGAGTTCTTGGTTTTTCAACCATGACCGTGCGGGAGCAACATCCTCTTCTCCTTCACCGCAGCGACTCTTCTTACTTTGTGTTCACCTTTAAGATTTGCGATGGCCCATCCTTTATCACTATCCACATCTCATCATGTAATCTTTGATAGATGAGCCCTCGCATACGAATTTTCCAATCATCAAATTCTTCAATAGTGAACATAGGGATGCGTGTCAAATTTGCTTCCATGATAATAACTTTTAATGATAAAAAGAGTTTTGAAAGTTTAAGTACTAAAGCAGACTTTGAAAAGTTTGGAGATCTAGTTCAAGAACAAAGTGTGGAGGGTTCAATGAACCAACCGCCGATACCACTTGTAGGTCCCAAGGGGTGTAAGTGTAAGGTTTAGAAGGGGGGTTGAATAAACCTTACCAACTTTTCGATTTAGTCCTTTTAAATATTCGAGTTGATACTACGGGTTGTGTCCTAGGTGGATGACCAATTTAGTGAATCAAGAGAGTTAGTCTCTCAACGGACTCAACTTTGTTGATGGAATAACTCAATTGTTGGGTCTAAATTAACTCAAGTTGTGGTTTGTTTGGAAGACTTAACACCCTTAAGATTGGTTAAACAAGGATTTAGTGCTTGGTTTAGTACTTAAAAATTATCAAGTGGATAGCAAATTTATCGTGATTTAAACAATTAAGATGCGAGGAATTAAAGTCTTTGAAATGTAAATGACACAATGAAATTTTTATAGAGGTTCGAAGATGGGGTAATTCTTCTACTCCTCTCTTCTCCAACTCCTGGAGGAATCCACTAGGTATTGATCGTATACAAAGTGGTAATGTCCGGATACAAGTCTTGATCACACACGGTGACTTGATCCTTTGGGACTCGATCCGAGACGCCTTGATCACTCGGTGGCTTCTGCACGACTCGGCTTCTTCTTCACATTTTTGCGCTACCGCTTGCTACTACAGCCCACTTGCTCAAGCTCTTTGGATTTGATCACGAAGCCCTCCAAAAGCTTAAGACTTGGTTCGACCTTGAACCCTCCTACAATCCTTCGTGGAATGTAGACCCCTTTTTCGATATTTTCCTCTTCAACCGATTGAAGTTATCTTTCCTTCACGGTGAGTGTTGGATTGATGTTCTTCGTAGTGTAGGCTTGAGGAATGAGAATATTTCAGGTTTCAGTTCTAATAATTGCTTGAACATTTTTGGTTCTGGTCCGTAACTCTTCTCAAAATCATTTCTCAGCCTTTTATAGTGATCTTTCAAAAATTTGCCCGTTGAAGAGATATGCTTATTTTTGAAAGTCACTTGCGATCGTTGGCTTGTCTTGTTGCGATCCTTGGAATTGCCATTTCCTCGTATGAATTGTTTTTTTCACCTTTTCGCGAGTTCGACACGGTGTAGTGCTTCCCATTGGTTCATTCCTCTTGCACGCGGGGTCGAAAGCACTCGAGAAAGGTGGTATGGAGATATTACTTGTTTAAGTAATTCTCTTGATTTCTCCGCAATGGATCTTTTGATTATCTCGACTTGATCGCATTTCTTTGCTTTCCCAAGTGACTTAGAGTCGACTTCCAATCATTGGATGACTCTTGTCACTTCAACTTGAGACTTGGCTTTTCTTGAGTTGACTTGACCGATACTCCACCACTCATTTGCTTCTTCAAAAGAGAGTTCCGTCTACTCTTCTTTGCCATACTCACTCTCGCAATGAGTCTTCCTTCTAGTCTCAGTTGTCCTCTTGCATGTTTGGGCGTAGGCGACTTAACTCGGCTTGACCGGCCCTATTTATTACAATGCATTTTACAACAAGAATGGGGTGCCAACTTCCTATTCTAAGTTTTACATGGCATTCATCAAAATCTAAACAATAAATTTCCTAACATCGACAAAGACAAAACATAAAGAGATCAAGTTCCTGATTGTTAAAGAGATAAGTCAAAGTGGACAGATGTCTATAGAACATCAATACAAACTCCATAATTGCGGATCCGTTTACTAAGGGATTCCCACCCAAAAGGTTTCATGAACTTGTTGTTCATATGGGTGTCAAATCAGTTCAGGATATACAATTTTAAAGGATATTCAGTTCTAGTGGGAGTTTGTTATTATAATGTTCTTTTAATGCAGACACATTTTCAGTCACTGCAGTTTAAGGATATATTAAGGTTTTACTCTGCAGAGATAAAGTTTCAGTATATTCACACTTTGATTCTGGCAGATGGTTTGATCTCACTCAGGTAAGGTGGACCAATTAGAAATAGGCATGTTAAGATCACATTGCATGAAATTTCCATGCTACACATCCACATCATGATCCATGTCATTTAATTGTAACCATTGATGGGTCAAGTTACGATAAATGTAATGAAGGCCGCTTTGACCTTGTTGGATCATAATTCAACATTGGGCTTATATGTGAAATAATTATGCATTGTGGACTGTTAATTAAGGTTAAGCCCATTTTATAAGTGATCAAATAAGGTTTAAGGAATTGGGCTTTAATGTATCTAATAGGGTGTGGGCCTTTAATGTGTAGAGATTTAATGGGTTAGTCTTATTTTAATGATGGGCTAAAATAGGATACCCAATATAACACAGTTATATAAGGGTTATGGTCCCTAGGTCACACATCTACGAGATTCTATTCTGCTATCCCATTGCCAGAAAGAAACCTATAGAGAAAACTAAAGGGTTCTCTGAAAAGCTTCGAGACGTGTAGATCTAGAAGGCCAGATCCCAAAAATCAATTGCTATGGATTCAGGTACGCTTCCGTAATCTAGTCTTTGATTCTTGATAATTCGATATGAACGCTCCTGGATTAAAGTGATGTTATTCACTAAAGTTTATTCCAACAAGGCATTGGTTCATCTCCATGATGTGAACCTGTACTTTCTGCAACGTTGGGATCAACCGGTGGTGATGGAGGTGGTCTTTGATGTTGGTCAAGAGTAACCAAGGCTGAGCCATCTCCTGCGTTCATCTTTAAATCTACATTCCTAATCCTGCACAAAGGATTCGACAAGGTTATATAGATCTTTAAGATTAATCTTCTCCATATCCATCACTTGTTTAGTTTATGACGGATTTTCCTTTGATTATAGCAATGAGCTTTTCATCATTTGTCATTTTTCGTACAACTTCGGTTGGTTTCCCATTTTAGTGTAAATAGGGTACTGTTCCGAAATCAATACGTTTCTTTTCTCCTGGAGAACTTGGTTTGTTTTCTAGATTCTTGACTCGTTTCTGGATATTATGAAGGATTTCAAGAGTTTTCTTCTGATATTTTACCATCGTCTCTATCTGGTTTTGGATTTGATGAACTTGTGTTGGTAGATGATTATGGCAGTTGCCATAACTCTGTATCGTCTTCTGGACTTCTCTAAGATCCTTTGAGAACTTAGATGTGTCTGGAAATATCTAGCTCCATTCTGGTACTCCATCAGGACTCATGATTTTCATGGGCTGCTTCTTGACGATTCATCAGATCGACATATAATATCTGATTTACCCTAAGGAAACTCAGATAATATGCTACTTGTTTATTGCATTGTCTCAAGGTTTCCCTATCGGCTCCTGCGAGTTATTTTTCAACATATTGGTTATTCCAATATGTTATATTGTCTTGGTGTTCTTGTGCATACATCGTTAAAATTTGACGATATCTCCTGTAAGCTATATATCTTGGACAATTGTCCAGATCCATTTTCTTGGAGAAAATTCTCCTCACCAATTGTTAATTACATAAATGTAATAAATATAACTTAAAGTTCTTAACAAACCTAGGCTCTGATACCATTTTAAGGATCGCAAAATCCAGTAGGAGTAAATATAAAAGATGTAATAAAATTATAAATCAAGAGGCAAGGTGCAACAATTTTGAAGTTCAGAGGGCAAACTGAAAATAAACTATCAAATTTAGAGGGGTATTTTTGGAAATTATAGGCTAGGCGTAACAATTTACAAAGTTCAGGGAGTAAAGTAGAACAATTCAAAGTTAAGTAGGCAAAGTAGAAAAACGCGTATAGTTTTGGGGGCAAATTAAATTTACCCCAAATAAGTAGTATGATCCATTATTTCATAAATTAAAAATATTACAAGATGCCAGTGAGTATTGCCCTAGTGGTAAGGAAGATGCACCAGAATCTTGAGGTCCTTAGGTTCAAGTGGGACATCTCAACTGGTTTACTAATCAACATTGTTGTCTTGCTTCTAGCACCTAGAGCTGTCAAAATGTGCTCGGCCCACAGACCCAGTAAAAAGGACGGGTCGACGTCATTATTAGATGACCAAAATGAACCGGGTCTATTTGGCCCGGCCCATTAGGCGCAAAACTGTAATACCCGAGCCTCTCACTACTCACTTGGCCAATATAGTTCGTGCATTACATGTGACTTATGTGATATTTGCATTCAAATTGACATCGTATAATTTATTTTAATTTTATAAGTCACGAATATTTGGATACTTTTAAAATTCTATGCTAGTCGCAGAGCCCTTAATTTAAGTAATTGATCATACATAAAATAAGAAAATTTAGATACCGTTAAGTTACACATGGATACATTAGAAGTATAGAAATAACATGATTTTACGTGATAATTTTGAGTTGTAGAGTCGTCGACATACTTTTTGGGGTGAGATATAGTATATTAATAAATTAATCAGAAAGCATAATATAATACATGATATCAAGTTAAATGTTAAATTTGTTATAAGTATGTATATATATACACGCACACTTAACATTAATATATATAGACCAGGGGCGGAACCAGGATTCGGTAGTGAGGGGGGCCAAAAAATGGAAGATCGAATATTTTTTTTTATATAATAAAATTCAAAATATATTATATATTTGCATCAAATACAATGTCAATACTCATCATTAAGAATCCCAAAATACATATATTACAATCCGAAATGGACATAATTTTTCTTTCTTAAAAAAAATAAGGGGGGCCAAATTGAAATTATACCAAATTTTACATACGAAAAATGAAAACAAAAATATATTGGGGGGGCCAGGGCCCCCCTCCTATAACATATAGGTCCGCCCCTGATATAGACTATATAACTAGTAAAGGTTACTTAATCATTGTTTATATACAAATAAACAAATAGATAATCTCTACACTTGTATACGTGGAGTAACTTACACATGCATGCATGTACACGTAATTATTTTTTATAGGAAATGGTGTGGCTAATATTGTATATTTATCTGATCATATATAAATGTGTAGATGTGGCGTGTATATATTTACAGAAAAATAATATAAAATTGTGCAAAAATCACAAAACACCACGCCACCACCCTATTACCACACCACTGCCTTAATATTACTTAAATAGGAAGGATAAATATAGTAACACAAACAAAAACGAAGAGAAGGAAAGAAAGAGTTCGGCAAGGCTTCGATAAACTAAGAAAATATAGCAATTGCAACAAACTGTAAGATACTTTCACTTTATAATGTAATCTATTTAAATTCCTTTTGATTTGTTTGTCAAAGAAATATATATATATATATATATATATATATATATATATATGAGAGAAAAGCAGTGTATTAGTAAATAATTACATGTAGGTGTGAAAGAAATTGTCCTGGTATAGTTTAGTAGATTAACTATGTTTAAGGATCAATACTTTAGAGTGAAATTGCAAATGGAAAAAAAATGTGAAGAAGAAAAACGCACACACTTTCACCTCGCCAAATATTCATAATTTTACTTTGTCTTGAAATTCGAGTTGTATCCAGAAGTACAACAGTAAATAGGTAATTAACATTAACAAATTCAAGGCATGTAATTTTATCATTAAGCTCCAAAATACTCCTTATAATGGTACCAAATAGTATTAATATTTATGGAATTTATAGTGGGCCGGGTTACAATATAACAATGGAGAATGTGAAGATACATTTAGAATTAGGGGTCACGTACTTAAGAAGACTTAATTTATGGTGCTCGGGAGATTTGATATTGCTTAGACCAGAAGTCTCGAAGCTTAATTATTTCCAATTTAAGAGTGAAATTCAGGGCTTTTATGAGATTAGGTATAATAACTAGTTGATTAATTATTAGTGATTAATATTTTGTATTATTACAGATTATTCAAACCTAGGGTTTGGGAGTTACCGTTAACACACCAATGAGTAAGGCATGACATGATAAGGTAAGTAAAAATCCATCTGCAACTGTAATGCATGAACATAGTATTGTTTGAATTGATTGTATTATATGTGACTGTGGTATCTTGTGGAATATACGTGGATATTATATGTTGCATAATTGGTTTGCATGATGTTGCAATATGGTGCTTGGTGAGCCATTGAACATGCCATTCACAGCATTTGCATGTGCATGCATATTACAAGAGGATGTTTCGCATGCATGAAAATATTTTCTGGAAGAAAATGGTTGTTTGTTGACCGCTGCTAGTGCACCGAGGCACGCTGGGCGTGCTTATGATATATGGTTAGGTATAGCAGGTGGGATACTTCATGGTGAACACAGAGCTAGATAGGAGATGGGCTCTTGGTGGGTCACAGGAGGATGGTCCATTTGTGAGTACCTATGTGTGGCCCTGCGGGGTGGGATACTTCTTGGCGGACACAAGGGACGCAAGTAGGGGACCCTTGGCTGGTCTGCGGGAGGATGGTCCACACGTACATCCATACTGATATTATTGGCTATTTGATTATTGCTGTGTGCATAGCTCTTTTCCGGTGCATAGTAGTTGGGTCAGGGGCCCAAATGAAAGAAAATGATTTTGAATAAAGTATTTTGATTCATGGAATTTATATGTTAGCATTTCATGTTGGAAAAGCATCATTATTCTTTGGACATGCATGGTTTTTACTTGCTGAGCTTTAGCTCATGTAGTTCATGCATTGCAGGTGAGCATGACAATACTTGAGCCTGTTAGCTTACTGGGTAATGCTGGAGCTTCGTCAGGTTCTGAGGATCATGGATATGGATGACGACCTGTCAGGCTTGTTTTTGGGTTCATGTTGATTTTGCTTCTGTTGTTTATATGAAGGAACTCGTACTGTTTATATCTTTTAAACTGTATTGTAAAATATGTACATAGTGTGCTTATTTGAGTTTTGGGTTTGTATATCTAGTCATCGTGTTTACGTACAAATAGGGTTGACTGGCCTTTTGCCTCTAAATGATAAAATCTCTGTTGCAGTGTACAGGGTTTGTTTCGTTGATCGTCTATTATTAAACTTACACAGGAAAAACAAAAAATATTTACACGTTTTAAAAAGGCTTTGTGGTCGAGTTGTGCTATTTATTACTTTCTAATAGTAGCAATAGGGGTGGGCGTCACAAAAACACCGGCCCGACCAGATATTTTATGTGTATTTTATGAGCTAGACTGTGCTCTAAAAATAGCGGTTCGGTCACTATATGACCCGCTCGACCCGATTTTTCACTTTGGCCCGCCAGTGTCCGACCCATTTGATGCTCTCTACTAGCAAAGCAGGTGGGGGTTTAAATCCAATGAAAACCAACGTGTTCTTGGGGGAGGCTAGAAGAGGGCATTGTGGCCTTGAGCCTCTTGTGTGTATAATGTGCAAACTTTGTTGGGAACCTAAGGCTAGTTGAGGCACATCCCAGTGTAACATAAATTTTTATTGACTGCGAAATAAGAAACAAGAAAAAAAAAGTACAAATTGAATTTATATATGAATCAAAATATTAAATATGAATTACAATCTCTAGAAAATCCTCTGATTTCTTCTATTCAAGAATATAATATTTGGAATTTGAGAATTTGGAGATGAACTCTTCAGCTTGATATTCTCCAAACTTGAACTTGAGTTTCAATAACGTTAATTTGAGAGCTTGACAGCTTAATCTCGAATCAAATGTGAAATACTTGACGATACTTGACTTGGATATGAGAACTTCTTGGTAGAACTATCACTTCGATCTTCCTCCAAGATGAACTTGAACTTCAATAACGTTAGCTCGAGGGCTTGATAGTTTATTCCCAAATCAAAACATTGGACTTCATTCAACTCCGCGATGAACACCTTGAATTTCGTCTTGAACACCGTGTATCTATTTGAATTTGTTCTTCTTGACTTGAGAGAATTTCCTCAAGCGCCTTCTTGCTTGAATTTCTTCTCTTTTAATTATGATTTAATTCTATAAGAATGACCCCTATTTATACTTGTAGGAGAGAGGTTTTTGGATAACTCATATGGTGAAGGTTTTTGAATGTCCTTCAAGATTTAATATTTATCTATTTAATCACAAAATGTGATAATTATCAAAAGAGATGATTTATCAAGATAAATCTCGATCTTCAAGAATTTGACACTTGGCAATCTTTAATTTGTAAGACCCTACTTTTAGAAAACCATGTAATAATATAGTAGAAAATATTTTAGTATAAAATTTATATTTAGTTTCTTTATTATTTTGGGTGTAATAAATTAAGTTCGACTTTACCATTGTAATATATTATATTTGATTAATATCAATTTAGTTTAGCGATTTTTGTTTCGTACTAGGATTAATTTGTTTGGAATTTTGATGGGGTAAATCCTAGTATATTTGGATAATTTAGGATTTCGAATCAATTAGTATGATTTATTAGAATAATAGAGATTTTGATTTTGAGTTGGAGTAACTTAATTATTGTTGGGTACATTTATGAATTAAGTAAGTTATCAAATAAGTTTCATCATTTTCATCAAAGCACCCGAGCCATACAACAGTCTACTTCATTGCTTAACCCACTTAATTTTCAGCTAAAAATGATGAGCCCAGCCCAAACTATGACCCAGCTAACCTGGCCTGATCCACCATACCCATTAAAAAGGCTTTTAAAAGCCACTAATAACCTAATCCAAATGATTTTTTTCAGCATTATCCACACACACTAGCACATAGTAGAAGGTAAAATCTCTCATCCATCCTTATCCCTTCCCCACCACCGTTGTCTCTTGACCGAACCAAGTTACCAGGTTTAAATTGGAGATTCATGGGAGCCATGTAGATCCACTAACCGAACAACCGAAAAGGAGCCCTATTAAAGTGGTACAAATCTTTTAAAGGAAATTTATTAAAAAAAAATAATAAATTGATTTTTTTTCATTACTTGCGTATAGATCCGTATGTCTTATTTGTGCTTTGCTTATGTTGGGCTTGATTGGTTGATGATGAAATGGGTATCTAACTAATCTGTTTTAATTTCAATTTTTTTTGAGAATAGTGTTAAGTTCAACTTTAAGATAATTAAAAAATTAAAATATTAAGATGTTGGACCGATAAAAACCTTGATCTTAATTTTGGATTTGGATAGTGCTTTATAGGAATGGTTATGATTTGTCTTGTCAATAATTTGTAAGTAGTAAGCATCCCATGTTTAGTTATTATTACAATTATATTTTTAACGAACTTTTCAATTGAATAATCTTGAAATAGTGGATATATATATATGGGGGTGTAAAGACATTTATGAAAAAAATTGATATGTACGATTCAACTAATTAATAAGTCCGATTATACTAAATAGGACATAAACCATGTTGTTAAATTTGTTAAGCTTTAAAAGATTTGAGGATTAATATGTAAAATTAATTAGATTTTAGCTTAATCCAAAATTCTAAGTATATGCCCCTTTGTTGTTAAATTTTGTATTAATCATAAATAGATAAAACTCATTGGACTAAACTTTAAGTATTCATCTCAGGATTGTTATTTATTTGCTGATAATAAGAACTGTTGAAAGATGTTAATAAGAACAGATTAATGAGACTTCTAACTTCTTTGGAGGTTTGATTAATAATATTAATATTAATATTAATAATAATAATAATAATAATAATAATAATAATAATAATAATAATAATAATAATAATAATAATAATAATAGTAATAATAATTGTACTGAATTAATAATACTAATTAATAGTAATAAATAGTAAGGGATAATATATAATGACTATCGGGTTTTATTGTAGGAAACTTTGGAAGCTTGGTTAAGGAATTTGTTGGAGAAATTTGGTGACCAAAGTGAAGGTTGGCAAAATATCATTTTCCTAAATAAAACTAGGTTTGCTGTTAATTTCAAATATTTCGTGACATTAGTTATTTCATTAGCTGCACGACATTAAACTATCCCATGATTTCACAAGCATACGCCATTTTTAAGATAATTTAGTTGTTAAAGAAAACATAAATTGTATCATTCATGATTTGAAATTACATTTTCATTTGCATCTTAACTATTATAACTGTTTGACTCGGCCTTTAGGCAAATAAATATCATTTTGACAAAAATATTGACTGTTTGAGTCTATTGCGGTGTGGGTACGTTAGACAATGGATCGAACAGGTGGCATGTGGTCCCTGTTTGACTATCCATATACCGATTCCCATCTTCCTGGTCGTGGAGAAGCTGATTAATCTGGGTCGTAGAACGGTATATTCATGAATATGACGAACTCTGGGTAAAAGCCCAGGTCAAAGAGACGTCGAGCCTACACGGAGGGATAAGGTGACAGGGCTTCGGCCAAATATAGTTGGGGCAATAAGGAGAACAGACAGGGTCAGTGTCCGATCAACACTGATCCTACGTTTCATGTTTCGGGCTGACGAACTAATTGATTAATTATTTATACTTTGTTTTTAAAACGAGGTATCTACTATTTGTTTTGAAAATTGGGATATCTATTGGACATTTGAAAATCAAAATGTCTATGGTACTTGACTAACTGTTGCACAATGTATTTTGCATGACTGCTAGCATTAAAAATTAATATGTCATTATTGAATTGCAATATGTTCTTGTAAGTACGGTAAATAACTCTTATGTGCATCATTATCATGCATACATTTACATAAATATTTTTAAACACACTAGGTAATTTTCTCAAAGAAACACTTCATCTTTCATTAAACAAATATTCCATTCCTCTACCCCAACCCATTGAGCTCGTTTAGTTCACCCCACGATTTTCATAAAACTTTTCAGAGACAGAATATTTTGAGATCGATGAGACTGACACGAGACTTCTAGCTCAGAGTTGATTCTACATAGCAATTTTGGCTTGAAGGGCTTATCTGTCAGCACTTGAAAATTTAGCTATTTTATTTTTGTAATAGTTAGGTGAGTTACAACTCTACTATAATTGTATGTTATAATTTATAGACTTCCGCTCTATTTATATTTTAGTTGTTTGTGCTTAGATAATAGCTCTTGATGAGCCTAGGTTTGAATACCTGAAATTGTACCCCATTGAGCGTCGCTATATTATATTAGGTTCTGCAAACTTGGGGCATGACAGTTTTGGTATCAGAGCTTAGGTGTAAAAAGAAACTACACCTGAGCTAACCCAATATTGGATCTTCGGCTTGTGATTAGACTTCACTTGTATATAGCCTTAAAGATTTTGAATCTATGTGACTTGTTTGGGATTTTGTGATGAAATATTGGTGAAATATTTTATTATGGGCATTTGATTAGTTTATTGGTTACATCCGGATAAATAGTTATAAGTAATGAACTATGGTCAAACGAAACTGGGAACAAATGAAAGATTTTATTTGGCTACTCCTGGAATTATCACAATATGTTATGAACATTTGGATTAGTAAAATTTGATGACTCTAATGGTATGACACTATCTAGTGGATATGAGCATAAAGTGCATTTAATTATGACATTTTATTGAAGAGTTTTAGTTTTAATTGTCAAGGTGAGAGATGTTATGACTAAGTTTTGACAATTAGGGGTTAACTTAGGTCAATTATAGAGTATTAATTAACTTTTTTCTTAAACATAATGAAGAGGAATGCACCACAATAAGAAAGTTCTTAGGTTTGTTAAATCCCATTATAGTGTCATCAAATGATCACTTCTAGATAATTAGACTTTAATGGCTTTAATACAAATGTATGATAAGCTCGATAAGTGTGAATCTTGTTTTGAATTAAAATAAGAGTGAATCTTTGAATTGTTAAAGTTTAAAATGGGGTATTAGTATTGTTTCGATTGAATCATTTATGGATTTATTGTCAAGTGAGATGTGAATTACTTGGCCTTGAATTGGATGATCGATGGGTCCCATGGGAGTTTAGAGGAGAGATTTAGTATTGAGGTAACAAGTATTTACACTGTGGATGGGATGTACGAGTTAACTTATGGACCTTGAGCAGTAAGGTTTGTTTATGTGTTAGATACCTAGGTACGAATACTAAATAGAGTTAGAATTCATGGAAGTTAGACGCTTTCCTAGATAAACAACAAATTTTATTTTTGTATTGCTTTTGATTTTGAATTTTGAAACTTGTAATTATTGACCCATTTAAAAGGAATGACACCGATTTTTTTTTCTTTTTATATGATGTTTCCCTTGTATTATTAGTCTTATCATTGTTGACTTGAGATATCTGTGTTATGAGACTAAATAGGAGGTTATGAATATTTAATCTAAGTGGATGAATTTAGTTAACTATTGGTTGAGTTTCTCTTTTGTTGTTGTTGGGAATGGTGTACTAGGAATTTCGAATTTAACATGAGTCTGTAAAAGAAGTTGCAAATAATGCAACAAATTGATGAATTCATGATTGAAAAAGATTTAGAAAAACTTGTAGGTAGAACGAGATAGACAATACTTCTTTTAGGAATAATACAAATACTTGAATATCACATTTTGGGTTTGTATGCCACTGGCTATGCAAATGATGCATATGTATGAAAATGAGGTACTGGATGCACTCTTTTGCGCAACCATTACTTGAGCTTATTATACTATCATACCTATTTTAAGAATGTAATGTTACTACTAATATTTGATTTTGATATTATTTTGAAAATAGAAAGTTGTATCGCCAGCAGACATATGGACTGTCATACACGAATGGTGAGATTGGGTGTACCTAGATGATTAATGATAAGAATTATTTTAGGGATTTTAATTTCTAGTGTTTCGAGAGACTAAGTTATGATTCTTCGATCTTGAGACTTGAATAAGTTGGTGAAATGGATTTAGAGAAATTGATAGGGAACTTGTTTTTAAATTAATATTGTCATGAGATTGATAGAAATAAGATTTGACAATTTGGTTTTAATCTCTTGATGATTTCATCGTGATTCTCAACCAATCACCAGTTTATTAGTTTTGGTATCTCTAGGGATGTAGACTGGAATTTTCCCTTGCAGTTCATGAGATTATTACTTATCTGAATATTGAGTATAAAACTCGATCATAGTAAGATATTGATCGTACAAGTAACTATTAATGCCTTTTGTGTAGATTCTAAAAGAATACAATAGAAATTCATGATCGAAAAAAAAAGAAAAAAATGTATATTAATTATTTGAAAAGGTTATGTTACTGATGATTGAGTATTTCAAACTGGATTCTTAAAAGACGTATAAAATGCGGGTTATTTACTGACTTTTAACTACATAAGACTGAGTCTATAATCTAACATTAGAATTTGGAATTTAAGAATCATTTTAGCTATTTTAACTTATATCATTTTCCAAAGACTAAGTTATGAGATTTAAATAGGTTTACTTGAATGGATTTAAAGGTTTGATTGGGAACTATTTCTTAAGATGGTCAAGAGATATTGATAAGAATAAGGTGCTCGACAATCATTAACTTTCCAATAATAAACTAGTTTATTTTTTGTGTCGTAGAGGGATAAACTAGGAGCTTACATACAATTAGAATTGTTACTGATTATATAAGAGACTGAATAACTGAAAATAGAATTTCACCTTAGTGAAATCTTTGATATCATAAGCAACAAGCAACTCTTATGAGGAGTAAGTCAAACTATTGATAGGTGTTTTTTTTAATATGACATAAAATTTGAAAAGAATAGTTTTCCTATTAATATAATTGTGTAGTGAGTACTGAAGTATGATTATTCGATTGTTATGCTATGATTGAAATAGTAACTGTAGTGTTTGACTTGGAATTGATTGAAATTAGAGTGATGATTGAACTATCTGTATCATGGGACGATTAAAAAGAGATCCATATGGATAAGAATCGTATGAAATAAAGATTAGGCATAAAAGTAGGAAAATGACTCTTTTACTTAAGGATCATTTGTGGATATAAATCGAGTAACTAGCGCTTGAGATTAATATCACCATAAGTGTTTGTAAGTCATGAACAATTGATATTACGAGCTCAAGTTGGATGAAAAATACTTGGAAGAAAAACTAGTATTATTTCTATCATTAATGCGAGGGAATAAACATGATTATGTAATATCTAGAACTAATTAAATATGGAATTAGGGGTCCAAATTCTTTAAAGGAGGGGAGAATGTAAGACCCTACTTTTAGATAACCATGTAACAATATAATAGAAAATATTTTAGTATAAAATTTATATTTTGTTTCTTTATTATTTTGGGTATAATAAATTAAGTTCGACTTTACCATTGTAATATATTATATTTGATTAATATTCAATTTAGTTTAGCGATTCTTGTTTTGTACTAGGATTAATTTGTTTGGAATTTTGATGGGGTAAATCCTCGTATATTTGGACAATTTAGGATTTCGAATCATTTACTGTGATTTATTAGAGTAACCCTCCGAATCCGTAAATCTGAGGAGCTATCTCAATTTATTTCTCTTTTTATTCTCTCTCTTAATTTTGTTGTATAACTTGAGATTTTGATTTTGAGTTGGAGTAACTTAATTATTGTTGGGTACATTTATGAATTAAGTAAGATCAAATAAGTTATTATAGAATTTATAAATTAAGGCTTTAAGAATTTTTATTTAGTTGTCAACTATATTACTACTTAATGGGATTTATTTAATTGTCAAGATGGATTAATTAGAATTAAGAATGATCAAAGTAGCATGAGATAATCTATGTTGGACCAAAACAACTCAATAGTTTCATCATTTTCATCAAAGCGCTCGAGCCATACAACAGTCTACTTCATTGCTTAACCCACTTAATTTTCAGCTAAAAATGATGAGCCTAGCCCAAACCATAACCCAACTAACCTAGCTTGATCCACCATACCCATTAAAAGGCTTTTAAAAGCCACTAACAACCTAATCCAAATGAATTTTTTCAGCATTATCCACACACACTAGCACATAGTAGAAGGTAAAATCTCTCATCCATCCTTATCCCTTTCCCACCACCGTTGTCTCTTGACCTAACCAAGTTACTAGGTTTAAGTTGGAGATTCATGGGAGTCATGTAGATCCACTAACCGAACAACCGAAAAGGAGCCCAATTAAAGTGGGTACAAATATTTTAAGAGAATTTTATTAAAAAATAATAAATTGATTTCTTTTTCATTACTTGTGTATAGATCCGTATGTCTTATTTGTGCTTTGCTTATGTTGGGCTTGATTGGTTGATGGTGAAATGGGTATCTAAATAATCTGTTTTAATTTCAATTTTTTTTTTGAGAATAGTGTTAAGTTCAACTTTAAGATAATTAAAAAATTAAAATATTAAGATGTTGGACCGATAAAAACCTTGATCTTAATTTTGGATTTGGATAGTGCTTTATAGGAATGGTTATGATTTGTCTTGTCAATAATTTGTAAGTAGTAAGCATCCCAGGTTTAGTAATTATTATAATTATATTGTTAACGAATTTTTCAATTGAATAATCTTGAAATAGTGGATATATATATATATATATATATGGGTGTGGAAAGACAAATATGAAAAAAATTGATATGTACGATTCAACTAATTAATAAGTCCAATTATACTAAATAGGACATAAACCTTGTTGTTAAATTTGTTAAGCTTTAAAAGATTTGAGGATTAATATGTAAAATTGATTAGATGTTAGTTTAATCCAAAATTCTAAGTATATACCCCTTTGTTTTTAAATTTTGTATTAATCATAAATAAATAAAACTCATTGGACTAAACTTTAAGTATTCATCTCAGGATTGTTATTTATTTGCTGATAATAAGAACTATTGAAAGATGTTAATAAGAACAGATTAATGAGACTTCTAACTTCTATGGAGGTTTGATTAATAATAATAATTGTAATGAATTAAAATAATAATAATTAATAATAATAATAAATAGTGAGGGATAATAAATAATGACTATCCGGTTTTATTGTAGGAAACTTTGGAAGCTTGGTTAAGGAATTTGTTGGAGAAATTTGGTGACCACAGTGAAGGTGGGAAAAATATCATTTTCTTAAATAAAATTAGGTTTGTTGTTAATATCATAAATTTCGTGACATTAGTTATTTCATTAGCTTCATGACATTAAACTATCCCATGATTTCACGGCATATGCCATTTTAAAAATAATTTAGTTTTTAAAGAAAACATAAGTTGTATCATTCATGATTTGAAATTACATTTTCATTTGCATCTTAACTATTATAACTGTTTGACTCGGCCTTTGGGCAAATAAATGTCATTTTGACAAAAATATTAACTGTTTGAGTCTATTGCGGTGTGGGTACGTAAGACAATGGATCGAACAGGTTGCTTGTAGTCCCTGTTTGACTACCCATATGCCGATTCTCATCTTCTGGTCGGGCTGGAGACGGCGATAGAACTGGGTCGTAGAATGGTATATTCATGAATATGACGATCTCTGGGCAAAAGCCCAAGCCAAAGACACGTCGAGCCTACAGGGAGGGATAAGGTGATAGGGCTTCGGCCAAATATAGTTGGGGCAATAAGGAGAACAGACAGGGTCAATGTCCGATCAACACTGATCTTACGTTTCATGTTTTGGGCTGACGAACTAATTGATTAATTGTTTATACTTTGTTTTAAAAACGAGGTATCCACTATTTGTTTTGAAATTTGGGATATCTATTGGACATTTGAAAAACAAAATGTCTACGATACTTGACTAATTGTTGCATAATGTATTTTGCATGACTGCTAGCATTAAAAATTAATATGTCATTATTGAATTGCAATATGATCTTGATCATTACGGTAAATAACTCTTTTGTGCATCATTATCATGCATACATTTACATAAATATTTTTAAGCACACTAGGTACTTTTCTCAAAGAAACACTTCATCTTTCATTAAACAAATGTTGCATTCCTCTACCCTAACCCATTGAGCTCGTTTAGCTCACCCCACGATTTTCATAAAACTTTTCAGAGACATAATATTTTGAGATCGATGAGACTGACACGAGACTTCTAGCTCAGAGTTGATTTTACATAGCAATTTCGGCTTGAAGGGCTTATCCGTCAGCGCTTGAACAATTTAGCTATTTTATTTTTGTATAGTTAGGTGAGTTACAACTCTACCATAATTGTATGTTGTGATTTATAGACTTTTGTTGTATTTATATTTTAGTTGTTTGTGCTTAGATAATAGCTCTTGATGAGCCTAAGTTTGAATACCTGAGATTGTACCCCATTGGACGTTGTTATATTATACTAGGTTCTGCAAATTTGGGGCGTGACATAATTGACCAATAAAATATATATTAAATAATCAATTCATTAACTATTTAATTTAGGAATTAAATTCGATTAGATTCCTAAATATAAATAAAAAATATATAATTGATTTTTAATATAGAATTTCACATGTGTCACCATTTAATTGGTGCAAATTTTGCTTGTCTACACCGCGATTTGTATCCTTGGACTAGGGGACGAGCTTTTGAGGATCTAGGATTAGTTTGGCGAAACCGAGAACCAGAGACAGAGAAAAATTACATGATGGTTATCTTTTTTCAATAAAGATTTTTCTTTTTTTTGAAAGGCAATATAGATTTGATCTTGGTCAAACTTTCTAAATAACATTGAACAATACTAATACTGTGTGTAACGTATAAACAAATGAACGTTGATAGGATTACATAATTGTGGAAAAATTTACAAGTTGTTGACACTTGTTGATTATGAATGTGAAAGCAGATGTTATCACTAAATTTGTTGTTCCGCTTTAATCAGCAACTTGCCACCATAAGACACATTTTCATTCTACTTCCTATTTTTAAGCATTATCCTCCTTTATATTTATAAAAATTGAATGTGCAAATGAACTAACACTTTCAGATACGTAAGGACTTCAAATTCATGTTCTTGATTATTTGACATTTGGTAAAGTTAATTCAAGTCACAGTCATTTTAGACCAATAAAGATTTAAATCTTATCTTGACCTTCTAGCAATCTGTAAAAAAAAATAACATTACAGGAGAGGTAACTAGTTCGAGGAGGAATTTTATAACCAATTACATTGTGAATTGTGAAAAAAATTATTTAACAGACATCAAAATGGAGATTTTGATCTTTAATGTTTTTTTTGGAGAAGGATGGATATACAAACCAAGTATAATATTAAAAGTATATATTATCCGATATTCTATGTATATTGTAAATGTATACTGAAAAAATTTGGCTGAATCGTATCTTTTGTGCATTATTATATATGGTATAAATGGCATGATCAGTGACTTAAATTAACTCCTCACCAGCAAATTAATTGGCTTATTAGTTTCATATCAACCTAGCTACAACTAAACTATTAAGGGTTGATTTTTATTTGAGGTGGTCTTATATGAGACCGTCTCATTGGTTTAAATTCATGAGACGGATACTACAAAACACAAAACCATGGTTTTTTATGGGTTTGTATTTGGGTTGAAGTCCTACATACATATAGGATACGTCTCATGGATTATATCCATGAGACCGTCTCATACAAGCTTTTGCCTTTTTATTTTAGTCCAACTTAGCAACTATTGGCCAATGGCCAGGATATTAAATCAAATTACAATACATAAACTACTATTTGTTTGGGATAGTGCCCTTAAAGCAATTGTGAATTATTGTTTATTATTATTAATAAAGGCGACATTTATTTTTGAACTCTTGTGCATATTGTATGTATTTTCTTGAACATCATGAATTTCCCTAGTTTATTTAATATAACTATAATATTAGTATATAAGTGTTATATACCAGAGGATTAAGAATATGGATAATAAATTAAAATTAAGTCTGTGATGAGAAATTAATTAAAGTATGTGATCTTTAATTAAAATATCACTAATGCGGCCCAGAACATTTTGAATGTGACTGTCTTATTTTGGACCGTCGATATGGAGACATCTTAGTGGGGGTATTTATATATGATTTGATCATATAGGACTGGACCAATTTGATTTGAATTTTTCATACAAATTTCGTTGTAGAAATGGAAAATCAAATTAAACCACAAGATGATCATATATGGATAAATCTTAATTCCGAGTGATTATAGACTCTTGTTTATTTCTGTGTGATTCTTAATTTGCTCGTTTAAGTTTATCTTACGACATTCCCAACACTTGTATTTTAGATTCACATTTGAATTACATGTTGGGAATATAATTCATAGATATAGAATCAATTCCTTCTTGCGAGAAGTAGAAAGACAATTCTCGCATTTGTTAATTCTGGAACTGAATGGTTTGAGATCTCTAATTTATAATCCGATTATAAATTAACCATTCGCTAGTGAATTGATGGTAAATGAGGATAATAAGTAATTGAAGAGGTTTAACGGATACTACCTAACTTCAATTACGAATTGTCTATGGAGGATTAATCTATATGTAATGATTATATCAATGGACTGCTCAAATTCGTAGAGTAAAATATTCTATAGTTATAAGAGTGTAATTCCAAATTTATAGTGGAGTAATATCGGAATTAATAAATCAAATATATTAATTAAAGAATTTAATTATTTATTTGATTTATCGGAGCTTATAATTATAGGTCCATGGTCCCCGGTTCGCCTTCCTAGAGTAAACGAGTTAGAAATAATATTTTATGTTCCTAAGGGTTTATGGAAAATAGTTTTCCAAAATATTTGGGTTAATATATTAGTATCAGTTAATTTCGGGAATATCTGAGATCTACAGTTTTGACCGTATTGGGAATTAAATAAATATAAAATATTTATGATATTAATATAATTATTAAGTTGATAATTATATTGTATAATTATCAATTAAAGTTTGTGTCTATCTAGAATTATGAATTCTAGATTAGATAGGAAACTGACTTGGAATAAGAAACTAATTGAACAAGGCCTATAAAAAAGGGACCACATCTCCCAATTTGATATATAATTTTCGGCCTCGTCACATAAATTTTTTTTCCGGCAGCATCTCTGTTATATTAAAAAGAGTTTTGAGTTGGCCAAAATTGTAATCAAGTTGTTGCCACATTCAACAAATTAATGATTCTTGTTTCAGTCAACCTAAACAAAACAACTTTGAAAAAGGTTGATGGTTCATTCCATTAAATTACAAAGTAATTTTGTTTCAACGTTTTTATTTTATTTTGGCCAACATCAATTGATCAGAATTGTCGGTCAGTAAAATTAAGGGAACGGATTTTGTCTCTTTTTTATGGGGTTTTGTTGTTTAATTTTAAGCTTAGTTCAATTCCCATCCTATTCAGTTAGCCCGATCCTATGATCTCATGAGTTGAGTAATTAAACTTAGGTGTAGGTCCCAAGGGGTGTGATGTAAGGTTTAGAAGGGAGGGAGGTTGAATAAACCTTACCATAATTTCGATTTAGTCCTTTTAAAATTGTTCAACAAAGTTGACTCAAATAAGTTGTGTCCTTGGGGGACAACTAAGTTGGCTATTCAGCTAAGCTACCCACTCAACAGACTCGATAGAGTTGTTGATAGTATAACTCAGTTGTTTAAGCCAATACCTAACTTAGTTGATTTGGTTTTATAACAGTGGAAGACTTAACACCCTTTGATTGATTTTAAGCTTGTTTTTAAACACTTGTTTTAGCACTTAGTTATTTATCAGTTGGATAGCAAATATTAACTAACAACAGATATAAAATATATGCATGAATTTAAATGCTGAAAATAAATTGACACAAGTATTTTTTTAGTGGTTCGAAGTGGGGTAATTCTTCTAGTCCACTCTTCTCCAACTCCCGGAGGAATCCACTAAGTAAAAAATCAGTTTACAAAGCGGTTATCGATGCCCGGAGTCGCCTTGATCACACAATGGCTTCTCCTGCGACTCAGCTTCTTCACGACTGCCTGTCTACTTCAGCTCACTTCTCAAGTTCTTGGATTTGATCACGAAGCCCTCCAACAAACTTGATACTTGGTTCGAGCTTGAACCTTTCTACAATCCTTAAACTTGGAAAATAGACCTCTTTTTGTTCTTCAAATGTTTTCCTCTTCAACTGATTGAAGTTATCTCTCCTTCACAACTTGTGTTGGATCGAGTTTCTTCGAGTTTTAGGCTTGAGGAATATCTTGAAATGCTTTGAGAATATTGCAGATAGATTGCTTGAATAATGTTTGCTCTTGTTTGGTTTAGGTCTCACCCTTTCTCAAATACTTCCTCAGCCTTTTATAGTGCACATTTGAATTTTTCCCTTTGAAGAGATAAGCTAGTTTCAAATGTCACTTTGTGTTCGTTGGCTTATCTTGTCTTGGTTTGCAGCCCTTGTGATGTTGACATTTCCTCGTGTTAAATGGCATTTTAGCTTTGCAGGTTCTGACACAAGATGCAGTGTTTCCCATTGGCTCATTCCTTTTGTATAATCCTGGGCCAAACACTTTAAGACCTGGCAGCTTGACATATTACTATATCGAGTAATATTCTTGACTTTATTCCAACGGATCTAAGTCAGTTGTCTTCACTTGACTGCTGCCTTTACCCCAAGTGACTTGAGTCTGCTCCAATCATAGGATTAACTCAACTATCAATTTAACTGATAGACTTGGCTCTTTAAGTTGACTTGACTAACACTTTTTACAACTGTTCTCAGCTGACTCTCCTTTAGTCGAGTCCTTGACTTCCTTCTAGGCCATACTCAGCTGACAGACAGCACAGTCTTCATTCCAGTTCGCAGTTGACTTCTTGTAATCTTGACTTAGCTGACTTAACTCAGCTCTTCCAGTTCTATCTATTACAATACAAAATTACAAGGAAAATAGGGTGCTAACTTCCTAGTCTAAGTTTTACATGGTATCATCAAAATCTAATAAATAAATTTCCTAACATTAGGAACATAGAATTACTATTTGGGTGCACACACTGCTGCTGATAGGGAAGATCGAATTGGAAGATCGTGGTGTCTACGAGCTTTGGGGATTTGAAGGATTAACGAAAAAAAGCGAAGAACAAGAAAATCGTTGAAATAGGTAAATTTTCTTATTCTTCCTTTAGTTAGAATAAATTTAATAAAAATGATCTTGTGTTCTTATATTTATAACTCAATTTTTGAAATCCCTTGCTTCCGCTTCTGTTCAATTTGATCGAAAAGCCGAATTTTATTTGACCCAGATTTGATCTGGGATTCGAATAATTTCCAACAAATGGTATTACAACTATTTTGTTTTGATATAAGAACTAGATACTTATTTTAGAGTTGATTTAGGATTTGATCTTGCATGTTTTGATATATGGATGCATGGACGTTTTTGAATCGATGTCTTGAATTGGTTTTTGATAGGATTTAATGTACACCCGAAATTTAAAGGGTATAGAAAATTATAATATTCTATTGTAGATTTGATTGTACACCCATTATGTGGCTATAGGGTTGATGTAAATCACAACTCCCCTTTTATCTCGATTTTGTATTATTTAATTTTCTGCGTTTTTAAATTTAAGGTGTAATTTAAGGCATCGATCCAAATCATCATATTAATTTTTTTGCGATTAATATTTATATGACGTATATGTGATATATATGCCATGCATATTGATATGTCATTCATGGAACCCATTCCTAAGCATGTCATGCATCATTGTAGGTCCGAGGGGGTGTGAGTGTAAGGTTTAGAGGGGGTTGAATAAACCTTACCAACTTTTCGATTTAGTCCTTTTAAAATGTTCGAGTTAATACTTTCACAACCGAGTCCTTGATGAACAACTAAGTTAGTTAATCGGCAGAGTTAGTCTCTCAGCAGACTGACTCGAGCCCGAAATTTGTTGATAGAATAACTCATTTGTTTTGACTAAAAAGACTTAACTCGACTATGATATGTTTTCAGCGGAAGACTTAACACCCTTGAATTTGGTTAAGTTTGTTTTAATATATGGTTTTAGCACTTGGTTGATTATCAATTGGATAGCAAATTTATCACAGATATAAAAGTAATATGCAAAAATTAAAGAAATCTTGAAATGTAAATGACACAATAAGTTTTATAGAGGTTCGAAGATGGGGTAATTCTTCTACTCCTCTCTTCTCCAACTCCTGGAGGAATCCACTAAGTATTGATCAATATACGAGTGGTTAACAGTCAGATACCGAGTCTTGATCACACGGTGACTTGATCCTTTGGGACTTAGTCC
This sequence comes from Rehmannia glutinosa, assembly GCA_016081115.2. Taxonomy (NCBI): domain Eukaryota; kingdom Viridiplantae; phylum Streptophyta; class Magnoliopsida; order Lamiales; family Orobanchaceae; genus Rehmannia; species Rehmannia glutinosa. The sequence goes on from JABTTQ020001310.1 coordinate 190,191, forward strand.
GAGATGCCTTGGTCACACACCGGCTTCTCGCACGACTCCTTCTTCACAGGGCGTTTGTCTTGCTACTACAGACCCACTTGCTCAAGCTTCTTGGATTTGATCACGAAGCCCTCCAAAAACTTGAGACTGGTTAGACCTTGAACCTTCCTACAATCCTCCGTGGAATGTAGACCCCTTGATTCTTCAAATGTTTCCTCTTCAACTGATAGAAGTTGTCTTTCCTTCACAGGTGAGTGTTGGATTGATTTCCTTCGTAATGTAGGCTTGAGGATTGAATTTGAATGACTTGAGAATATTTTTGGTTACAGTTTGAATGTTAGCTTGAATGTTCGTGGTTCAGGTAACCTTTTCTCAGAGTGATTCCTCAACCTTTTATAGTGATCTTTCAAAAATTTGCCCGTTGAAGAGATAGGCTTATTTTTAAAAGACACTTGTGGTCGTTGGCTTATCTTGTTGCAGTCCTTGGAATTGCCACTTCCTCGTATGAATGATTCTTGACTTTTGAGTTCGACACAGTGCGGTGCTTCCCATTGGTTTATTCCTTTTGCACGCTTCGGGATCGAGCACTTCAAGAAAGCGATATGGAGGTATTACTTGTTTAAGTAATTCTCTTGACTTACGTGCAATGGATCTCTTTCGATTATCTCGACTTGACCGCATTTTCTTAACTTCCCGATTGACTTCGAGTCACTTCCAATCATTGGATGACTCTTCGTCATTTTAACTTGAGAAACATTTGTCTTGAGTTGACTTGATCGATACTTCACTCACCAGTATCTCGCTGCTCCTTGATCGAGTTCTGTCTTCTTCCTTGCCACACTCACCGCCTTGCAATGAGTCTTCCTTCTAGTCTCTAGTTGTCTACTTGCATGTTCCGCATAGCCGACTTGACTCAAATTTCGACCCCTATCTATTACAATGCAATTTACAAAGAAAAATGGGGTGCCAACTTTTTATTCTAAGTTTTACATGGCATTCATCAAAATCTAAAAATTAATTTCCCAACAATTTCCCCCTTTTTGATGATGCCAAAACTTAAAACATTCATACAATAAAGTAACATCAAAGATACGTACAGACAATGCAGAATCACAAAATGTATGTGCAGAATCAATCTCTTATTGATCATAACATTCTTGTTCTTTACACCGCTGTTTACATAGTGTATCAGAGCATAAATAGAATTTAAAGTAACTATGTTGTTTTATATCTACACAAGTATAGAAATTGAACGATTTTATTCGATGTACAGAAGACTTACATAAAAATATATTTACATAGTAAAATACATGAAGGGGTGGACAACAACACTTCATCTCCTTCACGCCTCCTTCTTTCCTCTTTTTTCTCTGTCATCCTCTGACCTTTTTCTCTTTTTCTCATCTTCAGCCGCCTTCTTTTTCTCATAAGCCTTTCTGGCAGCTTCATCTCTTCTCTTTCTTTCTTGTCTTTCCTCCCATAGCTGAGTTTGTCTTTTATTTTCCTCTTCAATTCTCTTCACATACTCGGATTGTTCTTAGCCACTTGTAGGTTGGCTACTTCGTCAAATCCGGCCCAATAGATCCCTCCTTTCTTGCCTCGGATCTATGTACTCAATGTTTTGGGCGAGAGATCTAGGTCTCAAACCTCTTCCTCCACCATCGCTTCTTCCTCTCGCTCTCGGGCGTGTATTTATCTTGGGGCCTTCTTTTTCCCAGGTGAGTGAATAGCAGCGTGACCATCGTATTTGACCGTGCAGTCCGCCGCTGTCGCCTTCTTCACATAGTTTGAGACCTTTTTCCCAAGATACAAATCCCTGTGCTTGAGCCATGGACATATTTGCGAAGTAACCTTCGATGCGAGCGTCTTGAATTCATCAACAGATCTTCGCCTTGCCCAAAGATCCGAAATGGCATAGGTGTCTCTCTGCTGTTGGAATGCCTCCATGTTGTTTTAATGTTCATAACTCGCATCCATCTTTCCTTCCACTTCCTTCATCCTCGCTTCAATGTCTTTTCTTTTCGGCCATAGGTCTGCAGAGTGTTGGAGTGGCAGAGTCATTGGGAGTTTCGATGATATCAGTGTGACAAGACCTTGTTGGGGGTTTTAGCAATCATCAAGGTCACATCTTTCGAACCTTCCCCTCAACAGATTTTCCTTTCTTCTCTCTTCTCACTTCCTCATTTGTCTTTCCCTTCATAGTCTGCGTTTCCTTTTCAAACTTGGGATCCCTTCAAGACCTTTTGGTATTCCTCTTCCCCTTTTTGGCATCATCAAAGGAGAGAGGAACCCCTGAAACAAGCTAGCAAGCATGAAGTCTAAGCGGTGATAGCCGAGTTTCGCTTCGAATCTCTTCGGAGTATGCCGCACGAATTTGAGCGGGTGGCGTTGGATTCAATCGCTACCAACTTCATCTTAGCCATGAGAAGGCTGAACTTTCGATCCATGTTCTCCTCACGCCGCAAGAGCTTTTTCTTATTATATTCACGCAGCACATTTGTATCTCTCGTGGTGTGAGATTCATGCATTCGTTCGATGTGCTCTTACGGTCTTGTGTTTGCATCAAGCATTCTCCCGCCTGACTAGCAACTTGTTGAACAATGTCCTGAAATATCGAGCTTGTTCCACGACATCTGTTTTGTTGTTGCCACCATTCCCGATCGACAATTATGCCCTCGCAGATCGGTAGTAAAGGTTGCATCTCGTTATCCACCTCATGTCGGTGAGGCCTGGTGCCTCTCCATCTTTTCAATCTCTCGCAAATATGGCTTTAAAACTTCCCAAACCTCATTTGTTTTTCTCACGGTGCTTATTTGTCAAAGTCATAGTAACTTTGGAACAATGGTGTCGTGGGAATAACAGGATCGGAGTTTATGGAAGCGCTCTTGATTTCTAGGCGATTCTTCGGGAGGTCGTACCTCCAGAGAGAAGGGAAATGATTCTACAAAAGGATCATCATGGGCAATGGAATCGCTCAATGACAACTTGTGCTCGTGAAGGTCTCGGTGGAGTCGATCTCTTCGTAGCTTGGGAGCTCGCGTGATTGACTCTGTTTCACCTGTGGTCTGTTGTGAAGTTGACCCACCTTGCCGAGCCTTAGTTTTGTCTTAATGTGCCTTCTTCGGTCTCATTTGTTTTTCCACATGAGTTGACTGGTCCTCGGCCATATCAGAAGCATCATCGGACGATGATGAGATTTCCATGGGTGGCTCATCATCAAAGTTAAATGTTTGGCGAGTAGTCTTAAGGTCGGACTTGCTCGTGGTTGGAAGAACATCCTCGGCTGAGTCTGTTCGATCAGCAATAGGGGTTGACTCAGCTTCATCTTCACCTTCGGATCCCAGAAAGGTTACATCAGGATTATCCTGGGAATCGTGAAGATCACTTATCTCCTTTTCACTTGAATCCACCTTCCTTTGGATACCATAAGCCAACTTCTTGGCTTTCTTTCAAATATCTCAAGATTCTCTTGGATGCAGTCATGTGGCTTTCTTTTGGGGCGGATTGAAATCTTGCACATACACTTAAAGCAAAGGTGATGTCTGGCCTGCTTGCTGTGAGATAGAGCAATGATCCAATAAGTGCTCTATATCTTGTTTGATCTACTGAGCTTGCCATCCGCATCCATATCCATTTTGATGATGTATTCATTGGTATTTTCACGAAGACTTCTCTTCCATACCAAATTTCTTCATTAAATCTCTGGTGTATTTTGTCCGACTTATGAAGGTTCCATCATTCAAATTGTTTTACTTGGAGTCCAAGGAAGAATGTCGGCTCTCCCATCATGCTCATTTCGAATTTGCTTTGCATGAGATTTGAGAATTTATCACACGACTCTTTGTTTGTGGATCCAAAGATGATGTCATCCACATATATTTGAACAAGCAAAGATACTCTTCCCATTTTGAATTCTCAAGAGTGTTCTATCCACTTTGCCTTTTGTGAATCCGTTCTCACCGGGAATTGTGATATTGTATCATACCATGCTCGGGTGCCTGCTTTCAATCCATATAAAGCCTTTTTGAGTTTGTATACCTTATCTCCAAGAGTCTTCATTTCAAATCCTCGGAGGTTGTTCAACATATACTTCTTCTTCTAATAACCCATTAAGGAATGCACTCTTTACATCCATTTGATATACAATAAAGTTCTTGTGAGTTGCATAGGCAAAAAACATTCTTATTGCTTCCAATCTTGCCACGAAGCAAAAAGTTTCATCAAAATCTATTCCTTCTTCTTGGCAATACCCTTTGGCTACCAATCTTGCTTTGTTCCTCACCACGTAACCTTCCTCATTCATCTTGTTTCGAACACCCATTTAGTGCCAATAACATTTTTATGGGTAGGTCTTGAACCAATTCCCACTTTATTCCTCTCAAACCGATTTAGCTCTTCTTGCATGGCTTGAATCCAATGTGTGTCATCCAATGCTTGTGACACATCTTTTGGCTCTATTTGTGAGATGAAGCAAGTAAACATTGCTTCTAGTTGAGTTCGGATCTAGTTTTCACACCTTCTCTTACATCTCCAATGATTAGTTCGGTGGATGGTCTCTCACCATCTTACATCGAGGTTGGAGTAAGTTAGTGGATTCGGACGTCTTTGTTTGTGTCATTTTGATCGGCTCTCTCATCATCATTTAGGCAGATTTTCCATTGTCTTTGAGACTCGGCTATCTCATCTTCATCCGGATTTATAATTCCGCCTTGACTTCAACATAGGGACTCTTTCGCATGGTTGGTTGATTCACTTATCGGTGACTCTTCAATGTCTTCTCCATTTACGTTGGGTTCATCAAACACCACATGGATGGATTCTTTCCGTAACCATTGTCCTCTTGTTGAGCATTCTCAGAGGCTTTGCTTTCACCGGTGAAGTATCCTAAGAAGATACCTTCATCGCCTTTAGCATCAAAAGCCTTTAAATTATCTTTGGCATTGTTATGGATGAACCATTTGCATCCAAATATTCTGGAAATATGCAACATTTGGCTTTCTCCCCGTCCAAATCTCATAGGGAGTCTTTGTCATTTGTCTGTTTTTATCATGCATCTATTTTGAGTATAGCATCTTTGTGTTTATTTCTTCAAACCAAAATCTTTTAGGCGCCCCTTGTTACCTAACATGGTCCTTGCCGCTTCTTTGAGAGTTCTATTCATTCTTTCGCAACTCCATTCTAATGTGGAGTCCTTGTCGTAGATAATTCATGACTAATACCATTTTCAATACAAGATCGAGTTATTATACCATTGACAAACTCGGTTCCTCGTCACGATCTTATTTTGATAATGGTTTGACTCTTCTCATTTTGTATTCTCTTCATCAATTTGTGGTAGTTTCTCGCAGAGTTTCTTTCTTCTTACACATGAATATTGTCCATGTATATCTTGAGTAGTCATCTACTACCACTAAGGTGTATTCCTTCCCACTTATCTTTGGCCGGTTCAACGGGACCAAATAGATCCATATGTAGCAGGTGCAATATTCTTGTTGAAGATGGACATGTCTTTTCTTTGAATGATGATTTGATCTGCTTTTCCCTTCTGACATGCATCACATATACTTTCCTTCTTGTATACTGAGTCTGGAAGTCCTTCCACAAGATTACTTCTTGCAAGTTTGTTAATAGTTTTAAAATTCAGGTGACTCAGCTTCTTGTGCCATAGCCAACTTGATTGGTTTGTGCTTTTGCTAGCAGACAAGTGCTTGGTGTTGCAGTTGACCAATCTACCACATACATGTTCTTTTGTATGCATCCTTGTAACACTATTTCATTAGTTTCAACATCCTTGATTTGGCATACACCCATATTGAATCCAACATTGTAGCCTTTGTCACAGAGTTGACTTATGCTTAGCAAGTTGAAGTTGAGGCCTTCAACATATGCAACATCTGTAATTTCTAATCCATTTTTCTTGATGGATCCAATGCCTCTTATTTCTCTTGGAGCTTCATTTCCTCCAAATATGACTTTTGCACCTCTAACATCCTTGAATTTTGATAAATTTTTCTTGTTTCCTGTCATGTGTATGGAAGCGACCCAGCATCCATGTACCAGGTTCCTTGGCACTCACCGCTCCTTGAACTCGCAATCAAGGAAATTATGTTTTAGGTACCCATACTTGCCTGGGTCCTGAGGGGTTAGTATTGTAAGATGATCCAACCAACCTATAGCCAAATGATTTGACTCTAAGGGGTTGCCATCTATCAGTGCCATAATCATAATTAATTTTGGCAAATTGCTTGGGGGTTCTAGGTTCATACGATTGTCTCTTTTGTCTCGTATGCACTGTGTATGTGTTTTAGCAATTGCCTTCTTTGGGTAGTTGTGATATCTCTGAGTGTAGTGCCTAGGTGCATATGTGTGCTGATGATAGCTCTTATGCCTTTGGAATGGCCTTTGCTGAGTTGTAGGCCTTTGCCACTTAGGCTTATAGTTCACATTATTCCAATCAGCTTGGCTTGGGTATTTTATACCATTCCCATCATATGTGTTACTTTTATAGAATTTCTGGGACTTTTGGTAGCTCTGTTTCTTCTTTACAGAGTATCTCCCGTTTGGAGTTTGCTGAGGAACTCGGCTGGATTTCTTCTCAGCTGTCCTCTCAGTATACTCAACTGGCTATTTTCCTTTTCCTTTATAACCAATGCCAGTTTGCTTGTGATTGTGCTTTGGAATGAATGTGTGTGCATCATTTGGAGTTTTGGATATTAGAGATGCTTCATTGCTTGAAGATCCCTTTTCCAAAATCACTTTTGGAACTTGACATAGCATAGAGGAATTAAATCCTAAGCCTGTCTTGTCTCCACATTCTCTTTGACTCATAATAAGATCATCCAATGATTTGGATGCCTTAGTGAATGAGGCTATCACATTTTTGAGGTCATTCTCCCTCTTTTCTATAGCAGTTATCTTTGCTAATGACTTAGCAATTTCAGCCTTTAGACTTTTATTCTCATCAGCTATTTGACTTAGATTACTCAGCTCCTTAGTCAGCTGTGAGTTTTGGCTCTTAAGTAGGCTGTTTTTCTCATTTAGTAGTGTGTGTGAGGATTTAATATGTTCAAAATCTTTCATCATTTTGCCTAATGAATCATAAAGATCAGTGGGTGATGAAGTGTGTGTGTCACAATCACTATCACTAGTATCTGAGTGTGATGAGTTAGAGTGTACCTCATCTTCTTGGTCAGGTTGGTTTTGTTCTTTATCCATTAGATGCACCAATGCTTCTTCTTCGTAGTCACTTGAGTAGTCACTTCACTACTCTCCAAGTCTCATTTGTGTCTTTTGACTTGATCAGACAAGATCTCTGCGCAGCCTAACATTGCCTTTCTCTTTTCTGTCTTCTTCTTTCCCTCAAGACTCTTCTTTCCTCTTCATTCTGTATTTGTTGACTACTGAGGATATGGGCATTCAATGGCTTAGTGACCGGGTTGCTGCAGTTCAAAGATAGATTTTCAACTTTTTGATCGATTCGTTCCATCCTTGGATTGTCGGCTCTTTGATATTCAACTTTTTGATGCTCGCTCTCTTGGGTGGTCTATCTTCCCTTGACTTGGAGGAGTCGAGTGTCTTCTCGGAGGATTCACCTTTGCTTCTTTTTGTAATTCTTATTGAAGAACTTGTTGAACCTTTTAACCATCGGTCAATCTCCTCTTGGTCAATGACTTCTTTGACCTCGGCTCTCTTGCCATCCTTAACAATTAGAGCAATTTGTTTTGGGCACAACTATCTCCTCTTGGTCTTTTCTTCTCGGCTCAAATTCGTAGGCTTTGAGATCCGAGAATAGCTCATGGTTGGATGTCTTCGATAGGTCCATGGAATGTCTCATGGCCATGACTTTCATATCCCACTCGGTTGGGAGACTTCTTAGAATCTTCATACACATTTCTTCTCGTGTATATTCATTTCCAAGTGCGATAGTTCATTGGTAATTTATGTGAACCGAGCATCCAGGTGATCCAAGGTTTCTCCTGCAAGCATCTTAAAGTTTTCAAATTTTTGTACAACAAAGATAGTTTATTTTCTTTGATTTGCTCGGGAGCCTTCGCAAATCAAGGTTAGCTTGTCCTGATTTCTTTTGTCGTTTTGCATGATTTGACTTTTTTGAACATGGCTTTGTCCAAAGTTTTGTAAAGAATGTCCTTGGCCACATTGTCCAAGTTATATCTTTTCTCGTCATCATTAGTCCATTCAGCTCTTGGTTTTTCAACCATCGCATTTGTCCGGGAGCAGATCCTCTTCTCCTTCACTCGCAGCAGCTCTTCTTGCGTTGTGTTCACTTTTAAGATTTGGAGTGGCCCATCTTCTATCACTATCCACATCTCATCGTGTAATGCTGATAGATGAGCCTGTATACGAATTTTCCAATCATCAAATTCCTCAATTGTGAACATAGGGATGCGTGTCAAATTTGCTTCCATGATAATAACTTTGCTGAATAAAAAATGTTTTGAAAGATTAAGTACTAAAACAGGCTTTGAAAAATTTGGAGATCTAGTTCAGTAACCAGTGCGGAAGGCTCAATGAACCAATCGCTCTGATACCACTTGTAGGTCCCAAGGGGTGTGAGTGTAAGGTTTAGAAGGGGGGTGAATAAACCTTACCAACTTTTTGATTTAGTCCTTTTTAAAATGTTCAGAGTTAATACTTCACAGCTGATTCCTTGATGGACAACTAAGTTAGTTAATCAGCAGAGTTAGGCACTCAACAAACTCGACTGAGCTGTTGATAGAATAACTCAACTGTTTTGACTAACGACTTAACTCGACTGTGATATGTTTTCAGCGGAAGACTTAACACCCTTGAATTTGGTTAAGTTTGTTTTAATATATGGTTTTAGCACTTGGTTGATTATCAATTGGATAGCAAATTTATCAGCAGATATAAAATTAATATGCATAAATTAAAGTACTGAAATGTAAATGACACAATAAGTTTTTATAGAGGTTCGAAGATGGGGTAATTCTTCTACTCCTCTCTTCTCCAACTCCCTGGTAGAATCCACTAAGTATTGATCAATATACGAGTGGTTAATACCCGAGATACAAGTCTTGATCACACACCTGGTGACTTGATCCTTTGGGACTCTCGCCGGAGATGCCTTGGTCACACAGTGGCTTCTCGTGCGACTCGGCTTCTTCTTCACAGGGCAGCGCTTTGCTACTACAGCCCACTTGCTCAAGCTTCTTGGATTTGATAACGAAGCCCTCCAAAACTTGAGACCGGTTCGACTTGAACCTTCCTACAATCCTCCGTGGAATGTAGACCCCTTGATTCTTCAAATGTTTCCTCTTCAACCGATAGAAGTTGTCTTTCCTTCACAGGTGAGTGTTGGATTGATTTACTTCGTAATGTAGGATTGAGGATTGAATTTGAATGACTTGAAAATATTTTTGGTTACAGTTCGAATGTTAGCTTGAATGTTCGTGGTTCAGGTAACCTTTTCTCAGAGTGATTCCTCAGCCTTTTATAGTGATCTTTAAAAAATTTACCCGTTGAAGAGATAGGCTTATTTTTAAAAGACACTTGTGGTCGTTGGTTTGTCTTGTTGCAGTCCTTGGAATTGCCACTTCCACGTATGAATGATTCTTGACTTTCGCACCGAGTTCGACACGGTGCAGTGCTTCCCATTGGTTTATTCCTTTTGCACGCTTTTGGGACTTAGCACTTCAAGAAAGGCAGTATGGAGGTATTACTTGTTTAAGTAATTCTCTTGACTTCTGTGCAACGGATCTCTTTCAGTTATCTCAACTTGACTGCATTTTCTTAACTTCCCAGATTGACTTGAGTCACTTCCAATCATTGGATGACTTTGTCATTTTAACTTGAGACTTGGGCATTTGTCTTGAGTTGACTTGATCGATACTTCACTTAGTCGTATCTCACCGCACCTTGATCGAGTTCTTGTCTTCTCTTCCTTGCCACACTCACCGCTTTGCAATGAGTCTTCCTTCTAGTCTCTAGTTGTCTACTTGCATGTTCAGGCATAGTGACTTGACTACCGACCAGCCCTATCTATTACAATGCAATCTACAACGGATAAATGGGTGCCAACTTTCTCTTCTAAGTTTTACATGGCATTCATCAAAATCTAAAAATTAATTTCCCAACAATCATGATAATTGAATTGTTTAATTGTTATGATAGATCTATGAGATGGACTGAAGTTGATACAAAAATGTTTTATATAATTTTTAAAATTTGTATAAAAGTGTTTTATATGATTTTAAAATTGAGATATCTATTTCGATTAATTTTTTGAAAAATGGATCCGGTTTTTATGAAAAATCCTCGAATTTCATGTTTTTGAAATAAAATAATTTAGATTTGCGTTCGGGTAGCCTGGGCAGGTGCCGGGCAGTCTTGGGCAATCCAGGCAGTCTTGGGCAGTCCGGGCAGGAACAGGGCAACCTCGAGAAGGACTCAGGCAGTAAGGGCAGTGTCGGGCAGGTTCCGTTTTCATTCTACGTGTTGGTTCATTTGTTCTTTCATGAAATTTTTCCGTTTTATCCCTATTCCCTTAATTATTTTGATAATTTAGGGGTTTTTAAAATTGATTAAAATTATGATTTAATTTCTAAAGATTGGATTTTTAAATTAGAGGATTTTAATCAAAAGACCAATAGGATTGGACTTAGCTTATTAAAACATAAGATGTTTTATAACTTGAATATTTTGAAAATGTTTATTATAAAATAATGAGTGGGAGAAGGATTCATGACAATAAATCCTATGGCTTCCATTATTGACAAAGCAACGTGAGATTTAAGTGAGGCCTCGTGATGCCCAGATTCGTCCCCCTAGGAATGGTTTTCACTTAAATTATTAATCAAGGCTTAATCTCCGAAAGAATAGGAATTTAAAATTTAACTCTTAATTTTGCTACCCTACGGCGGCAATTTTGAGTTAAGTTTGAAAATCCGAAATAATGGGTAACACTCATAAGGATACAATCAAATAGTTTGGATATATCTAGGCTAAATTAAAAAGGTGATTAACAAATAAATGAAGATATGAGATATCTTGATTATTTATTTTATTAATATGAGATGATCTCGATTTAATCGTCATTTGATTTGACCTACCATACGACGGTTTTTCAAATGTGATATTAAATTACCTTGGAATTAGTAGGATAAACTTTTTTACATTTATGCATCACGTTTATAATTCCTAAATTGTATGCTCTTCCTTCGCTTATTAGTAGGAAAAATGACTAAGAGACCTTTCTCGGCAAAGGGCAATAGAGCCAAAGAACCACTAGAGCTTGCGCATAGTGATGTTTGTGGTCCCATGAAACCAAAGTGGTTTTACTATCACAAAGACAATAAAATACATCATTGATGTGCGCGCAATGAGCATTATTTCACGATGCCAAATTTGCCTCTAGCAAATCATAGACTAGTCTGTTAAGATATCTAAGTATCCACATTCCAACATCACAATAGCGCATGGATCACGTTGATATCCACTCACCAATCACACTGCTAAGTACATGACTTATTGAGTACGTATATAGCGCACATCAAACATTCGACAATGCTTACATAAACTAGCTAGCATTTGTTTTCTTCTTCCAAAGATATCGTTTCTTGACTAAGAATATGATATTTGACCATGGAGTGTAAAGACAGCCAACACTGAGTGGCGATAACTCCATGTTCTTTCCAGTCATCACATTTTTGCCATATACAATGAGATACAATTCTTACTTATGTTCAGTGAATTAATTGATCATCGTAGGCCTATCAAAATGATAGTTCGATGAAATCAATGATGACTCAAGTCACAGCTAGAGCTTCTTGATCAGCAATTAATGCACTATTACATATGTTCAGTGAATTAATTTACCATCATAGGCCTATCAAAATGATAGCTCGATGAATCAATGACGACTCAAATCACAGCTAGAGCTTCTTGATCAGCAATCAATGCACTCTTACTCCACTTCTTGAATTCATCGGGTGATCCACATAGATCTCCTTATTCAACTTTCAATGAACTATGTCAACATCAATCATCCAGAACAAACCTAGACGAAAGTGGCAATAATAGATAACATATCAGGCGAATTGAGGCAATCTCACCACTTAGAGAGAACATCTCAAAAAAATTATGCTCTTCTAATAGGCGTAAACATTTTATCCTTAGTCGAGCTACACACATGTTAATAAACCCATCTATATTGCAATTGACCTTTTGAACCACATATTTCAAATGGTCTTGCATCTAGACAAAAGATTAACAGGCTCTTAGACTTTATTCTTAGTCATTCGACTCATCTTTTCCTTCGCAACAACTCTCCACTCAGGGCATCAAGTGAAGTCACATGTTCTATCGACTCATCAACATCCACAAAAGTAATTGTGAAGGATACCCACTCAATCTCATATAGATGATGGGGAATATTTCATATTCACTCCTTTTACTCGTGGAATTGGAGAATCCTTTGCGTGTGAGACACTAGCTCCCACTATTCCACCGATTACTTGATGAGCATAAAATACAACATTCTCGCTAGAGAAACGAGCGCTTCCTAAGAATCTTGCAATCATATAGTTTTAAGATCTCTTTAGACTTCACATATGCCCAAGAAATCCCTTTGAGGGAAAACTTAAATTGTGCGATTTGATTCTCCACTTCAGAACACATACTCTCGAACTTACATAGGTACAAACCCACTAATTTAGGTTTGTTCCCAAATCAAAGATCGTAAAAGGTTGAAGAATCTTTTGGATACACATATTTTATGATGTAGGTAGCAACAAAACACACAAATCAATTTGCGCCATCATAAATCTAACCATTTTGAAGTGATTGTCCCTTCTTAGCAAGCTCATATAGCTGCAAAGTATTTATAACCATCATTCAACTTGCAACTTTATTTCCTTCAACTGTGTGTTCAAACTAATTAGACACACTATTCTCTCTCCCTATTAGCACATCTCCATCTATTAAGAATCGCTCAAAGCAATTTGGCGCTTCTAACTAATGAGAGTGAGAATGTACTAACTTATAGCGTAAATAGCAATGAAAGAAAATATAATGCATTAATTTGTACCTCACACCCATAAGTCTGCACTCAATTTAGCGGACTTAGCTTTAAAGGAAAAGTAGTCATCTTTCATTCTTCTAGCATGCTTATCCCGCTAGGAAAAAAAATTATGCAGAGGGAGATGGACCTTAGCGAGTTAGACAATAAAGCCTCCTCGAGCTAATGTAGTCATCCTCCTAACCTCACGTGCCACGATATCTTTAGAAGACCTAAAGGAAACACTATCTAAAGCCAATCACATCGCAAAAAAAGATAGATAAGTCTTCTCATTCAACAAATATTGTACATGTGCATTTATCCAAATAAGAGTACATCGACACATCAAGTTGCTCACACCAACTATTGAGTTTGAGGTGACTCTCATTAGCCTCCTCTTGAGCGATGTATAGCTGCACAACTCGATAATAGTCATACACATTTGGTCAATCTCAACCACATGCTAAGTCAACCAATATCTACAATCCACCCATGGAGAGATTTGAAGATATTAGCAAAAAAATAAGAGAGCAATTAAATTTCCAATCTTCATCGCAGTACAATTACGAGTGAAATTACCAATCTCATAAGTGCACTTAATATTTGTTGATAGTTAATTGCCTCATTCAGTAATGTGACACACCTTGTCACTTTATGGATCAATTTATTCTTCTAGTTTAAGCTTTTAATCTCGTCAAGCTACATTATGCTTGTTCCAACAGTCACCCGAGTTGGTTTATGTCGGTCAACATAAGTGACAAGTGCACTAACTTGTGTATTTCTTAATTTTTTATAATCAACTTCTAGATATACAATTTTCATTAATAATACACACAAATAACTTATGGGACTGTAATGTGCATACGTCGGATTCTCCTCTTATTAAAAACATCCTATGTATACGAGACCGACTTATTGATACATGTGGCTCTCAACAATCCGCTGAGCAGAAGATTGAATATTGGAGTACAGGATTGCTGTCTAAGTGCACCCGGGACGCTTATGAAACATTTCGCCCCCATGGCAATAATGTTTGTTGGAAAAGTGTTATATGGGGTCCTTCCATCCCCCCTAAACACTCTTTCATCATGTGGCTTTGCATACTTGGTCGTCTTAAAACCAAGAACCGTCTTGGTTTTATGGATATTGAAAATGATACCTGCGTGTTCTGTGGGGAACAACAAGAGTCAATTTACCATCTTTACTTTGAATGCACATTTTGTAAACAGGTCTGGGACGCAACTCGGCAATGGATCGGACTTCATAGACAAATGAGTACACTCAGGAGCGCACTCAAATGGCTTAAGAAAAGAAGCAAACGGGACAAAGTTGGCAAAAGAAAAGTAAGAAGACAAAGACTAGCTTCCACCGTCTATCAAACCGGAATACAAGGAACAGGTTGATATTCGAGGGTGAGACACCACGAATAGATTCGATCATCATCAAGATCAAAACACATGTGTATAAAACTATTTTTGCTTTATACCCCATGTTCGAGTCGATTCGAGAGGCATGCTTTAGACGGGCGCTAGTTTTATTTATCTTGCGTTCCCCTTTGATATGTAATATGAACTTGATGTAGGAGCCATTGCTATGGTTCCAAACTCACGCTGTATAACCTGGGATCACCCAGTGTATGTGTTCTTTTGATCAATATATTTCACATTTACTGATCAACAAAAAAAAAAAAAACTAACATCCTTAATTCCACTCAAATAGCGAATTTGGATAACTAGAGTTTTTACTTGGGAGTAAGCTCATATCCAAAAATAGAGCTTAAACTCTTTTATTAAATTTGCAGCTTAAATAAATTAAAGCGCAAAATTGTAGGTCCCAAGGGGTGTGAGTAAGGTTTAGAGGGGGGGTTGAATAAACCTTACCAACTTTTCGATTTTAGTTCTTTTAAAGTATTACAGAGTTAAAATACGGCTAAGTCCTTGAGGGACAGATTAAGTTAGTTAACCAAATAGAGTTAGCCACCAAGACTCGATTGAGTGTTGATAGAATAACCGATTGTTTACTCTAAACCTTAACTTGTTTGTTGTTGGGAAATTAATTTTTAGATTTTGATGAATGCCATGTAAAACTTGGAATAGAAAGTTGGCACCCCATTTTTCTTTTGTAAATTGCATTGTAATAGTGTTGGAAAATTTATTGTTTAGATTTTGATGAATGCCATGTAAAACTTAGAATAGGAAGTTGGCACCCCATTTTTGTTGAAAGCGCATTGTAACAAATAGGCCTGGTCAAGCCGAGTTAAGTCGGCTATGCCTAAACATGCAAGAAGACAATCTGGAGACTAGAAGAAAGACTCGTTGCAGGGGACGGTGAGTATGGCAATGAAGAAAAGACGGGAACTCGATTGAAGGTGCGGTGAGATGCGGTGAGTAAAGTATCACCAAGTCAACTCAAGATAGCCATGTCTCAAGTTGAAGTGACAAGAGAGTCATTCAATGATTGAAAGTCGACTCTAAGTCACCTGGGGAAAGCAAGGAACGCAATCAAGTCGAGATAATCGAAAGAGATCCGTTGCATGTAAATCAAGAGAATTACTTAAACAAGTAATACCTCCATGCTACATTTCTCAAGTGCTCGGTCGAAGCGTGCAAAGGAATGAACCAATGGGAAGCACTATACCGTGTCGAACTCAAAAGTCAAGAACAATTCATACGAGGAAATGGAAATTCCAAGGATCGCAACAAGACAAGCCAACGACCACAAGTGACTTTCAAAAATAAGCCTATCTCTTCAACGGGCGATTTTTTGAAAGATCACTATAAAAAGGCCGAGGAATGGCTCGAGAGAAAAAAAGGTTACCTCGAACCACGAACATTCAAGAAAATATTTGAATCAGTAACCTAAGATATTCTCAAATCATTCAAGATTAATCCTCAAGCCTACACTACGAAGAAAATCAACCAACACTCACCTGTGAAGGAAAGATAACTTCAATCGTTGAAGAGGAAATTGTTGAAGAATCAAGGGGTCTACATTCCACGAAGGATTGTAGGAAGGTTCAAGGTCGAACTAGTCTCGAGTTTTTGGAGGGCTTCGTGATCAAATCCAAAGAGCTTGAGCAAGTGAGCTGTAGTAGCAAGGCAACTACCCCGTGAAGAAGCGAGTCATACGAGAAGCGGTGAGTGATCAAGGCATCTCAGATCGAGCCCCAAAGGATCAAGTGTTTTGTGTGATCAAGACTTGTATCCTGGACTGTTACCACTTTGTATACCGATCAATACCTAGTGGATTCCTTCGGGAGTTGGAGAAGAGAGGAGTAGAAGAATTACCCCATCTTGAACCTCTATAAAAACTTATCGTGTCATTTACATTTCAAAGACTTTAATTCTTGCATCTTATTTGTTTAATTTTTTTGACATATTTGCTATCCAACCGATAATCTCTAAGTACTAAAACCAAGCATTAAATCATAACTAAACCAAACTTAAGGGTGTTAAGTCTTCCGCTAAAAACAAACCACGGTTGAGCTAATTGGTCTTAATTTTGAGTTATTCTATCAACGGCTCGATCGAGTCCTGTTGAGTGACTAACTCTTGATTAACTAAATTGGTCTGTCCACCAAGGACACACGGTGTGTAGTATCAACTCGAACTTTTAAAAGTGAAAATTTGGTAAGGTTTATTCAACCACCCCTTCTAAACCTTACACTCACACCCCTTGGGACCTACAAGTGGTATCGATCGGTTGGTTCATTGAGCCTTCCTTCACCTAGTTCTTGAACTAGATCTCCAAACTTTTCAAAGTCTGTTTTAGTACTTAAGTTTTCAAAACTCCGTTTATCATTAAAAGTTATTATCATGGAAGCAAATTTGACAGGCATCCCTATGTTCACTATTGAAGAATTTGATGATTGGAAAATTCATATGCGAGCTCATCTATCAAACATTACATGATGAGATGTGGATAGTGATAGAGGATGGGCCACCGCAAATCTTAAAGTGAACACACTGTGTAAGAAGAGCTACGGTGAAGGTGAAGAAGATGTTGCCCTAAAACCTATGGTTGAAAAACCAAGAACTCGAATGGACAAATGATGATGAGAAAAAGATACAACCTGGACAATGTAGCCAAGGACATCCTTTACAAAACCTTGGATAAAGCCATGTTCAATAAAGTCAAATCATGCAAAACGGCTAAAGAAATCAGGATAAGCTAACATTGATTTGTGAAGGCTCGAGAGAAAATCAAGGAAAATAAATTATCGGTGGTCTGTACAAAAATTTGAGAATTTCAAAATGATCGCAGGAGAAAACCTGGATCAACCGGATGCTCGGTTCACGTAAATCACCAATGAGCTATCTCGCACTTGGAAAGGAAATATACAATGAAATGTGTATGAAGATCCTAAAAAGTCTCCCGGTGAATGGGAAATGAAGGTCATGGCACCGAGACATTCCATGGACCTATCGAAGACCTCCAACCATGAACTATTCTCGATCTCAAAGCCTACGAATTTGAGCCGAGAAGAAAAGATCGAGGAAGAGACAAAGTGTACCCAAAACAACGCTCTAATTGTTAAGGATGGAAAGAGATCCGAGATCAAAGAAGTCATTGATCCGAGAAGAAATAGCCCGATGGTTAAAAGATTCAACAAGTTCTTTAAAAAGAACTACAAGAGAGGAAAGGGTGAATCTTCCGAGAAGACACTCGGCTCCCTCCAAATCAAGGGAAGATAGGCCAACCAAGAGAACAGATCATTAAAAAGTCAATATCAAAGGGTGACAATCCAAGAATGGAAAGAGTCGATCAAAGGTTGAATATCTATCTTTGGAACTATAGGCAACAGGTCACTATGCCATTGATTGTCCATATCTCGTAGTCAATAAATACAGGAATGAAGAAGAAAGAAAGGTCTTGAGAGAAAGAAGACAAGAAAAGAAAAAGGCAATGTTGGTGCAGAGATCGCCGAGACAAAGCCCAAGTTAAGAGAGACAACCGATTCGCAGAGCGGTGAAGCCGACTACTCAAGTGACTCGAAGAAGAAGCTCGATCTGTTTGATGGCCAAGGAACAAGATCAACCTCGACCAAGAAGATGAGGTACACTCTAACTCATCAAACTCAGATTTTAGTAATAGTGACTGTGATACACACACTTCATCACCCACTGATCTTTATGATTCATTAGGCAAAATGATGAAAGATTTTGAACACATTAAATCCTCACACACACTACTAAATGAGGAAAACAGCTACTCAAGAGCAAAACTCACGGTGACTAAGGAGCCGAGTACTCTAAGTCAAATAGCTGATGAGAATAAAAGTTTAAAGGCTGAAAATGCCAAGCTAATAGCAGAAATAGCTGCCTTAGAAAAGAGGGAGAATGACCTCAAAAATGTGATTGCCTCATTCACTAAGGCATCTAAATCATTGGATGATCTTATTATGAGTCAAAGAGAATGTGGAGACAAGACAGGCTTAGGATTTAATTCCTCTGTGCTATGTCAAACTCCAAAAGTAATTTTGGAAAAAGGATCTTCATGCAATGAAGAATCTCAAAAATCCAAAACTCCAAATGGTGCACACACATTCACTCCAAAGCACAATTACAAGCAAACTGGCCTTGGTTATAAAGGAAAAGGAAAACAGCCAGTTGGGTGCGTTGAGAGGACAGCTGAGAAGAAATTCAGCCAAGTTCCTCAGCAAACTCCAAACAGGAATTACTCTGTAAAGAAGAAACAGAGCTACCAAAAACTCCAAAAGGTCTATAAAAGAAACACATATGATGGGAATGGTAGAAAATATCCAAGCCAAGCTGATTGGAACGATGTCAACTATCAGCATAAACTTATGGAATATAAGCCCAAATGGCAAAGGCATAGAACTCAGCAAAGGCCATTCCAAAAGTATAAGAGCTTTCATCAGCACACATATGCACCTAGGCACTACACTCAGAGACACCACAATTACCCAAAGAAGGCAATTGCTAAAACACATATACAGCATACAGACAAAAAAGAACAGCTGTATGAACCTAGAATCCCCAAGCAATTTGCCAAAATTAATTATGATTATGGCACTGATAGATGGCAACCCCTTTGAGCCAGATCATTTGGCTATAGGCTGGTTGGATCATCTTACAATACTAACCCCTCAGGACCCAGACAAGTATGGGTACCTTAAACTTAATTTCCTTGATTGCAGGTTCAAGGAACACCTGAGTGTCAAGGAACCTGGTACATAGATAGTGGCTGTTCCAGACATATGACAGGAAACAAGAAATATCTGTCAAAATTCAACGAAGTTAAAGGAGCAAAAGTCATATTTGGAGGAAATGAAGCTCCGGGGGAGAAATAAGAAATTGGATCCATCAAGAAGAACGGATTAGAAATCACAGATGTTGCATATGTTGAAGGATTCAACTTCAACTTGCTAAGCATCGCCCAACTCGTGGCAAGGGCTATAATGTTGGATTTAACATGGGTATATGCCAAATCAAGGATATTGAATCAAATGAAGTTGTGTTGCAAGGATGCGGAGACAAAGGAACATGTATGTAGTAGATCGTCAACCGCTACACCCAAAGACTGCCTATTAGCAAAGAGCTGGTGAATCAAGTTGGTCGTGGCACAAAAATCGAGTCACTCGAATTTCAAAACACTTAACAAGCTTGCGAAGTAATCTTGTGATAGGTCTTCCAGACTCGGTATACAAGAAGGAGAGTATATGTGACGTATGCGAGAAGGGAAAACAGATCAAATCATCATTCAAAGAAAAGACATGCCCATCTTCAACAAGGATATGGCACTGCTACATATGGATCTATTTGGTCCAGTTGAACCACTAGCATAAGTGGGAAGAAATATACCTTGGTGGTAGTAGATGACTACTCAAGATATACATGGACAACATTCATGTGTAAGAAGAAAGAAACTCTCTAAAACTACGCACTGGTGATGAAGAGGATTCAAAATGAGAAGAGCAAACCATTATCAAAATAGGATCGACGGAGGAACCGAGTTTGTCAATGGTATAATAACTCAATATTGTATTGAAAATGGCATTGGTCATGAATTATCTCGCAACAAGGACTCCACAATGAGAATGGAGTTGCGAGAAAGAAGGAATAGAACTCTCAAAGAAGCAACAAGGACCATGTTAGCGGCGGGGGTTAACAAAGAGATTTTGGGTGAAGCAATCAACACGACTTGCTACACTCAAAATAGATGTAGGATAAACAGACGGTGACAAAGACTCCTATGAGATTTGGACGGGAGAAAACCAAATGTTGCATATTTTAGAATATTTGGATGTAAATGCTTCATTCACAACAACGACAAAGACAATCTAAAGGCTTTCGATGCTAAAGGCGATGAAGGTATCTTCTTGGGATACTCGGTGAAAGCAAAGCCTTCTGAGTACTCAACAAAAGGACTATGGTTGCGAGAGGAATCCATTCATGTGATATTCGATGAGCCAAATGTAAATGGAGAAGACATTGAAGAGTCGGTGATAAGTTTAGAATCGTCCAACCATACAAAAAATCCCTATCTTCAAGTCAAGCCGCAATTATAAACTCGAGATGAAGATGAGATAGCCGAGTCCCATAGAATCTTTGGAAAATTTGCGGCTAAGTGATTAAGAGAGCCGATCAAAGCAACACAAGCTGCTAGACGATCAATCCGGCTAACTTACTTCAACCTCGATGTAAGATGGCTGAAAGACCATCCACCAGAACTTGTCATTGGAGATATAAGAGAAGGCGTCAAAACAAGATCCAGAACTCAACAAGAAGCTATGTTCACATGGTTTATCTCACAAATAGAGCCTAAAGACGTGTTACAAGCATTAGATGACACACATTGGATTCAAGCTATGCAAGAAGAGTGAATCGAGTTTGAAAGAAATGAAGTATGGGAATTAGTTCAAAGACCCACCCATCAAAATGTCATTGGTACTAAATGGGTGTTCAGAAACAAGATGAACGAGGAGGGTTCTGTGGTAAGAAACAAAGCAAGACTAGTAGCCAAAGGATGTTTCTTGCCTATGCAGCTCACAAGAATTTTATTGTATATCAGATGGACGTAAAAAGTGCATTCCTAAATGGTCTATTGGAAGAAGAAGTGTATGTTGAACAACCTCCAGGATTTGAGCGAAACTCTTGGAGATAAGGTATACAAACTCAAGAAAGCTCGTATGGATTGAAAGGCACCCGCAGCTTGGTACGATACTTTGTCACAATTCCTAAGCGAGAATGGATTCACAAAAGGAAAAGTAGATAGAACACTTTTTCGAGAATTCAAGACAAGAACATCATTTGCTTGTTCAAATATATGTGGATGACATCATTTTTGGATCCACAAACAAAGAGCTATGTGAAAAATTTTCAAATCTCATGCAAAGAAAATTTGAAATGAGCATGATGGGAGAACTGACATTCTTCCTTGGACTCCAAGTAAAGCATTTGAAGGATGGAACCTTCATAAGTCAAACAAAATACACCGAGAGATTTAATGAAGAAATTTGGTATGGAGGAGAAGTCTTACGTGAAAATACCAATGAATACATCATCAAAATGGACATGGATGCAAATGGCAAGCCGTAGATCAAACAAGATACGAGAACACTTATTGGATCATTGCTTTATCTCACGAAAGCGGGCGGACATCACCTTTCTTTGTAGGTGTATGTGCGAGATTTCAATCGCTCCAAAAGAGAGCCATATGACCGCAACTAAGAGGATTTTGAGATATTTGAAAGGAAGCCAAGAAGTTGGCTTATGGTATCCAAAGGAAGGTGGATTCAAGCTAATTGGCTATTCGACTCGACTATCTTTGGATGCGAGTTGACAGAAGAGCACCTCGAGGCACATGTCAAATGCTTGGAAACAAAGCTAATTTCTGGTTTAGCAAAAGCAAAATTCAATAGCCACCTCTACGGTGCAGTGAGAATACATAGTCTGCGGGTAGTGTTGTGCCCAAATCCTATGGATGAGGCAAAGCGAGAGACTATGAAGTTGAAGAAAAGGAAATTCCAATCATGTGTGATAACACAAGTGCAATTGCAATCACTCGAGAATCTTGTGTTGCACTCAAGAACAAAGCATATCAATGTCGATATCACTTCACAAGAGATCATGTTGAAAAGAAGGACATCATCTTGGAATATATATCAACCGATAAACAGTTGGTGACATATTCACAAAACCATTATGTGAATCAAGATTTGAAGAACTCAAGCATGAGTTAGGGTTAATTGAACTGAGCTGTCACTTAGAAGACTCAAAGAAAAGAAATGAAACACAAAAAGAGAGAAAGGACTGAATTCTCAAAATCAGCTAAATGAGCAAAATGACAAAAAGCGCAAAATCGTTTTACTAAGCGGGAATATTTTTAAGAATGACGTCGGAGATAATGATGATGTGTACAGACAAAAAAGCTGCATACCAAGCTTATGATTGGATATAAATCTTTGCCGCATTAAATTTGAGACATTAAATGCTAATCGGCGTGCGAAATCTAAGCCGTTGATTTCAATCACATTTCAAAAACTATCCGCACGTCCTTTCAGAAACCATACTTAAACGTTTTCGTCTGTTTTCTCTCACATATTACCAAAACGTTTACATTAGGAATTTTATTGTTTAGATTTTGATGAATGCCATATAAAACTTAGAATAGAAAGTTGGCACCCCAATTCTTGTTGTAAAATGCATTGTAACAATTAGAAGCAGCCAAGCCGAGTTAAGTCGCCTACGCCCTAACATGCAAGAAGGCAAATCAAGATCGGAAGGAAGACTCTGCTATGAGACAGTTGAGTATGGCAAAGAAGAGTAGACGGAACTCTATCAAGAAGCGGTGAGATGCTGGTGAGTGAAGTATATCAAGTCAACTCAAGAAAAGCCAAGTCTCAAGTTGAAGTGATGAAGAGTCATCCAATGATTGGAAGTGACTTTAAGTCACCTAGGAAAGCAAGGAAATGCAAAGTCGAGATAATCGTAAAAGATCCGTTGCCGTAAATCAAGAGATTTACTTAAACAAGTAATATCTCCATACCACCTTTCGAGTCTTGAGTCCCGAGCGTGCAAAAGGAATGAACCAATGGGAAGCACTACACCGTGTCGAGAACTCGAAAAAGGTGAAAGAACAATTCATACGAGGAAATGGCAATTCCAAGGATCGCAACAAGACAAGCCAACGATCTGCAAGTGACTTTAAAAAAATAAGCCTATCTCTTCAACGGGCAAATTTTTGAAAGATCACTATAAAAGGCTGAGGAATGACTCTGAGAGAAGGTTACCTGAACCACGAACATTCAAGAAATAAATCAAAGTGTAGCCAGAAATACTCTCAAATCATTCGAGATTAATCCTCAAGCCTACATTACGAAGTACATCAATCCAACACTCACCTGTGAAGGAAAGAGAACTTCAATCAGTTGAAGAGGAAACTTTTGAAGAAAAGGGGTCTACATTCCACGAAGGATTGTAGGAAGGTTCAAGGTCGAACCAAGTCTTAAGCTTTTGGAGGGCTTCGTGATCAAATCCAAAGAGCTTGAGCAAGTGAGTGTAGTAGCAAGGCAAACTGTGAAGAAGCCGAGCCGTCGTGCAGCTTGGTGAGTGATCAAGGCGTCTCAGGACCGAGTCCCAAAGGATCAAGTCATTTGTGTGATCAAGACTTGTATCCGGACTGTTACCACTTTGTAAAGCGATCATTACCTAGTGGATTCCTCCGGGAGTTGGAGAAGAGAAGAGTAGAAGAATTACCCCATCTTGAACCTCTATAAAAATTTCATTGTGTCATTTACATTTCAAGACTTTAATTCCCGCATTCTTAATCGCTTATATCCACGATAAATTTGCTATCCATTTGATAATACAAGTACTAAACCAAGCACTAAACTCTTGCTTAATCAAACTTAAGGGTGTTAAGTCTTCCCTGAAAAACAAAACCAATCGAGTTAATTTAGAGCCAACGGTGAGTTATTCCATCAAAGCCTGAGTTGAGTCTGTTGAGAGATTAACTCTTTGAGTGACTAAATTGATTGTTCATCAGGACACGGTGTGTAGTATCAACTCGAATATTTAAAAGGACTAAATCAAAAATTTGGTAAGGTTTAATCAACCTCCCCTTCTAAACCTTACACTTACACCCCTTGGGACCTACAAGTGGTATCGGAGCGGTTGGTTCATTGAACCCTCCACACCAGTTCTTGAACTAGATTTCCAAACTTTTCAAAGTCCGCTTTAGTACTTAAACTCTCGAAACTCTTTTTATCATTAAAAGTTATTATCATGGAAGCAAATTTGACACGCATCCCTATGTTCACTATTGAAGAATTTGATGATTGGAAAATTCGTATGCGAGGCTCATCTATCAAAGATTACATGATGAGATGTGGATAGTGATAGAAGATGGGCCTCTGCAAATCTTAAAGGTGAACACATTTGTATGCGAAGGGTGCGGTGAAGGAGAAGAAGATGTTGCTCCCGGCACGGTCATGGTTGAAAAACCAAGAACCGAGTGGACAAATGATGACAGAAAAAGATACAACCTGGACAATGTAGCCAAGGACATCCTTTACAAAACCTTGGACAAAGCCATGTTCAATAAAGTCAAATCATGCAAAACGGCTAAGGAAATGGGACAAGTGACATTGATTTGTGAAGGCTCAGAGGAAATCAAAGAAAACAAATTATCGTGGCATTTGTCAGAAATTTGAGAACTTCAAAATGATCTCGGGAGAAAACCTGGATCAACTGGATGCTCGGTTCACAGAAATCACAAATGAGCTGTCGCACTTGGAAAGGAATATACACGAGAAGAAATGTGTATGAAGATCCTAAAAAGTCTTCGGTGAATGGGAAATGAAGGTCATGGCATCGAGACATTCCATGGACCTATCAAAGACATCCAACCATGACTATTCTCGGACCTCAAAGCCTACGAGTTTGGCCGAGAAGAAAAGACCGAGGAAGAGAAAGCTCTACCCAAAACAAGCTCGCTCTAATTGTTAAAGATGGGAAGAGAGCCGAGGTCAAAGAAGTCATTGACCCGAACAAATAGCCCGATGGTTAAAAGATTCAACAAGTTCTTTAATAAGAACTACAAGAGAGGAAAGGGTGAATCTTCCAGAAGACACTCAGCTCCCTCCAAATCAAGGGAAGATAGGCCAACCAAGAGAACAGATCATCAAAAAGTTGAGTATCAAAGGGTGACAATCCAAGAATGGAAAAAAGCGATCAAAAAGGCTGAATATCTATGTTGGAACCGAGACAACCAGGTCACTATGCCATTTCTTGCTCATATCCTGTAGTCAACAAGTACATGGATGAAGAAAGAAAGAAAGGTCTTGAGAAAGAAGACAAGAAAAGAAAAAGGCAATGATGGTGCAGAGATGAAATAAAACCAAGTCAAGAGAGACAGTGATTGAGAAAGTGAAGCGACTACTCAAGTGACTCGAGGAAGAAGCCCCGATCCGCTTGATGGCCAAAGAACAAGATCAACAACGACCAAGAAGATGAGGTACAATCTAACTCATCAAACTCGAGACACCGATGATAGTGACCGTGACACACACACTTCATCACCCACTGATCTTTATGATTCATTAGGCAAAATGATGAAAGATTTTGAACACATTAAATCCTCACACACACTATTGAATGAGGAAAACAACCTACTCAAAAGTCAAAACTCAAAGCTGACTAAGGAGCTGAGTGCTCTAAGTCAAATAGCTGATGAGAATGAAAGTTTAAAAATTTGAAAATGCTAAATTAATAGCGAAATTGCGCTATAGAAAAGAGGAAAATGACCTCAAGAATGTTATTGCCTCATTCATTAAGGCATCTAAATCATTGGATAATCTTATTATGAGTCAAAGAGAATGTGGAGACAAGACAGACTTAGGATTTAATTCCTCTGTGCTATGTCAAACCTCAAAAGTAATCTTGGAAAAAGGATCTTCAAGCCATGAAGAGTCTGAAAAATCCAAAACTCTAAATGTTGCACACACATTCACTCCAAAGCACAATAACAAGCAAACTGGCCTTGGTTATAAAGGAAAAGGAAAACAGCCAGTTGAGTATGCTGAAAGGACAACTGAGAAGAGATTCAGCCGAGTCTCTCAGCAAACTCCAAACACAAAATACTTTGTAAAGAAGAAGCAGAGCTACCAAAAACCCCAGAAAATCCATAAAGGAAATACATATGATGGGAATGGTAGAAAATATCCAAGCCAAGCTGATTGGAATAATGTGAACCATCAGCATAGACTTATGGAATATAAGCCCAAATGGCAAAGGCCTAGAACTCAACAAAGGCCATTCCAAAAGCATAAGAGCTTTCATCAGCACACATATGCACCTAGACACTACATTCAAAGACACCACAATTACCCAAGGAAGGCAATTGCTAAAACACATATGCAGCATACGACAAAAGAGACAATTTGTATGAACCTAGAATCCCCAAGCAATTTGCCAGGATTAATTATGATTATGGCAACCCCTTAGAGTCAAATCATTTGGCTATAAGTTGGTTGGATCATCTTACAATTCTAACCCCTCGGGGACCCAGGCGGTATGGGTACCTAAAGCTTAATTTCCTTGATTGCGGGTTCAAGGAACAATTTGAGTGCCAAGGAACCTGGTACATGGATAGTGGCATTTCCGGACATATGACAGAAATAAGAAAATCTGTCAAAATTCAAGGAAGTTAAAGGAGCAAAAGTCATATTTGGAGGAAATGAAGCTCTGGTGAAATAAGAGGCATTGGATCCATCAAGAGGAATGGGTTAGAAATCACGGATGTTGCATATGTTGAAGGACTCAACTTCAACTTATCGAGCATCATCAACTCGTGACAAGGGCTACAATGTTGGATTCAACATGGGTATATGCCAAATCAAAGATATTGAATCAAATGAAGTTGTCTTTGCAAGGATGTGAAAGAGAAAAATATGTATGTAGTGGATTGGTCAACGCAACACCCATCACTGTCTACTAGCAAAAGCACAAACTGAATCAAGTTGGTGTGGCACAAAAAAGCCGAGTCACCTGAATTTCAAAACGATTAACAAGTCGGGCAAGAAGTCATCTTGTGGAAGGACTTCAGGACTCGTATACAAGAAGGAGAGTATATGTGACGAATGTCGAAGGAAAACAAATCAAGTCGTCATTCAAAGAAAAGACATGCCCATCCTCAACAAGAATATTGCATCCGCTTCATATGGATCTATTTGGCCCAGGTGGAACCAGCCAGGATAAGTGGAAAGAAATACACCTTGGTGGTAGTAGATGACTACTCAAGATATACATGGACAATATTCATGTGTAAGAAGAAAGAAACTCTGCAAAAACTACCCACGGTGATAAAGAGGATTCAAAACGAGAAGAGTCAAACCATTATCAAAATAAGATCGGACGGAGGAACTGAGTTTGTCAATGGAATAATAACTCGATTGTATTGAAAATGGTATTGGTCATGAACTATCACAAGCAAGGACTCCACAATGAGAATGGAGTTGCAGAAAGAAGGCAGAACCCTCAAAGAAGCGGCAAGGACCATGTTAGTCAAGACGGGGTTACAAAGAGTTTTGATCAAGCAATCAACACGACTTGCTACACCCAAAACAGATGTATGATAAATAGACGGTGACAAAGACTCCTATGAGATCTGGATCGAAGAAAACCAAATGTTGCATATTTGAGAATATTTGGATGTAAATGCTTCATCCACAACAATGGCAAAGACAACCTAAAGGCTTTTGATGCTAAAGCCGATGAAGGTATCTTCTTAGGATACTCAATCGAAAGAAAAGCCTACAGGATACTCAACAAAAGAACTATGGTTACTGAAGAATCCATTCATGTAGTATTCGATGAGCCAAATGTAAATGGAGAAGACATTGAAGAGTCGGTGATAATTTGAATCATCCAACCATACGAGAAGAGTCCTATCTTTGAAGCCAAGTTTGGAATTATCAATTCGAGAAGAAGATGAGATAGCTGAATCTCAAAAACAATCGGAAAATTTGCAGCTAAGTGATTGCGAGAGAGCGATCAAAGCAACACAATCGCTAGACGATCGAATCCGGCTAACTTACTTCAACCCGATGTAAGATGGCTGAAAGACCATCCACGAGAACTTGTCATTGGAGATATAAGAGAAGGCGTCAAAACAAGATCCAGAACTCAACAAGAAGCTATGTTTTTTTTTTTTTTTTAAAAAATTCGGCCCTGTCATTGCAGAGACTCGAACCCGGGCCTCTTCATTGAAGAGTAATACCCTCTTCAGAATTCAAGACAAAAAGAGTATACTGCTTGTTCAAATATATGTGGATGACATCATTTTTGGATCCACAAACAAAGAGCTGTGTGAAAAGTTTTCAAATGAGCATGATGGGAGAATCGACATTCTTCCTTGACTCCAAGTGAAACAAAGTGAAGGATGGAACCTTCATAAGTCAAACAAAATACACCAGAGATTTAATGAAGAAGTTTGGTATGGAGGAGAAGTCTTCTGTAAAAATACCAATGAACACATCAGTCAAAATGGACACGGATGCAGATGGCAAGCCTGTAGATCAAATAAGATCTGAGCACTTATTGGATCATTGCTCTATCTCACAGCAAGCGGCCGGACATCACCTTTCTTTGTAGGTGTATGTGCAAGATTTCAATCTGCTCCAAAAGAGAGCCATATGACAAAGAAGCTAAGAGAATATTGAGATACGAAAGGAAGCCAAGAAGTAGGCTTATGGTATCAAAGGAAGGTGGATTCAAGCTAATTGGCTACTCGATTCGACTATCTTTGGATGCGAGTGGACATGAAGAGCACTTCAGGCACATGTCAAATGCTAGAAACAAGGCTAATTTCCTGGTTTAGCAAGAAGCAAAATTCAATAGCTACCTTTGGTGCGGAGAATACATAGCTGGCATTTGTTGTACTGGCAGCCCAAGTCCTATGGATGAGACAAAGGTGATGAGAGACTATGAAGTTGAGGAAAAAAGAAATTCCAATCATGTGTGATAACACAAGTGCAATTTCAATCACTCAAAATCGTGTTGCATTCAAGAACAAAGCATATTGATGTCGAGATATCACTTCATAAGAGATCATGTTGAAAAGAAGGACATCATCCTGGAATATATCTCAACCGATAAACAACTAGTCGACATCTTCACAAAACCATTATGTGAGTCAAGATTTGAAGAACTCAAGCATGAGTTGGGGCTAATTGAGCTGAGTTAACATTGAGAAAACTCAAAGAAAAGAAATGGAACACAAAAAGTGAAAAAGAGCTGAACACATAAATCATTTCAAGAATCGGTTGTATCGGAAAAACTGAAAGACAAATACAGTCGGTGATAGCTGAGTCACTAAGAGAACTGTGAGAAGTAGAGTTAAATCAGCCTAGGGATAAGCTGAGTAACTTATGAGCAAAATGACAAAAACGCTGTCGTTTTGACTAAGCGGGAATGTTTTAAGGAATACGTCAGCATAATGATGATGTGTACAGACATAAAGCTGCACAACAAGCTTATGATTGGATATAAATGCTGTCGCATTAAATACGAGACATTAAATGCTAAATAGGCGTGCAAAATCTAAGCCGTTGATTTCGATCATATTTCAAAAACCACCCGCACGTCCTTTCATAAACCATATTTAAACCATTTTCGTCCGTTTCTCTCTCACACTTCTAAAGCTGTTCATTTCTTTCTCTAAAAAGCAAAGACAAAAACTTCTCTCGAAACCCTATCAATCTTCAAATCAATTTCTGAGTTTTTCTTCGATATAATTCTCAAAAATGGCACCAACTTATGACTTTACCAAGTTAGGAAAGCAAATCCACACCGGTTCTACGGTGGATTTTCGACGGAATGGTGAAACAGGGGGTCCGACGACACCCTAGTGAAGAAAATCATTTGAAAAGTTGGAAACGACAATAGGTGAAACCATTTCTAACGTTAGAATATCCGATGACATATGTGGAGGAGGTCGCACAATTCTCGTGAATCGAGATTCACGATGAAGGAATCAAGTCATATGTACATTTTAAAGCGGTGACTATCTCTCGCAAGGATTTGGCTGAACATTGCTCACTACCCGGAAGGAGCATCGAGAGATTAACGGCGATGTAAACTTGGCTGATGCTTGGAAAGAAATAGCCAAGCCCGACTTTGCCGATAAAATAGTGTATACTGACAAACAAGAGCTCTTTGAAGGAGGATTATCACAAGTTGTTGGACATAGTTGCCAAATGTATCGACATCAAATTTGGCGCTTTGACCAATCACAAAGGCAAAGCGATTGTAATGGCCGCAATCATCGCAGAGAAAAAGAAGATAAATAAAGGGCTGAGTTTGTTTTTGAGACTCGCCAAAACGCGTGGGAACAAATCCTTCAAAGAAGATGGCACATTTGGAGGATCCTAGGATATGGCCTAGTGATTGGCCGACTAATGGAGGTGAAAGGAGTCCCTCTTAGACATGGGAAGGCATTCCATGTTAACAAGAGGATGTTGAAAGCAAACCTCTCCAGCGCCTGAAGAGAGCTTACGCCAAGAGGCGACACAAGTGAGGGGGAATCGGTGACCTCTGAAGATACGAGATGTTTCCTCCCACCAAGAAGAAAGTCGCCAAGCGGCTACTAAAGAAGATCACTGCCCCGCAAAGCAAAGAAAACCAAACATGCTCCCGCCCCGCAGAGAGTCACTGCCCCGCGGCCGTGTCTCCCGCCCCTGCTAGCGGTCGAGAAGGACTCACAAATACCTTCTCCGATCGTCAAAAAGAGGAGAACCGAGAAGCCACGACGGCCCGCTCCTCGAGAAAAAGACACCAAGACCGCCCCCGCCGCCCAAGACTCGAGAGGACACCGTCTCGAACCAGAAATCCCTGGTACAAACTAGGAGACGAAGAAAAATCATCAAGCGAGTCCGAGCTTGAGAAACCGGCCGAGTCAGCCCACTCGGCTAGAGCAAATACAGGAGAGCTATTTGGAGGAGTAGAGTCTCGGATGTAGTTGATGAAACGACCAAATCTGCTGAAGGCGATCAACAGAGGCAACCCGAAGACACTCGTAGTTGAGATAAATGAAACACAAGAAGAAAGCGCTAGAGCGGATAGTGATGTAATGATCCTATCTCCACCTTACCCGGACATCCAAAATCGTCTCGCGTGAGTGGAGGAAATGGAAGTTGAGTAAGTCAAGGAAGCAGTTCCAACGGCTTTGAGTTTATAGAAGAAGAAGAGGAACTGCTAAATTTCCTTGGACTAAACATCGTGCTCCCAAAGACTTGATGAAGACAATCGCATAGACATCTGCGCAGATTTTCAAGGAAAAGGAGAGAGAAAAGCAAGCTGAGGAAGCCGAGGCACGTGAGAAGGCCAACATCCGCCCTATCTCCGCACACAGACACACACATCCTCTCCTTGATGTCTTCTCACGGCGGTGATGAGGATCCAGGAGAATCTGCCGCTTTCTGAAGAGTTGCAAATGCAAAGCAAGCATTGCATGAATCCGAATCCTTCACGAGCAAAGACATCGATGGAGGGACCAAGAGAGTCCTCGAACACACCGAAATTGATCCATTGGGAGTGGTTGACAAATCGCCTTGTTGTTCCGCCACCACTTCCCCACTCACTCGGAAGAAGGCAATAAGGGACTGGCGATGAACCGGGACAATGGGGACCCCAGTCGAGCCAACCCCTATTGAAGGTGTTTTACCACCGCCCAACGAGTGACCCCATTCCAAGTCATTGGTGGTGCGCCGAGGGGAAACTCCCTCCCCTGCGGCAAGGTCGAGAGGATGCTACGAGATGACTCCACAATGAATCAAGGAGGCGAAGGGAGAAAACGCAAACACAAGAAGAACAGCAAGTTGCCATCAACGAAGCTCAGACGATTGAGACTGTCCGGTGAGGTGCCAACCGCTCTGAAGGCTAATGACGCTGCGATGCAGTCGAGGCACATGAAGGAATAGCCCGGGAGGTAACACTCAGGCGATGAAAGTGCAATCCATGGGGTTGAGACTCCAATGGATGCTACCACGAAAGACCCTAAGACAGTGACTTTGTCGAAAGGGAGGACAATGCCTCATTGCAAAGTAGAGAGCTGGAGGTGAAAGGCCCACGGGAGGTTGAGACTTCCCGGGGTAAAAGAGGCGACGAGAGAACATCCCTCCTGCTATCATCGACCCATCGAGAAGGAGATAAGCACACTTCATGATTCCCAGGATAATCCGATGTAACCTTTCCGGGATCGAAGGCGATGAAGAAGTCGAGTCATCCCCCGTGCCAAATCCAAAAGACTCGTGTTGCGGATGTTCCAAGCACGAGCAAGTCTCGATCCCAAGACTACTCGTCAAACCTTTAACTTTGATGATGAGCCACCAATGGAAATCTCATCATCGTCCGATGACACTTCCGATAAGGCCGAGGACCGATCGACTCAAATGGAAAAATCATTTGAGACCAACGGTTGTTGAGACAAATTTGAGGCTCGGCAAGCGGGTCCACTTCACAACAAGACCCGGTGAACAAGAGACCATCGCGCGAGGCTCCTCAAGTGCTGCAGCAGGTCGATTCCTAAAAGAACTTCACGCGCACCGCTCATCATCGAACAAATCCCGGTGGGCGGTGATGAATATTTTATAGAATCTTTTCCTTTTTCCCCGGAGGTACCCGACCTCCATGAAGAGTCGAAGAATGAACGCGCACGCTATCACAAACCAGCTCCGTTTTCTCATCGGTACCATTGTTCCACCGCTTATGACTTTGATGTTGTATGACCATCACCGCAGCGGAAGAATCATTTGAAGTTCGAGAAGTGTTCAAGGCACTATTTGCCGAGGTTGAACGGATGTAGAGGCATCGAGGCCTCTTTGGACATCGATTTGGACAACAGAGATGCCAACCTTACTGGTGATTTAAGAGGCATAACTTGATCCGTATAAGGAATGGTGGCAACAAAGCTGACAAACAATGCGTGTGGAGCAGGTTTGATACTTCAGGACATTGTTCAACAAGGCTGGTATGGTAGAGTGAAAATGCCGATGCAAAACGAAGCCGAGAGAACATATTGAGCACATGCATGAAGCTCATGCAATTTGAAATAAAGCTCTGCGTGAGCAAAATACGAATGATCTACAGCGTTTGGAAGAACACATGACTAGAAAATTGATCTTCTCATGGGTGAGATGAAGCGATTTCAAAGAGAGTCCAACGCTACTCGATCCGAATTCCGTCTTTGCCTTACAACGCAAAGACTTGAAGCGAGAACTTCGACTATCGTGAGCTCTACTTCCCGCTTGCCGGCAAGATGTTCCCTGGGGTTCCTCTATCCTTTGATGATGCCAAAAAGGGGGAAGAGGAATACCTTAAAGCGCTAAAATCAAGGCGAGAAGAAAGGAAGCGAGAAGAAGGAAAATCAGTGAGGAAGTTTTGAAACAAAAGAAAGGAAAGCTTGTTGAGGGGAAGGGTCGGCGGATGTGACCTTGATGATTGCACAAACCCCAACAAGGTCTCATCACGGTGACATTATAAGTAGCAAACTCCCTGTGACTCGCCACTCCAACACTGTTGTATCCATGGCGACAAGAGAAAAACAATTGAAGCGAGGATGAAGGAAGTGGAAGGAAGAATGGATGCCCGAATTATGAACATCTTGAAAGAACACGGAGGCATTCCAAGAAGACAGAGACACTTATGCCATCTCGGATGTCGGAACGAGCCACGATCAGTTGATGAATTTAAGACGCTCGAACCGGGGGATACTTTGCAAATATGTCATGGCTCAAGCTTGGGACTTATCTTGGGAAAAGGGTCTCACGTTATGTGAAGAAGGACAGCAAGCAGACTATCGGCGATCTCTCTTTGGTCACTCCAGTCACTCGGTGGAAAAGAAGAAGACTCGGTCAAGATACGCCCGCAGGTAGAGGAAGAAGCGATAGTGGAGGAAGAAGCTTGGACCCAGGCCTCGCCCAAAAACATTGAATCACGTGGATCCGGGAAAGAAAGGAGGGATCTCTTTTGGCTGGGCTTGACCAAGTAGCAAATTTGCAAGTGGCTAAAACTAACGCCGAGTACGTAAAAAGACTAGAAGAAGAAAACAAGAGACAACCTCAGCTATGGGAGGAGAGACGGGAAAGAATAAGAAGAGATGAAGCTGCCAGGAAGGCATACGAAAAGAAAAAAAAAAGCGGTGACGACGAGAAAAAGAGAAGAAGAGAAGAAGATCTTGAACAAGATGAAAGAAGGAGACAGCGAAGGAGATGAAGTGTTCTTTGTCCAACCCTTCGTGTATTTTATTATGTAAATACATACAATGTAAGTCTTACGTAATAAAGCTATAGATTCTTCATTTTTCTGTGTAGACAAATATGTGCTCACGATACACCTTGTAAACATTGTGTAAAAGAACAAGAATGATATGATCAATAAAATAATTGATTAGCATACATTCTATGTCAATACACTATCTGTATGTATCTTTCTTTGTTTGCATTTTTGAATGGTTTAAGTTTTGGCATCATAAAAAAGGGGGAAATTGTTAGGAATTTTATTGTTTAGATTTTGATGAATGCCATGTAAAACTTAGAATAGAAAGTTGGCACCCCAATTCTTGTTGTAAAATGCATTGTAACAATTAGAAGCGAGGCCAAGCTGAGTTAAGTCACTACGCCTAACATGCAAGAAGGCAACTAAAGAAGACTGGAAGGAAGACTCGCTATGAGACATTGAGTATGGCAAAGAAGAGTAGCGGGAACTCTTGAAGAAGCAGTGAGATGCGGTGAGTGAAGTATCGATCAAGTCAACTCAAGAAAAGCCAAGTCTCAAGTTGAAGTGTGAAGAAGAGTCATCCAATGATTGAAGCTCGACTCTAAGTCACCTGGGGAAAGCAAGGAAATGCGTCAAGTCGAGATAAGCGTAAAAGATCCGTTGCGAGAAATCAAGAGATTTACTTAAACAAGTAATATCTCCATACCACCTTTCTCGGAGTGCTCGGTCCCCGAGAAGAGTGCAAAAGGAATGAACAATGGGAAGCACTACACCGTGTCGAACTCAAAAGGTGAAAGAACAATTCATACGAGGAAATGGCAATTCCAAGGATCGCAACAAGACAAGCCAACGGCGCAAGTGACTTTCAAAAATAAGCCTATCTCTTCAACGGGCAAATTTTTGAAAGATCACTATAAAAGGCTGAGGAATGACTCTGAGAGAAGGTTACCTGAACCACGAACATTCAAGAAATAAATCAAAGTGTAGCCAGAAATACTCTCAAATCATTCAAGATTAATCCTCAAGCCTACATTACGAAGTACATCAATCCAACACTCTGTGAAGGAAAGGAACTTCAATCAGTTGAAGAGGAAACTTTTGAAGAAAAGGGGTCTACATTCCACGAAGGATTGTAGGAAGGTTCAAGGTCGAACCAAGTCTTAAGCTTTTGGAGGGCTTCGTGATCAAATCCAAAGAGCTTGAGCAAGTGAGCTGTAGTAGCAAAGCAGTGTTACTGTGAAGAAGCTTCAGTCGACGAGAAGCGGTGAGTGATCAAGGCGTCTCAGGCCCGAGTCCCAAAGGATCAAGTCAGCTGTGTGATCAAGACTTTATACGGACTATTACCACTTTGTAAAGCGATCATTACCTAGTGGATTCCTCCGGGGAGTTGGAGAAGAGAGGAGTAGAAGAATTACCCCATCTTGAACCTCTATAAAAATTTCATTGTGTCATTTACATTTCAGCACTTTAATTCTGCATTCTTAATCGCTTATATATCTTGATAAATTTGCTATCCATTTGATAATACAAGTACTAAACCAAGCACTAAACTCTTGCTTAATCAAACTTAAGGGTGTTAAGTCTTCGCTGAAAACAAAACCACATCGAGTTAATTTAGAGCCAACAATCGAGTTATTCCATCAACAAAGCACATTTGAGTCTTGAGAGATTAACTCTCTTGAGTGACTAAATTATTTGTTCATCAGGACACAATTGTGTAGTATCAACTCTGAATATTTAAAAGGACTAAATCGAAAATTTGGTAAGGTTTATTCAAACCCCCCCCCCCCCCTTCTAAACCTTACACTTACACCCCTTGGGACCTACAGTTTCATTTCTATCTCAGAAGCAAAGGCAAAACACTCTCAAAACCTATCAATATTCAAATCAACCTCTAAGTTTCCCTTCGTGAAATCTTGGAAAAAATGGCACCAACTTATGATTTCGTCAAGCTAGGGAAGCAAATCAACACTGGTCTCTGAGTGGATTTCGAGGGAATGGTCAAACAGGGTCGATGACGCCTCATAAAGGAAATCGCTGAAAAGCTCAAATCGTCCGGGGTGAAACCATTTACGGCGATGGAGTTCTCGATGACCTATGTGGAAGAGGTCGCACGTTCTATGTGAATCTTTGAAATTCACGATGAGGGATTAAATCCTCTGTTCACGGGAAGGAGTTCATCATCTCGCCAAGGATTTGGTGAACATCGCTCACCTCTTGACGGAAGGAGCATCGAAATCAACGAAGCCGATGTAGACTGAGTTCTTTGCACTGGAGGAAGTAGCCAAATCCGACTATGATGATAAAATAGTCTACACAATGCAGACAAGAGGTGAAGAAGGACTACCACAAGCTTTTGGACATAGTTGCCAAATGCATAGACATCAAATTTGGCAGCTTTGACCAACTATCAAAAGCAAAGTTGATCGTAATGACCATTTGCGATCATTGAAGAAAGGAAAATAAAGCTGGGTTGAGTTTGTCTACAGCGGACTCTGCGCGAGAATGTAGGAACAAATCCTTCAAGGAAGATGGTGCGTTTGGAGGATCACAGGATATGGCCAGTGATTGGCGGTGATGGAGGTGAAAGGAGTCCCTCTTCGACATGGAAAGGCGTTCCATGTAAACAAGAGGATGTTGAGATCAAACCCTCTCGGCGCACAGAGAAGAGTGCCCACGCCAAGAGAGCTGATACAAGTGAGGGGGAATCGGTGACCACGAAGATCTTGTTTCCTCTCCACCAAACAAGAAAATTGCCCCCACGGTGCTAAGAGAAGCTGCGCCCCTGCAGCCTAAGAAAAACAAACCCGCTCCCGCCCCGCGGTAAGTCGCTTTGCTCCCGCCGTGTCTCTGCCCAGCGATGGCGGCCGAGAAGGAATCTCAAATACCTTCTCCGATTGTCGTCAAAAGAGGAGAACTGATAAGCAAGATGGCTGCTTGCTCGAAGAAAACAAAGACTGCAGCCCCGCCGCCCAGACTCGGAAGACACTCTCTCCGAACGAGAAATCCCTCCGATACGAACCAAGAGACGAAGAAGAATCATCAAACAATCCGAACTTGAAAAGCATTTGATCCCACTCACCGCAACAAATGAGATACAGAGCTCGCTGGAGAAGTAGAGTCTCCGGATATTATTGATGAAACAACCACCCTGCCAAGCGTCGTGAAGGCAACACGAAGACTTCGGTTGTAGTTCGAGCAGTGAGACACAAGGAGAAATTGAAAGAGATGATGATGTGATGAACCTATCCCCACCTTATCCGGACATCCAAAATCGTGAGAGTGGAGGAAGTGGCAATTGAGTCGATCCAGGAACAGTTCAACGGCCGAGTTTATCGAAAAAGAAGAGGAATGTTAAACTTCCTTCGACTCGACCATCGTGGTCCAAGCATTGGATGAAGAAAAGCGCACGGATATCTTGCGGATCTTCAAGGACAAGGAGAAGGAGAGAGCGCGGAGAGAATCGAGGCACGAGAGAAGGCCATCATCCGCCCTCTCACCGCACCACGAACATACACATCCTCACCTCAACATTCTATCGAAAGTGATGTGGATCTCGGACCCTAACGCACGCCCACGAAGAGTTGCAAATGCAGCAAGCAATGCACAAATCGAGAATTCTTCATGAGAAAAGAATGATGGAGGGACGAGGAGAGTCCTCCAAAGCACCTGGTGGAATTGGACCCAATGGGAGTGGTGCAAAGCATATTGCCACGGTTGTTCTTGCCACCACTTCCCAGCTCAATCGGAAGAAGGAATTAAGGAAATGGCGATGAAACGGGTTAGTGGGGACCCAAGTCAAGCCAACCCCTAATGAAGGTGTCTTACCACCACCCCAACTGAACACTTAGTAGAAACAACCGGGAGTTTGGAGACGAGTGACCCCATTCCAAGTCACTCGGTGATGCGCCGGTGAGGGGAAACTCCCTCCACCTGCGGCAAGGTCGGAGGATCTTTGCGAGATGACTCCACAACGAATCTAGGAGGCGAAGTGGAAAAAGTACAAACACAAAATACACTGAGAAGTTGCCATCAACGAAGCTCGGACGATTGAGATCTGTCTCGGTGAGGTGCCAATCTCTGAAGGCTAATGACGCCGCTTATGCGGTCGAGGCACAAGAAGGAACAGCCCTGGGAGTTAACACTGGCGATGAAAGTGCAATCCATGGGGTTGAGACTCCAATGGATGCCACCACTGAAAGACCCTAAGGCAGTGACACATGTCGAAAGGAGGTCAGTGCCCCGCTGCGATTGAGACTGCAGGAGGTAATGAAGGCCAACGGGAGGTTGAGACTTCGGGGTAAAGAAGTCAAGTAGAGAACATCCCTCCGCTATCATTGATCCATCGAAAAAGGAGATTAGCGCACTTCACGACTCCCGTGATAATCTCGATGTAACTTTTAAGGATCGGAAGAAGACGATGGCCGAGTCATCCCCCGGACTCGATCCAAAAGACTCGACTAAGGATGTTCCAACCACGAGCAAGTCGACCTCAAAACTACTCGTCAAACATTCAATTTTGATGATGAGCCACCATGGAAATCTCATCATCGTCCGATGACGCTTCGATAAGGCCGAGGACGATCAACTCTATTGGAAAACCAATTTGAGACCACGAAGTTGTTGAGACAGTGAGGCTCGGCAAGTCGGGTCCGCTTCACAAAAGACCCCAGTACCAAAGAGTCCAGCTGCGCAGCTCCCCAAGCTGCAGCAGTTCGACTCCACAAGGAACTTCACGCGCCCCTCTCATCATTGAACAAATCCCGGTTGGCGTGATGATTCCTTTGTAGAATCATTTCCTTTCTCTCCTGGAGGTACCCGACCTCCTGGCGAGTCGAGAAAACGATCTTACGCGCTTCCGCACGAGATCCTGTCATTCCATCGATACCATCATTCCAGTGCTTATGATTTTGTATTTGGCCATCACCGCAACATAGGACACGGTGAAGTTCGGGAGGTGTTCAAAGCATTATTTGTAGAAATTGAGCGGATGGAGAGGCACCGAGCCTGGATGGACATGAGGCTCGACAATGAGAGATGCCAACCTCGATCACGACTTGAGAGGCATAATAGTCGAGAATCGAGGGTGAATGGTGGACAAAGCAAACAATGCGTGTGGAACAAGCTAGATACTTCAGGACATTGTTCAACAAGTTGTTGGTATAGGGAGCCGAGAATCTTGATGCAAAGACGAAATTGAGAGAACACATTGAGCACATGCATGAAGCTCACCTTCTTGAGATAAAGCTGCTGCGTGAGCAAAATAAGAGTGATCTCGGCGTATGGAAGAAAACATGGATAGAAAATTCGGCCTTCTCATGGGTGAGATGAAGCTAATTTCAAGAGTCAACGCTACTCGCTCAATTTCGCGCCGCATACGCCAGAGACTCGAAAGCGAGATCCTCGGCTATCGCCCCGAGCTCGATTTCCTGCTTGCAAGTATGTTTCAAGGGTTCCTCTCTCCTTTGATGATGCCAAAAAGGGGAAGAGGAATACCTAAAAGTTGAAAGAGTTCGATGTTCAAAAGGAAGAAGCATTTGCAAAGGGAAAAACGGTGAGAAGTGTCAAAACAAAAGAAAGGAAAGTCAATTGAGGGGGAAGGATCGAAAGATATGACATTAATGAGTGCACAAACCCCCAAACAAGGTCTTGTCACGGTGATATTATCGGACAAACTCCCAGTGACTCGCCACTCCAACACTCTTGCATCTATGGCCGAGAAGAGAAAAATAATTGAAGCGGGGATGGAGGAAGTGGAAGGAAGGTTGAATGCCCGAGTTATGGATATCTTGAAACAACATGGAGGCATTCCAGTAGAAGCAGAGACACTTATGCCATCTCGGATGTCGGACCGAGCCACGATCAGTTGATGAATTTTAAACGCTTGTATCGAAGGATACTTCGCAAACATGTCTATGGCTCAAGCCTGGGACTTATCTTGGGAAAAGGGTCTCACGTTATGTGAAGAAGGCGTGAGCAGACTACCTGCGTCACTCTGCTGGCCACTCAGTGGAAAAAGAAGACCCCAGTACAATACACGCCCGAGGAGGAAGAGGAAGAAACAGTGGTGGAGGAAGAGGTTTGAGACCTAGGCCTCGCCCAAAAACATTGAATACGTAGATCCAGGCAAGAAAGGAGGAATCTCTTCAAATTTGGTCTTGACCAAGTAGCCAATCTGCAAGTGGCTAAAAACAATCCGAGTATGTGAAAAAAAAAAGAAGAAGACAATAAAAGACAAACTCAACTATGGGAGGAGAGACAAGAGAGATTAAGAAGAGATGAAGCTGCCCGGAAAGCATATGAAAAGAAGAAGAGGCGGTGAAGATGAGAAAAAGAGAAGAAGACTAGAAGATGACAGAATCAAGAAGATGAAAGAAGGAGGCGTGAAGGAGATGAAGTGTTCTTGTCCACCCCTTCATGTATTTTACTATGTAAATACATACTATGTAAGTCTTCTGTAATAAATCTGTAAATTCTCTATTTTTTGCATAGACATAAATGTTTGCTTTGATACACCTTGTAAATGATTGTGTAAAAGAACAAGAATGTTATGATCAATAAAAGGATTGATTCTACGCATACATTCTCTGTGAATGTACTATCTGTATATATCTTTGCTATTTACATTTTGAATGTTTTAAGTTTTGGCATCATCAAAAAGGGGGAAATTGTTGGGAAATTTATTGTTTAGATTTTGATGAATGCCATGTAAAACTTAGAATAAGTTGGCACCCCATTTTTATTGTAAAGCGCATTGTAACAAATAGGGCTGGTCAGTGAGTTAAGTCGGCTATGCCTAAACATGCAAGAAGACAATTGGAGACTAGAAGAAAGACTCATTGCTGGGGCAGGTGAGTATGGCAAAGAAGAGAAGACGGAACTCGATCAAGGTGCAAGCGAGATGAGAACGGTGAGTAAAGTATTAGTCAAGTCAATTCAAGATAGCCAAGTCTCAAGTTGAAGTGACAAGAGAGTCATTCAATGATTGAAAGGCGACTCTAAGTCACCAGGGAAAGCAAGGAAACGCATGATCAAATCGAGATAATCGAAAGAGATCCGTTGCACGAGTAAATCAAGAGAATTACTTAAACAAGTAATACCTCCATGCTACCTTTCTCGAAGTGCTCATCCCGAGAAGCGTGCAAAGGGAATGAACCAATGGGAAGCACTATACCATGTCGAACTCGAAAAGTGAAGAACAATTCATACGAGGAAATGGAAATTCAAGGATCGCAACAAGACAAGCCAACGACCACAAGTGATTTGTCAAAAAAGAAGCCTATCTCTTCAACGGGCAGATTTTTGAAAGATCACTATAAAAGGCGAGAATGGCTGACGAGAAAAAAAAAGGTTACCTGAACCACGAACATTCAAGAAAATATTTGAAGCTGTAACCTAAGATATTCTCAAATCATTAAAGTTTTAATCCTCAAGCCTACACTACGAAGAAAATCAATCCAACACTCACTGTGAAGGAAAGATAACTTCAATCGGTTGAAGAGGAAATTGTTGAAGAATCAAGGGGTCTACATTCCACGAAGGATTGTAGGAAGGTTCAAGGTCGAACCAGTCTCGAGTTTTTGGAGGGCTTCGTGATGAAATCCAAAGTGCTTGAGCAAGTGAGTCAGTAGTAGCAAGGCAAAAGCGTTGCCCTGTGAAGAAAGCGAGTCATACGAGAAGCGGTGAGTGATCAAGGCATCTCGCATCGAGTCCCAAAGGATCAAGTCATCTGTGTGATCAAGACTTGTATCCGGATGTTACCACATTATTGTATCTTGATCAATACCTAGTGGATTCCTCCAGGAGTTGGAGAAGAGAGGAGTAGAAGAATTACCCCATCTTGAACCTCTATAAAAACTTATCGTGTCATTTACATTTCAACAGTTTAATTCTGCATCTTATTTGTTTAATT
This sequence comes from Rehmannia glutinosa, assembly GCA_016081115.2. NCBI lineage: Eukaryota > Viridiplantae > Streptophyta > Magnoliopsida > Lamiales > Orobanchaceae > Rehmannia > Rehmannia glutinosa. Next base: position 232,357 of record JABTTQ020001310.1, read on the forward strand.
GCATTTGACATATTTGCTATCCAAGCGATAATCTCTATGTACTAAAACCAAGCATTAAATCATAACTAAACCAAACTTAAGGGTGTTAAGTCTTCCGCTAAAAACAAACCACAGTTGAGCTAATTCGGTCTTATGGTGAGTTATTCTATCAACGGCTCGAGTCTGCGTTGAGTGACTAACTCTCTTGATTAACTAAATTGGCTGTCCACCAAGGACACAGCTGTGTAGTATCAACTCTGAACTTTTAAAAGTGAAAATTTGGTAAGGTTTATTCAACCCCCCCTTCTAAACCTTACACTCACACCCCTTGGGACCTACAAATAAATAGGGCTGGTCGAGCTGAGTCAAGTCAGCTATGCCTGAACATGCAAGAAGACAACTGGAGATTAGAAGGAAGACTCCACTGCAAGGCAGATGAGTGTGGCAAAGAAGAGAACACAAGAACTCGACTGAAGGTGCAACTGAGATACAGCTGAGTGAAGTATCAGTCAAGACAACTCAAGACAGCCAAGTCTCTAATTGAAGTGACAGAAGAGTCATCCAATGATTGGAAGCTGACTCGAAGTCAACTGGGGAAGTTAAGAAAATGCAGTCAAGACGAGATAACTGAAACAGATCCATTGCACAGAAATCAAGAGAATTACTTAAACAAGTAATACCTCCATACTGCCTTTCTTGAAGTTCTCAATCCCAGAAGCGTGCAAAAAGAATAAACCAATGGAAAGCACTGCACCTATGTCAGAACTCTGAAAAGCTGAAGAATCATTCATACGAGGAAGTGACAATTCCAAGGACTGCAACAAGACAAGCCAACGACCACAAGTGTCTTTTAAAAATAAGCCTATCTCTTCAACGGGCAAATTTTTGAAAGATCACTATAAAAGGCTGATGAATCACTCTGAGAGAAGGTTACCTGAACCACGAACATTCAAGCTAACATTTGAACTGTAACCAAAAATATTCTCAAGTCATTCAAATTCAATCCTCAAGCCTACATTACGAAGGAAATCAATCCAACACTCACCTGTGAAGGAAAGACAACTTCTATCAGTTGAAGAGGAAACATTTGAAGAATCAAGGGGTCTACATTCCACGGAGGATTGTAGGAAGGTTCAAGGTCGAACCAATCTCGAGTTTTTGGAGGGCTTCGTAATCAAATCCAAGAAGCTTGAGCAAGTGGGCTGTAGTAGCAAAAAGCGACTTCCTGTGAAGAAGGTGATCGCGTCGAGAAGCGGTTTGTGTGACCAAGGCATCTCGGATCGAGTCCCAAAGGATCAAGTAAGTTGTGTGATCAAGACTTGTATCGGGTATTAACCACTCTGTATATTGATCAATACTTAGTGGATTCCTCCAGGAGTTGGAGAAGAGAGGAGTAGAAGAATTACCCCATCTTGAACCTCTATAAAAACTTATTGTGTCATTTACATTTCAAGATTACTTTAATTTCGCATATTACTTTTATATCTGTGATAAATTTGCTATCCAATTGATAATCAACCAAGTGCTAAAACCATATATTAAAACAAACTTAACCAAATTCAAGGGTGTTAAGTCTTCCAATGAAAACATATCACGGTCGAGTTAAGTCTTTAGTCAAAAGCAGTGAGTTATTCTATCAACGGCTCGTCAGTCCGTTGAGTGACTAACTCTGTGATTAACTAACTTAGTTGTTCATCAAGGACTCGTTTGTGAAGTATTAACTCGAACATTTTAAAAAGACTAAATCGAAAAGTTGGTAAGGTTTATTCAACCCCTTCTAAACCTTACACTCACACCCCTTGGGACCTACATGTGGTATCGAGCGGTTGGTTCATTGAGCCTTCCGGCAGTTCTTGAACTAGATCTCCAAAATTTTCAAAGTTTGTTTTAGTACTTAATCTTTCAAAACTTTTTTTCCAGCAAAGTTATTATCATGGAAGAAAATTTGACACGCATCCCTATGTTCACAATTGAAGAATTTGATGATTGGAAAATTCGTATACAGGCTCATCTATCAGCATTACATGATGAGATGTGGATAGTGATAGAAGATGGGCCACTCCAAATCTTAAAAGTGAACACAGCTGCAAGAAGAATTGCTGCAGCTGAAGGAGAAGAGGATGCTGCTCCCAGACCAGCGATGGTTGAAAAACTAAGATCTGAATGGACAAATGATGACAGGAAAAGATATAACTTGGACAATGTGGCCAAGGACATTCTTTACAAAACTTTGGACAAAGCCATGTTCAACAAAGTCAAATCATGCAAAAGCGACAAAAGAAATGCAGGACAAGCTAACCTTGATTTGCGAAGGCTCGAGCAAATCAAAGAAAATAAGCTATCTGTTGTTGTACAAAAATTTGAAAACTTTAAGATGCTTGCAGGAGAAACCTTGGATCGATTGGATGCTCGGTTCACACAAATTACCAATGAACTATCGCACTTGGAAATGAATATACACGAAGAAATGTGTATGAAGATTCTAAGAAGTCTCCCAACCGGCCAGGATATGAAAGTCATGGCCATGAGACATTCCATGGACCTATCAAAAACATCCAACCATGAGCTATTCTCGGATCTCAAAGCCTACGAATTTGGTGAGAAGAAAAGACCAAGAGGAGGCAGTGTGCCCAAAACAAGTGCTCTAATTGTTAAGGATGGCAAGAGAGCCGAGGTCAAAGAAGTCATTGACCAAGAGGAGATTGCCCCGATGGTTAAAAGGTTCAACAAGTTCTTCAATAAGAATTACAAAAGAAGCAAAGGTGAATCCTCCGAAGACACTCGGCTCCTCCAAGTCAAGGGAAGATAGACCACCCAAGAGAGCGAGCATCAAAAATTGAATAACAAAGAGTGACAATCCAAGGATGGAAAGAATCGATCAAAAAGTTGAAAATCTATCTTTGGAACTCGCAGCAACCCGGTCACTATGCCATTGAATGCCCATATCTTGTAGTCAACAAATACAAGAATGAAGAGGAAAGAAAAGTCTTGAGGAAAGAAGACAGAGAAGAGAAAGGCAATGTTGGTCGAGAGGCACGATCTGATCAAGTCAAAAGACACAAGAGACTCGGAGAGTAGTGAAGCTAACTACTCAAGTGACTCACGAAGAAGCCTTGATCCGTCTAATGGCTAAAGAACAAAACCAACCCGACAAAGAAGATGAGGTACACTCTAACTCATCACACTCAGATACTAGTGATAGTGATTGTGACACACACACTTCATCACCCACTGATCTTTATGATTCATTAGGCAAAATGATGAAAGATTTTGAACACAATAAATCCTCACACACACTACTAAATGAGGAAAAAAATGACCTACTTAAAAGCCAAAACTCACAGCTGACTAAGGAGCTGAGTACTCTAAGTCAAATAGCTGATGAGAATAAAAGTCTAAATGCTGAAAATGCTAAGTTAATAGCAGAGATAACTGCTATAGAAAAGAGGGAGAATGAACTCAAAAATGTGATAACCTTATTCACAAAGGCATCCAAATCATTGGATGATCTTATTATGAGTCAAAGAGAATGTGGAGACAAGACAGGCTTAGGATTTAATTCCTCTATGCTATGGCAAGTTCCAAAAGTGATTTTGGAAAAGGGATCTTCAAGTAATGAAGTATCTCTAATATCCAAAACTCCAAATGATGCACACACATTTATTCCAAAGCACAATCACAAGCAAACTGGCCTTGGTTATAAAGGAAAAGGAAAAATGGCCGATTGAGTATATCGAGAGGACGGTGAGAAGAAATCGGTAGGAGTTCTTGACAAACTCCAAACAGGAGATACTCAGAAAGAAAAAGAGGTACCAAAAGTCCTTAAATTCTATAAAAGAAACACATATGATGGGAATGGTAGAAAATACCCAAGCCAAGCCGATTGGAATAATGTGAACTATCGGAAAGACCTATGTAATATAAGCTCCTAAGTGGCAAAGGCCAGAAACTCAAAGAACGGCCATTCCAAAGGCATAAGAGCTTTCATCAAAGACACATATGCACCTAGGCACTACACTCAGAGATATCACAACTACTCAAAGAAGGCAATTACTAAAACACATACACAGCATACGGACAAAAGAGACAGATGTATGAACCTAGAACCCCAAGAAATTTGCAAAATTAATTATGATTATGGCAGCGATAGATGGCAACCCCTTAGAGTCAAATCATTTGGCTATAGGTTGGTTGGATCATCTTACAATACTAACCCCTGAGGACCCAAGCAAGTATGGGTACCTAAAACCTAATTTCCTTGATTGCAGGTTCAAGGAGCAGCTGAGTGCCAAGGAACCTGGTACATGGATGCGATGGGTCATTCCGGACACATGACAGAAACAAGAAAAATTTATCAAAATTCAAGGATGTTAGAGGTGCAAAAGTCATATTTGGAGGAAATGAAGCTCCAGGAGAAATAAGAGGCATTGGACCCATCAAGAAAAATGGATTAGAAATTACATATGTTGCATATGTTGAAGGCCTCAACTTCAACTTGCTAAGCATAAGTCAACTCTGTGACAAAGGCTACAATGTTGGATTCAATATGGGTGTATGCCAAATCAAGGATGCTGAAACTAATGAAATAGTGTTACAAGGATGCAGACTAAAGAACATGTATGTGGTAGATTGGTCAATCGCAACACCAAGCACTGTCATCGCTAGCAAAAACACCTGATTGAATCAAGTTGGCTATGGCATAAGAAGCTGAGTCACCTGAATTTCAAAACTATTAACAAACTTGCAAGAAGTAATCTTGTGAAAGGACTTGCAGACTCAGTATACAAGAAGGAAAGTATATGTGATGCATGTCAGAAGGGCAAACATATCAAATCATCATTCAAAGAAAAGACATGTCCATCTTCAACAAGAATATTGCACCTGCTACATATGGATCTATTTGGTCCAGTTGAACCAGCCAGCATAAGTGGGAAGAAATACACCTTGGTGGTAGTAGATGACTACTCAAGATATACATGGACAGTATTCATGTGTAAGAAGAAAGAAAAGAAACTCTACAGAAACTACCACAAAGGTGATGATGAGAATACAAAATGAGAAGAGTCAAACCATTATCAAAATAAGATCGAGGAACCGAGTTTGTCAATGGTATAATAACTCGATCTTGTATTGAAAATGGTATTAGTCATGAATTATCTGCAGCAAGGACTCCACAGCAGAATGGAGTTGCAGAAAGAAGGAATAGAACTCTTAAAGAAGTAGCAAGGACCATGTTAGCTGAAGCAGGGCTGCCTAAAAGATTTTGGGTCAAGCGATAAACACAAAGATGCTATACTCAAAATAGATGCATGATAGACAACGGTGACAAAGACTCTCTATGAGATTTGGACAGGGAGAAAGCCAAATGTTGCATATTTCAGAATATTTGGTTGCAAATGCTTCATCCATAACAATAGCAAAGATAATTTAAAGGCTTTTGATGCTAAAGCTGATGAAGGTATCTTCTTAGGATACTCAGGTGAAAGCAAAGCCTACAGAGTGCTCAACAAGAGGACAATGGTTACAGAAGAATCCATCCATGTGGTGTTTGATGAACCCAATGTAAATGGAGAAGACATTGAAGAGTCAGCTGATAAGCTGAATCAACCAACCATGCAGAAGAGTCCCTATGTTGAAGCTGAAGCTGGAATTATAAAACCAGATGAAGATGAGATAGCTGAGTCTCGAAGACAGCTAGAAAATCTACGCTAAATGATGATGAGATCGCTGATCAAAATGACACAGCTGCAAGACGACTGAATCCAGCTAACTTACTCTAACCTGATGTAAGATGGCTGAGAGACCATCCACCAGAACTAATCATTGGAGATGTAAGAGAAGGTGTGAAAACTAGATCCAGAACTTAACAAGAAGCAATGTTTACTTGCTTCATCTCACAAATAGAGCCAAAAGATGTGTCACAAGCATTGGATGACACACATTGGATTCAAGCCATGCAAGAAGAGCTAAATCAGTTTGAGAGAAATAAAGTGTGGGAATTGGTTCAAAGACCTACCCATCAAAATGTTATTGGCACTAAATGGGTGTTCAGAAACAAGATGAATGAGGAAGGTTCTGTGGTGAGGAACAAAGCAAGATTGGTGGCCAAAGGGTATTGCCAAGAAGAAGGAATAGATTTTGATGAAACTTTTGCTCCTGTGGCAAGATTGGAAGCAATAAGAATGTTTCTTGCCTATGCAGCTCACAAGAACTTTATTGTATATCAAATGGATGTAAAGAGTGCATTCCTTAATGGGTTATTAGAAGAAGAAGTATATGTTGAACAACCTCCAGGATTTGAGCAGAAAACTCTTGGAGATAAGGTATACAAACTCAAAAAGGCTTTATATGGATTGAAACAGGCACCTAGAGCATGGTATGATACATTATCACAATTCCTGACTGAGAATGGATTCACAAAAGGCAAAGTGGATAGAACACTCTTCAGAATTCAAGATGGGAAGAGTATACTGCTTGTTCAAATATATGTGGATGACATCATCTTTGGATCCACAAACAAAGAGCTTTGTGATAAATTCTCAAATCTGATGCAAAGCAAATTCGAAATGAGCATGATGGGAGAGCCGACATTCTTCCTTGGACTCAAGTAAAACAGTGAAGGATGGAACCTTCATAAGTCGACAAAATACACCGAGATTTAATGAAGAAATTTGGTATGGAAGAGAAGTCTTTCGTGAAAATACCAATGAATACATCATCAAAATGGATATGGATCTTCGATGGCAAGCCCGTAGATCAAACAAGATAGAACACTTATTGGATCATTGCTCTATCTCACAAAGCAAGTAGGCCAGGCATCACCTTTGTTGTAGGTGTATGTGCAAGATTTCAATCGCCCCAAAAGAAAGCCACATGATTGCGACCAAGAGAATCTTGAGATATTTGAAAAGAAGCAAGAAGTTGGCTTATGGTATCCAAAGGAAGGTGGATTCAAGCTAATTGGCTATTCGGACTCGACTATCTTTGGTTGTAGAGTTGACGGGGAAGAGTACCTCGAGGCACATGTCAAATGCTTGGAAATAGGCTAATTTCTGGTTTAGCAAGAAGTAAAATTCAATAGCTACCTCCACAAATTGGTGAAGCAGAATACATAGTCGGGTAGGTGTTGTGCCCAAGTCTTATGGATGAGACAAAGGTGAGAGACTATGAGGTTGAGGAAAAGGAAATTCCAATTACGTGTGATAACACAAGTGCAATTGCAATCACTCAAAATCCTGTGCTGCATTCAAGAACAAAGCACATTAATGTCAGATATCACTTCATAAGAGATCATGTTGAAAAGAAGGACATCACCTTGGAACATATTCACAAAACCATTATGTGAATCAAGATTTGAAGAACTCAAACATGAATTGGGGTTAATTGAGCTGAGTTGACACTCAGAAGACTCAAAGAAAAGAGATGAAACACGAAAAGCTGAAAAAGAGTTGAACTCTTAAATCAGCTAAGTGAATCAGCCGTATCGGAGAATCGGATGCATCGAGTTAGCGACAAATTTGAGTATTTATGTGCAAAGAGAGAAGAGTTAAATCAGCTAAGGAATAAGATGAGTCATTTATGAGCAAAGTGACAAAAACACAGTCGTTTTTACGAAGCGGGAATGTTTTAAGAATGACGTCAAAGATAATTATGACGTGTCTGATCAAAAGTCGCACACAAAGCTTATGATTGGATATAAATGCTGCCGCATTAAATACGAGAAATTAAAGGTTAATCGGCGTGCAAAATCTAACCCGTTGATTTTGGTCAAAATTTCAAAAAAAAAACCACCTGCACGTCCTTTCATGACCCATACTTAAACCATTTCGTCCGATTCTCTTTCACTTTATCAAAACTGTTCATCTCTCTCAAAGGCAAAAGAAAGAAATTTTCTCTCAAAACCCTACAAATCCTCAAGTTCATTTTCTAAGTTTCGTTCGGTAAAACATCTAGAAATGGCATCTACTCATGATTTCGTCAAGCTGGGAAAGTAAATCCACACTGGGTCTACTGTGGATTTTGACGGCATGCTTAAAGAGGGGTCCGACGACACCCTTGTGAAGAAGATAGCACAGAAGCTGGAAAAATCTGGATTAAAACCATTTTTGACGATGGAGTTTCCAATGACCTACGTGGAAGAGGTCGCACAATTCTACGTGAACGCTGAAGTTCACGATGAGGGCATCAAGTCCTCTGTTCATGGAAAAAAGAGTTCACCATTACGCCAAGGATCTGGTAGAACACGCTTGTTGCTTGGTGGAAGGAGTGCCGGAGATTTATGAAGCGATGTTGACCTGGCCGCCGCTTGGAAGGAAGTAGCCAAGTCCCGTCTTCGCGAAAGTGGTCTATACAACTAATAAAAAGTCTGCCTGAAAGAGGACTACCACAAATTGCTTGGACATCTTTGCCAAATGCATAGACATCAAATTTGGAAGCTTTGACCCGGTCAAAGCTAAGTTGATCGTGATGGTGCGATCATTGAAGAAAAAGAAGGTGAATCGGGCTGAGTTTGTATACGCAGACTCGCGAATATTGGAAATAAATCCTTCAAGGAGGTCGGTATGTTTGGAGGTTCCTCGGGATACGGCCTGGTGATTGGCGAATGATGGAAGTAAAAGGAGTCCCTCTTCGACATGGAAAGGCGTTCCATGTAAACAAGAGGATGTTTCGATCAAACCTCTCCAGCGCCTGAAAGAAGAGAGCTTACGCTAAGGGGCCGTCATGAGTGAGGGGAACCAGCTTACCCAAATGATCTTATCTCCTCCCTTCCTAAGAAGCTCCCAAGAAGCTGTTTCCCCTGCTTCGCAAAGCAAGGAAAAAGAAATCGCACACCGCCCGCGGCCGAGTCACCGCCCGGCCGTGTTTCTGCCCCTGACGCAGCGTGGAGAAGGAACCATTAATCCCTTCTCCGGTGATCAAGAAGAAGAGGATCGCGCCACAACAAAGAAGGCAAATGCCTAAGACAAGCTGCGAAGGCATTTACCTTCAACGAAGGAGGAAGTGGAACCAGATGTCCTACTTGGTGAAAACAAAAAGAAGAAGAAGAATTTCCAAGCTCTCGAGCTTGAGAAGACAAGTGAGTCCGCCACTCGGTGGAAAAGATACCGAGGCTCGCTGGAGAAGTAGAGTCTCCGAAGTTATTGATGAAACGCCAAGTCTGTGAGGCCGATCAACGAGAGGCAACTCAAAAACCCAGTGTAGATGCAGACGGTGAGGAACAAGAATGGCCGAGACAACCGAATCACCTATAGACAGGGTTGTGTCTCGCCTCGTGTGAGAGGCTACGAGGATGTCGGCAACAAGTCGCTACCCTTAATCCCCTGGAAACGAGGGCCAGCAAAGAGAATGATGAAGGCGACATAATCATGTACTCTCCATTGTATCCGGACATCCAAAATCGTCAGAGTGGAGAAAATGGAAGTGAGCCTATCCAGAGTGCGGTTTGAAAGACCGAGTTTATTGCTAAAGAAGAAGAACTCTTGAGTTTCTTGAGGTTGACATAGTCTTTGCAAGCCCTTGACAAGGATAATTGTATCAACATACTACAGATTCGGAAAGAAAACGAACGGGCTAGAGCAGCTGAGGAAGCAGAAGCACATGAGAAGGCCAGCATCTGCCCTCTCACTGGCACCACCGATCATACACCTCCTCACCTTGACGTCCTATCGAAAGTGAAGAGGATTTGGAATCTCACGCGCACAGAAGAGTTGCAACTGCAGCAAGCAATGCAAGAATCCAGAATCCTACATGAGCGAAGGATGATGGAGGGATTCAGGAGTCCTCCAACTCACACCGGTGGAGATTGATCCTATGGGAGTGGTGCAAAGATATTGCCATTGTTGTCGCGCCACCACTTCCCTGACTCATTTGGAGGAAGGTGTTAAGGGAAATGGCGATGAAAGCGGGATTGTGGGGACCCAGTCGAGCCAACCCCTAATAAAGGTGTCTTACCACCCGCCCCAATGACTGAATACTCAATGGGGAAGGGAGTCCGGAGACGAGTGACCCCATTCAAGTCACTCACCTGGTGGCCACCCGGGGGAAACTCCCTCCACTACAAAGAAAGTCGGAGGATCTTGGTGACTCCACAACGAATCTCGGAGGCGAAGTGGAGAAGGAACAACAATGAATACACAAAGCAAGTTGCCATTGACGAGGCTCTCAGACGATTATGACTGTCTCGGTGAAAGTGCCAATCGCTCTGCGCAGCCGATGATATTTGCCGATGCGGTTGAGTCACGAGGAGGAAGCGCCCGGGAGTTCACACTCACAGGCAATGAAAGTGCAATCCATGGAGTTGACACTCCGGTGGATGCCACCTCGAAAGACCCCAAGACAGCTGACACTGTCGAAGGGACTGTCCAAGGCCTCGCTGCAGTTGAGACTGCAGAAGGTAATGAAGGCCAACGGAATGTTGAGACTTCCCGGGGTAAAGAAACTAAAGCATAGAACATCCCTCCTACTATCATCGACCCATCTGAAAAGGAGATAAGTGCTCTTCACGATTCCCAGGATAATCCTGATGTAACCTTTCTGGGATCCGAAAGTGAAGATGAAGTTGAGTCAACCCCTATTGCCGATCCAAAAGACTCAGTCGAGGATGTTCTTCCAACCACGAGCAAGTCTGACCTTAAGAATACTCGCCAAACATTTAACTTTGATGATGAGCCACCCATGGAAATCTCATCATCGTCCGATGACGCTTCTGATATGGCCGAGGACCAGTCAACTCATGTGGAAAAACCAGCTGAGACCGACGAAGCTATTAAGACAGATGAGGCTCAAAAGTCGGGTCAACTTCACAGACCACGGCTAAAAGAGTCAATCGCGCGCAGGCTCCCCAAGCTGCAGCAGGATCGACTCCACCGGGACCTTCACGAGCACAAGTTGTCATTGAGCAGATTCCCGTTGCCCATGATGATCCTTTTGTAGAATCATTTCCTTTCTTTCTGGAGGTACCTGACCTCCCTGAAGAATCAGCTAGAGATCGAGAGCGCTTCCATAAACCTGATCCTGTTATTCCCACAGACACCATTGTTCCAGCAGACTATGACTTTGACGCTGCTTGGCCGCCAGCTGAGACAGAAGTAACAACTGAGGTTCGGGAAGTTTTCAAAGCCATATTTGCAGAGATTGAAAAGATGGAGAGGCACCAGGCCTCACTGGACATGAGGCTAGATAACAGAGATACAAACCTTACTGCTGATCTGCGAGGCATAATTGTCAGGATCCGGGAATGGTGGCAACAGCAGCAGACAATGCGCGTGGAACAAGCTCGATATTTCAGGACAAGAATGCAAGAGCACATCGAACGAATGCATGAATCTCACACCACAGAGATACAGCTGCTGCGTGAATATAATAAGAAAGAGCTCCTGCGCGTAGAAGAGAACATGGATCGAAAGTTCAGCCTTCTCATGGCTGAGATGAAGTTGGTAGCAGCTGAATCCAACGCCATCCGCTCTGAATTCTGTGCAGCATACTCCGCAGCAGATTTGAAGCAAAACTCAGCTATCAGCCGCTTAGACTTCATGCTTGCTAGCTTGTTTCGGGGTTCCTCTCTCCTTTGATGATGCCAAAAAGGGGAAGAGGAATACCAAAAGGCGCTCGAAGGATCACGAAAAGTGAAAAGGAGGACGCAGTTGTGAAGGGAAAGACAACTGAGGAAGTGAGATGAGAGAAGAAAGGAAAATCTGTTGAGAGGGAAGGTTCGAAAGATGTGACCTTGATGATTCCTAAAACCCCTCAACGAGGTCTTGTCTGGTGATATCATCAAAGCAAACTCCCGATGACTCGCCACTCCAACACTCTGCAGTACCTACGGTACGAAAGAGAAAAAGAGATGAAGCGGGGATGAAGGAAGTGGAAGGAAAGATGTATGCGAGTTATGAACATTCTGAAACAACATGGAGGCATTCCAACAGACAGAGACACCTATGCCATTTCAGATGTCGGAACCGAGCCAAGATCTGTTGATGAATTCAAAATGCTCGCATCAAGGTTACTTCGCAAATATGTCCATGGCTCAAGCCTGGGATTTGCACTTGGAAAAAGGTCTCAAACTATGTGAAGAAGGCGACAGCGACGAGACATCGCGGTCACTCTGCTGGTCACTCGCTAGTCACTCATTTGGGAAAAAGAAGGCCCCAAGATACAATACACGCCAGAGCGAGAGGAAGAAGCATGGTGGAGGAAGAGGTTTCGGACACAGATCTCGCCCAAAAACATTGAGTACATAGATCCAGGCAAGAAAGGAGGGATCTATTGGGCTGGATTTGACGAAGTAGCCAACCCGCAAGTCGCTAAGAACAATCTAGTGTGTGAAGAAGAGAATTGAAGAGGAAAATAAAAGACAAACTCGGCTATGGGAGGAAAGACAAGAAAGAAAGAGAAGAGATGAAGTCGCCGAGAAAGGCGTATGTGAAAAAAGAAGGCACAAGATGAGAAAAAGAGAAAAAGGTCGAGAGAAGATGACAGAGAAGAAGAAGATGAAAGAAGGAGGCGGGGAAGGAGATGAAGTGTTGATGTCCACCCTTCATGTATTTTACTATGTAAATACATTTTTATGTAAGTCTTCCGTACATCGAATAAAATCGTTGAATTTCTATACTTGTGTAGATATAGAACATCATAGTTACTTTAAATTGTTTATGCTCGATACACTATGTAAAAAATTTGTGTAAAGAACAAGAATGTTATGATCAATAAAAGATTGATTCTACGCATACATTCTCCGTGATTCCGCATTGTCTGTATGTATCTTCTTCATTACTTTATTGTATGAATGTTTTAAGTTTTGGCATCATCAAAAAGGGGGAAATTGTTGGGAAATTAATTTTTAGATTTTGATGAATGCCATGTAAAACTTGGAATAGAAAGTTGGCACCCCATTTTTTCGTTGTAAATTGCATTGTAATAGATAGACAGTCGAGCCGAGTCAAGTCGGCTATGCCTCGAACATGCAAGAAGACAACGGGGAGATTAGAAGGAAGACTCATTGCAAGGCAAAGGCGGTGAGTGTGGCAAAGAAGAGAAGACAAGAACTCGACTGAAGGTGCAGCTGAGATACAACGGAGTGAAGTATAAGTCAAGACAACTCAAGACAGCCAAGTCTCTAGTTGAAGTGACAGAAGAGTCATCCAATGATTGGAAGCGACTCAAGTCAATCGGGAAGTTAAGAAAATGCAATCAAGACGAGATAATCGAAAGAGATCCGTTGTACGTAAGTCAAGAGAATTACTTAAACAAGTAATACCTCCCATCGCTTTCTTGAAGTGCTCGATCCCAGGAAGCGTGCAAAAAGAAGAAACCAATGGGAAGCATCGCACTGTGTTAGAACTCAAAAGTCAAGAATCATTCATACGAGGAAGTGGCAATTCCAAGATCGCAACAAGACAAGCCAACGACCACAAGCGTTTTTTAAAAATAAGCATATCTCTTCAACGGGCAAATTTTTGAAAGATCACTATAAAAGGCTGAGGAATCACTCTGAGAGAAGGTTACCTGAACCACGAACATTCAATCCTCAAGCCTACATTACGAAGGAAATCAATCCAACACTCACCTGTGAAGGAAAGACAACTTCTATCGGTTGAAGAGGAAACATTTGAAGTATCGAGGGTCTACATTCCACGGAGGATTGTAGGTAGGTTCAAGAGTTGAACCGGTCTCGAGTTTTTGGAGGGCTTCCTGATCAAATCCAAGAAGCTTGAGCAAGTGGGCTGTAGTAGCAATGCAGCTGCCCTTTGAAGAAGCTGAGTCGTACGAGAAGCCAGCTGTGTGACCAAGGCATCTCCAAACTGAGTCCCAAAGGATAAAGTTAGTTGTGTGATCAAGACTTGTATTTGGACTGTTAACCACTCGTATATTGATCAATACTTAGTGGATTCCTCCAGAGTTGGAGAAGAGAGGAGTAGAAGAATTACCCCATCTTGAACCTCTATAAAAACTTATTGTGTCAATTACATTTCAAGATTACTTTAATTTACGCATATTACTTTTATATCTGCTGATAAATTTGCTATCCAATTGATAATCAACCAAGTGCTAAAACCATATATTAAAACAAACTTAACCAAATTTAAGGGTGTTAAGTCTTCCGCTGAAAGCATATCACAGTCGAGTTAAGTCTTTAGTCAAAACAATCGAGTTACTCTATCACGGCTCGATCAGTGCATTTGAGTGACTAACTCTATTTGATTAACTAACTTAGTTGTCCATCAAGGACTCATTGTGAAGTATTAACTCGAACATTTTAAAAAGGACTAAATCGGAAAGTTGGTAAGGTTTATTCAACCCCCCATTCTAAACCATACACTCACATCCCTTGGGACCTACAGTTGTGATGAAATTTTCAACGGAAGACTTAACACCCTTGAATTTTGTTTAAGTTTGTTTTAACACTTGTTTTTAGCACTTTGTTAATTATCAGTTGGATAGCAAATTATCAGCAGATATAAAATGATATGCAGAAATAAAATGTTGAAATGTAAATGACACAATAATTTTTATAGAGGTTCGAAGATGGGGTAATTATTCTACTCCTCTCTTCTCCAACTCCTGGAGGAATCCACTAAGTATTTATCAGAGTACAATATGGTTATCAGTCCTGATACAAGTCTTGATCACACAAATGACTTGATCCTTTGGGACTCAGTCTGGAGATGCCTTGGTCACACAGATGGCTTCTCGTCCGACTCAGCTTCTTCACAGGGCGGGTGCCTTGATACTTCAGCTCACTTGCTCAAGCTTCTTGGATTTGATCACGAAGTCCTCCAATAACTTGAGACTGGTTCGACCTTGAACCTTTATATAATCCTCCTTGGAATGTAGACCCCTTTTGATTCTTCAAAAGTTTCCTATTCAACAGTTTGAAGTTGTCTTTCCATCACAGCTTGGTGTTGGATCGATTTCCTTCGAGATGTAGGCTTGAGGATTTGCTTGAATAACTTGAGAATATCATTCAGGTTACAGAATGAATATTGCTTTCTTGTTCGAAATTCTGGTAATCAAGGTAACCTTTCTCAAAGTAATTCCTCAGCCTTTTATTGTGAACTTTCAAAAATCTGCCCGTTGAAGAGATAGGCTGATTTTCAAAAGTCACTTGTGTTCGTTGGCTTGTCTTGTTGCAATCCTTGATGTTGACATTTTCTCGTATTAAATATCTTGCAGCTTTCCAGGTTCTGACACAAGGTGCAGTGCTTCCCATTGGTTTATTCCTTTTACACGCTTCCGGGACTGAGCACTTTAAGTCATGGCAGCATGGAAGTATTACTTGATTAAGTAATATTCTTGACATTTGTGCAACAGATTCTTTTCAGTTAACTCCTCTTTGCAGCTGCCTTTTCCCCAGGTGACTTGAGTCTGCTCCAATGATTGAAAGACTCATCTGTCCCTTCAACTTGACTTGGCTTGGCTTCTTTGGATGACTTGACTGACTCTTCATACAACTATATCTCAGTTGATACTCCTTCAGTCGAGTTCTTGACTTCTCCTTCTTCCCATACTCAGTTGTTTCACAGCGGAGTCTTCATTTCAGTCTTCAGTTGACTTCTTTTATATCCAGGCATAGCTGACTTGACTCAGCTCGTACACCCCTATCTATTACAATACAAATTACAAGAAAAATGGGGTGCCAACTTTCTAGTCTAAGTTTTACATGGCATTCATCCAAATCTAATAAATAAATTTCCCAACAATTTCCCCCTTTTTGATGATGCCAAAACTTAAAACATACAAAAATACGTAAATAGCAAAGATACATACAGATAATGTAGAAACAGAGAATGTATGCGTAGAATCGATCTTTTTATTGATCATAACATTCTTGTCCTTTACACAGCTGTTTACAAAGTGTATCAGAGCAAACATAGCATTCTATATCTACGCAAAAAATATAGAAATAACACAACTTTTATTCATCGTATAGAAGACTTACATATACATGTATTTACAATAGTAAAATACATGAAGGGGTGGACAGCAACACTTCATCGCATTCGCTGTCTCCTTCTTTCTTCTTCAGCTCTGTTGTCCTCTGGTCTTTTTCTCTTCTTTTCATCTTCAGCTGCTTTTTTTTTCTCGTAAGCTCTTCTGGCAGCTTCGTCTCTTCTCTTTCTTTCTTGCCTCTGTTGACTCTCTTCCCACAACTGATCTTGTCTTCTATTTTCTTCTTCGATTGTCTTAACATACTCAGCATTCTTCCTTTCTACTTCCAAATTTGTTATGGCATCAAATCCAGCCAAATAGATCCCTCATTTCTTTCCTGGATCTATGTATTCAATGTTTTTGGGTAGAGGTCTAGGTCCAAACCTTTTCCTCCATCGCTTCTTCCTCTTCCTCTCGGGGTGTGTATTGTCTTTCGAGCCTTCTTCTTTCCAGCAGAGTGACCAGCAGAGTGACTACTAGTAGTCTGCTGTCTGTCAGCTTCTTCGCACAGCTTGAGGCCTTTTTCCCAATACAAGTCCCAGGCTTGGGCCATGGACATGCCTTCTAAGTATCCTTCGGATTTGAGCGTTTTGAATTCATCAACAGATATAGGCTCGTTTTCGACGTTTGAAATGGCATCAGTGTCTCTTCCTGCTAGAATGCCTCTGTATTGTTTCAGTATATCCATCACACGGGCATCCATTTTTCCTTCAACCTCCTTCATCCTGCTTCTACGATTTTTCTCTTCTCAGACATAGGCACAGCAGAGTGTTGGAGCGGCAGAGTCACTGGAAGTTTGCTGATTGTGTCAGCTGTGACGAGGCCTTGTTGAGAGGTTTTAGCAAACATTAGGGTCGTATCTTTTGATCCTTCCCCCTCAACTGCTTTTCCCTTCTCCTTCTTCCTCTCAACAGCTGTACCTTTCTTCTCTGCGACAGCTGTTTCTTTTTTCTTCTCACCAACCATCCCCTTAAGCATCTTCTGGGATTCCTCTTCCCCCTTTTTGGCATCATCAAAGGAGAGAGGAACCCATGGGAACATACCTCCGAGCATAAAGTCTAGGCGATTGATAGCTGAGTTCTGTTTGGAGTCTGTTGCGGAGTATCCTGTTCGGAATTCTGAGCGGGTGGCTTTGGACTCGGCGACCATCGATTTCATTTCAGCCATAAGAAGACCGAATTTGTTATTCATGTTTTCCTCACGCGCCAAGTTCTTTCTGTAAAATTCTCGCAGCTATTCCATTTCGGTGTTGTGGGAGGCATGCATCCTATCAATATTTTCTTGCATCCTCCTCTTCATGTCAGCATTATCTGCGCTCCAGATCAGCATCTTATTGTACAATGCCTTAAAGTATCGAACCTATTCGATCCGCATTGTACTCTGCTGCTGACACCATTCCCTTATCCGTACCACAATTCCTCTTAAATCTGCTTTGAGAGTGGCATCTCTACTGTCCAATGGCATATCAAGTGAAGCTTGGTGCCGTTCAATCTTGTCAATCTCACCGAGTATTGTCTTGAATACCTCACGTACCTCAGCAGTCACTTCGGTTTCAGCTGGCGGCCAAGCAGCATCGAAATCAAAGTCTATGGGGACAATAGAGTCGGTGGGAATGACTGGATCTGGTCAAATTTTGAAACGGTGCTGTTCACAGGCTGTTTCTTCTTCAAGGTCAGGCAGCTCAATCTGGAAAGGAAAAGTTTCTTCAAACGCATCATCACGCACATATGGAATTGAGGATTCAGCTGTTCGTGCTTGTGATGATTCAGGTTGAGTCGAGCCTGCTGCAGTTTTGGGAGCCTGCGCAGATGACTCGGTCTTAGCTGGGCCTTGGTGTAGGGGTTGGCTAGCTAACTGAGCCTCAGCTGTCTTAACAGCTTCTTCGGCCTCAGTGGATTCTACTAAATGAATTTGATGTTCCTCAGCTGTACCATCAGCGTCATCGGAAGATGATGAGTCTTGAAGACTTGGCTCATCATCAAAATTGAACTTTTGATGAGCAGCCTTGAATTTCGACTTACTCGTACTTGGTAAAGCGTCCTCAGCTGAGTCTTTTTGATGTGCAGTTGGGGTAGACTCAGCTTCATCTGCAGATCCCAGGAAGGTTGTATCAGGATCATCCTGGGAGTCATGAAGAGCACTGATTTTCTCCTCCGAGTCAACAATTATGGTCTGAGGAATGCTCTTATCTCCTTGAGTTGTACCTAGGGAAGTTTCAACCTCCCGTAGGCCTTCATTACCTCCTCTGCAGTCTCAACGGCGGGGCACTGTACAATCCCTTCGACAGCGTTTTGTCTTAGGGTCTTTCAAGTGGCATCCATAGGAGTCTCAACTCCGTGGATTGCACTTTCATTGCCCCAGTGTTAACTCCGGGGCTGATCCATCTCGTGCCTCGATCGCATCGCAGCGTCATTAGCCTGCAGAGCAGTTGGCACTTCAGCTAAGACAGAATCAACTGTCCGAGCGTCTTCAGTGACAACTTGCTATGTTTCTTTGTCTTGTTCCTTCTCCTTCTCCACTTCGCCTCCTAGATTCAGGGTGGAGTCATCTACAAACATTCTCCGACCTAGGCGCGGTGGAGTGAGTTTCCCCTCGGTGGCTCACCAGCTGAGTGACTTGTTTTGGAGTCACTCTGCTCCAGACTGCCGGCTGTGTCCTTTGAGTGTTCAGCCGTGGGGGCAGGTGGTAAGACACCTTCAACAGGGGTTGGCTCAACTTGGGTCCCCAAATTCCCAGTTTCATCACCAATTCCCCTAGATCCATCCTCTGAGTGAGCTGGGGAAGTGGTTGCAGCAATGACAGTGGCAATCTGTTGTACCACTCCCAATGGATCAATCTCCAGCTCAGATTTGGAAGACTCTCCAGGTTCTTCCGTCAGCTGTTGCTCATGCATTATCCTGGATTCCCGCATGGCTTGCTGCATTTCCCACTCCTCTGTAGCATCAGCTGAGTCCAAGTCCTCATCCCTTTCTGAGAGTATGTCAAGATGAGGATGAGTATGATCAGTGGTTCCAGTGAGAGGACAAATGTTGGCCTTCTCACGAGCTTCAGCTTGCTCTGCCAATCTCTCCTTCTCCTTTTCTTTGAAGATCTGCAAGATATCTAGGCAGTTCTCTTCATCCAGTGCCTGGACCACTGTGGTCAACCTGAGAAAATTCATCAGTTCTTCTTCTTCTTCAATGAATTCAGGTCTCTCAAACTGTTCCCTCGAGCGACTCAGCTTCCATTTCCTTCATTCTCGCAGACGATTTTGGATGTCTGGATATGGTGGAGATAGCATAATCACATCATCGTCATCTTTTTCTTGTTGTCCTTCCTTTTCAGGAATGGAAGGCAACATATTATGCTGCTCAACTCCTTCAAGAAAGCATCGGGGCAAGTGGAGACACGATCTGTCGCTGCCAGGGGATTCTGCATTGTCTCCGCTTCTTGTTCCTCGGTTGTTCTATCCACACTGGGTCTTCAATTGCCTCTCACGATCGATCTCAAGAGACTTGGTCAAGTTTCATTAATGATTTCTGGAGACTGCACTTCTTCAGCAGTCTCAGAGACTTTTTCCGGCTGAGTGGCAGACTCAGCTGTTTTCTCAAGCTCCGAGAGCTTGGTGATTTTTCTTCTTCTTTTTGTCCTTACCAGAGGAAGTTCTGGTTCGGATACTTCTTCGTCAGCTTCCTTGGTGACAGGGGCCGGTGCATCTTTCTTTGACTGAGGAGCTGCCTTTCTTGGCTTTCCAGTCCTCTTCTTCCTGATGATTGGAGAAGGTATTTGAGGTTCCTTCTCTGCCTCGGCTGCAGGGGCAGGAGACACGGCTGCAGGGGTAGGTGACTCGGCTGCAGGGGCAGGTGCATCTTTCTTCTTAGCTGCAGGGGCAGCTATCTTCTTTCTAGCTGCATGGGCAGCTTTCTTCTTGGGAGGGGAGACAACAACTGTTTCCTCAGGGTCAGCTGATTCCCCCTAACTGGTATCCGCCCTCTTGGCATAAGCTCTCTTCTGGGCTCCTGAAAGGTTTGATCGGAACATCTTCTTGTTGACATAGAACGCTTTTCCATGTCGGAGTGCAACAACCTTCACCTCCATCAACCGGCCAACTATAAGGCCCTAGCCCAAGGATCTTCCAAATGACCCATCGTCCTTGAAGGACTTATTTCCAACATTCTGGCAGAGTCTGTTGTAGACGAATTCTGCCCAGTTGACCTTCTTCTCCTCCATGATCGCATCCATGACGATCAGCTTAATTTTGGATAGCTGATTGAAGCTTCCAAACTTCATATCCACACATTTCGTGACAATGTCCATCAACTTGTGATAATCGTCCTTCAGCCTTCTTATCACATTTGTGTAGACCACCTTCGCGAAGACATTCGGGTTTGGCCACTTCCTTCCATGCAGCCCAAGTTTACATCAGCCTCAAATATTTCCTAAGCACTCCTTCCGACGGCAAAGCAAACAATGCTCCGCTAAATCTTCAAGCAGATGATTGTAAAATCCTTTTCGGAAGAGGACTTGATGCCTCGTCGTGAACCTCAGCGTTCACGTAGAACTGTGTTACCTCCTCAACGTAGGTCATCTGAAACTCCATTGTAAGAAAGGGTTTCAGTCCAGATTTCTCAATTTTGTCGGCTATCTTCTTCACAAGGGTTTCATCTAACCCTATTTAACCATCCCTTCGAAATCCACGGTAGAACCAGTGTGGATTTGCTTCCCTATCTTGGTGAAATCATAGGTTGATGCCATTTTTCTGAGTTTTTACCGAACGAACTTTGAAGAACTTGCTTTGAAGATTTGGTAGGGTTTTGAGAGAAAAATGCTTTCTTTGCTTTTGGAGAGATGAACAGTTTTGAGTAATGTGAGAGAGAAACTGAACAAAATGGTATATATGGGTTATGAAAGGACGTGCTTTCGGTTTTTGAAATTTGATCAAGATCGACGGCTCAGATTTAGCACGCCGATTAGCATTTAATGCGGCAACATTTATATCCAATCATATGCTTTGTCGTGCAGCTTTTGACTGTACCTGTCATTATTACGCTGATGTCATACTTAAAAACATTCCCGCTTATTAAAAACGACTGCATTTTTGTCACTTAGCTCATAAATGACTCATCTTACTCCTTAGTTGTCTCAACTCTTCTTCTCTGTATTCACATAGTGACTCAGCTATCAGCTAACTCGATACAGCTGACTTTCCGATATGGCTGATTCACTTAGTTGATTCACACGCTCTGCTCTATTTTCATCTTTTCACGTTCCATCTCTTCTCCTTGAGTCTTCTGAGTGTCAACTCAGCTCAATTAACCCTAGCTCATGCTTAAGTTCTTCAAATCTTGATTCACATAATGGCTTTGTGAATATGTCAGCTAACTGTTTGTCAGTTGAGATGTATTCCAAGGTGATGTCTTTCTTTTCAACATGATCTCTTATAAAATGATATATGACATCAATGTGCTTTGTTCTTGAATGAAACACATGATTTTGAGTGATTGCAATAGCACTTGTGTTATCACACATAACTGGAATCTCTCTCTCTTCAACATCACAATCTCTCAGCTGTTGTCTCATCCATAAAACTTGGGCACAACAGCTGCCCGCAGTTATGTACTCAGCGTGGATGTGGCTATTGAGTTTTGCTTCTTGTTGAACCAAGAAACCAATCTGTTTCCAAGCATTTGACATGTGCCTGAAGTACTCTTCTTGTCAACTCTACATCCAGCATAGTCAGAGTCTGAATAACCAATAAGTTTGAATCCACCTTCCTTTGGATACCATAATCCGACTTCCTGGCATCCCTTCAAATATCTTAGGATTCTCTTAGCTGCAAATCATGTGACTTTCTTTTGGTGCAGATTGAAATCTTGCACATACACTCTACCGCAAAGGTGATGTCCGGCCGCTTGCGTTAAATTAAATAGAAGTTGATCCAATAAGTGCTTTGTATCTTGTTTGATCCCTGTGCTTGCCATCCGCATCCATATCCATCTTGATCGATGTATTCATTGGTATTTTCACGTAAGACTTCCCTTCCATACCAAATTTCTTCATTAAATCTCTGGTATACTTTGTTTGACTTATGAAGGTCCCATCCTTCAACTGTTTAACTTGGAGTCCTAGAAAGAATGTCAGCTCTCCCATCATGCTCATTTCAAAATTGCCTTGCATGAGGTTTGAGAACTTATCACACAGCTCTTTGTTTGTGGATCCAAAAATAATGTCATCCACATATATTTGAACAAGCAGTATACTCTCTCTATCTTGAATTCTGAAGAGTGTTCTGTCCACTTTGCCTTTGGTGAATCCATTATCCGTCGAAAATTGAGATAATGTATCATACCATGCTCTAGGTGCTTTTTTCAATCCATATAGAGCTTTCTTGAGCTTGTACACCTTATCTCCAAGAGTCTTCTGCTGAAATTCTGGAGGTTGTTCAACGTAGACTTCTTCTTCCAACAATCCTTTTAAAAATGCACTTTTCACATCCATTTGGTATACAATAAAGTTCTTGTGTGCAGCATAGGCAAGAAACATCCTTATTGCTTCTAATCTTGCAACAGGAGCGAAGGTTTCATCAAAATCTATTCCTTCTTCTTGGCAATACCCTTTGGCTACCAATCTTGCTTTATTTCTTACCACAGAACCTTCCTCATTCATCTTGTTTCTGAATACCCATTTTGTGCCAATGACATTTTGATGGGTTGGTCTTTGCACTAATTCCCATACTTTATTTCTTTCAAATTGATTCAGCTCTTCTTGCATGGCTTGAATCCAATGTGTGTCATCCAATGCTTGGGACACATCTTTAGGTTCTATTTGGGAAATAAAACAAGTGAACATAGCTTCTTGTTGAGCTCTGGACCTAGTTCTTACAACATCTCTTACATCTCCAATGACTAGCTCTGGTGGATGGTCTCTCAGCCATCTCACATCAGGTTGGAGTAAGTCACCGGGGTTGATCGTCTTGGTTGTGTTATCTTGAGCAGCTCTCTCATCATCATTTAGCTGCAGATTCTCCAGCTGTTTTTGAGATTCAGCTATCTCATCTTCACCTTGATTAATTGCTCCAACTTCAGATTCAACATAGGGACTCTTCTACATAGTTGGTTGATTCAGCTTATCAGCTAACTCTTCAATGTCTTCTCCATTTACATAAGGTTCATCAAAAACCACATGGATGGACTCTTCTGTGACCATAGTCCTTTTGTTCAGCACTCTATAGGCTTTGCTTTCAGCTGAGTATCCCAAAAATATACCTTCATCAGCTTTAGCATCAAAAGCCTTTAGATTATCCTTTCCATTGTTGTGGATAAAACATTTACATCCAAATATTCTAAAGTACCCAACATTTGGCTTTCTCCCTGTCCAAATCTCATAGGGAGTCTTTGTCAGTTGTCTATTTATCATGCATCTATTTTTAGTATAGTATGCAGTATTGATGGCTTCAGCCCAAAATCTTTTAGGCAGTCCAGCTTCAGCTAACATAGTTCTTGCCGCTTCATTGAGAGTTATATTCCTTCTTTCTGCTACTCCATTCTGCTGTGGAGTCCTTGCTGCAGATAGTTCATGAGCAATACCATTTTCAACACAATACTGAGTTATTATTCCATTGACAAACTAAGTTCCTCTATCAGATCTTATGTTTATAATGGTTTGACTCTTCTCATTTTGAACTCTTTTCATCAGTTGAGGTAACTTCTGCAAGATTTCCTTCTTTTTACACATGAAGATTGTCCATGTATATCTTGAATAATCATCCACCACTACTAGAGTGTATTTCTTCCCACTTATGCTAGCTGACTCAACTGGACCAAATAAATCCATTTGCAATAGATGCAGTATCCTTGTTGAAGATGGACTTGACTTCTCTTTGAATGATGATTTGATCTGCTTTCCCATCTGGCATGCATCACAAACACATTCCTTCTTGTACACTGAGTCTGGCAATCCTTCTACAAGATTACTCCTTGCAAGCTTGTTAATTGTCTTGAAATTCAGGTGACTCAGCTTCTTGTGCCACAGCCAACTTGATTCGGCTGTACTCTTTGCTAGCAGAGAAGTTCTTGGAGTTGTAGTCGACTAATCTACAACATACATGTTCTTTTGTCTAGATCCTTGCAACACCACTTCATTTGATTCAGTGTCTTTGATTTGGCACAGTCCCATATTGAATCCAACATTATAGCCATTGTCACAGAGTTGACTGATGCTTAATAATTTGAAATTGAGGCCTTCAACATATGCAACATCTGTGATTTCTAATCCATTTTTCTTTATGGATCCAGTGCCTCTTATTTCCCCTGGAGCTTCATTTCCTCTAAATATGACTTTTGCACCTCTAATCTTCTTGAATTTTGACAGATTTTTCTTGTTCCCTGTCATGTGTCTGGAACGACCACTATCCATGTACCAGGTTCCTTGGCACTCGGTTTGTTCCTTGAACTCGCAATCAAGGAAATTAGTTTTTAGGTAACCATACTTGCGGGTCCCGAGGGGTTAGTGCTATAAGATGATCCAACCAACCTATAGCCAAATGATCTTACTCTAAGAGGTTGCCATCTATCTGTGCCATAATCATAATTCACTTTGGCAAATTGCTTGGGGGCTTTAGGTTCATACAATTTTGTCTCTTTTGTCCGTATGCTGTGTGTGTGTTTTAGCAATTGCCTTCTTTGGGTAGTTGTAATATTTCTGAGTGTAGTGCTTGGGTGCATATGTGTGCTGATGATAGCTCTTTTGCCTTTGGAATAACCTTTGTTGAGTTCTGGGCCTTTTCCATTTTGGCATGTATTCTATAGGTCTTTGCTGATATTTCACATTATTCCAATCAACTTGACTTGGGTAGTTTCTACCATTCCCATTATTTGTGTTCCTTTGATAGAACTTGGGGATTCGGTAGCTCTATTTCTTCTTCACGTAGTACTTCTGTTAGGAGTTTCTTTGAGGAACTCTTTGGATTTCTTCTCATTGCCCTCTCAAAGATACTCAATCGGTATTTTTCCTTTTCCTTTATATCCAAGGCCAGTTTGTTTGTGATTGTGCTTTGGAATGAATGTGGGTGCAACATTTGGTGTCTTGGGTTTTTGAGATGCTTCATTACTTGAAGATCCTTTTTCCAAGATCACTCTTGGAGTTTGACTATGCACAAAGGAATTGAATGCTATGCCTGCCTTGTCTCCACATTCTTTTTGGCTCATGATATGGTCATCCAATGATTTAGATGCCTTTGTGAATGAAACAATCACATTTTTGAGATCATTTTCTCTCTTTTCTGTAGCAGCTATCTCTGCTATTAGTTTAACATTCTCGGCCTTGACTCTTTGTTCTCATCAGCTATGTGACTTAGAGTACTCAACTCCTTAGTCAGCTGTGAGTTTTGGCTTTAGAGCTGGTTGTTTTCCTCATTTAATAGTGTGTGTGAGGATTTAATGTGCTCAAAGTCTTTCATAATTTTTCCTAATGAATCATAAAGATCAGTGGGTGATGAAGTGTGTGTGTCACAATCACTATCTCTAGAATCTGAGTGTGATGAGTTAGAGTGTACCTCATAGCTTCTTCCTCAGAATCACTTGAGTAGTCAGCTTCACTACTTTTTGAGTCTGCTGTATCTTTTGACTTAGTTGTTTCAGCAATCTCAGCAGCCAACATTGCCCTTTTCTTTTCTTGTCTTCTTTCTCTGAAGACTCTTCTTTCTTCTTCATTCCTGTATTTATTGACTACAGGATATGGACAGTCAATAGCAAAGTGTCTTGGTTGTCTGCAATTCTAACACAGGTTTTCAACTTTTTGATCAGCTCTCTCATTTCTTGGGTTGTCAGGTCTTTGATATTCGACCTTTTGATACTCAGCTCTCTTTGGTGGCCTATCTTCCCTTGACTTGGAGGGAGCTGAATGCCTTCTAGAGGATTCACCTTTATTTCTTTTGTAGTTCTTGTTGAAGAACTTGTTGAATCTTTTAACCATTAGTGCAATCTCCTCCTGGTCAATGATTTCTTTGGTCTCAGCTCTCTTCCCATCTTTGACTATAAGTGCAGTTGTTTTGGGTACAGCTGTCTCCTCTTGATCTTTTCTTCTCAGCTCAAATTCATAAGCTTTGAGGTCTGAGAATATTTCATGATTGGATGTTTTTGATAGGTCCATCAAGTGCCTTAGAGCCATGGTCTTCATTTCCCACTCAGCTGGGAGGCTCCTTAGTATCTTCATGCACATTTCCTTTTGTGTGTATTCCTTTCCAAGTCTTTGCCGAGAGCTCATTTGTAATTTGATGAATCTAGCATCCGGTGATCCATTGTCTCACCCGCAAGCATTTTAAAGTTTTCAAATTTTTGAACAACAACAGATAATTTGTTTTCCTTAATTTGCTCAGATCCTCCACAAATTAAAGTTAGTTTATCCCAGATTTCTTTGGTTGTCTTGCAAGATTTCACTTTGTTGAACATGGCTTTGTCCAAAGTCTTGTAATGTATATCCTTGGTCACATCGTCTAGGTTGTATCTTGTTAGGAAATTTATTGTTTAGATTTTGATGAATGCCATGTAAAACTTAGAATAGGAAGTTGGCACCCCATTCTTGTTGTAAATGCATTGTAATAAATAGGGCTGGTCAAGCTGAGTTAAGTCAGCTATGCCCAAACATGCAAGAGGACAATCGGAGACTAGAAGGAAGACTCATTGCGAGACAGTGAGTATGGCAAAGAAGAGTAGACGGAACTCTCTTGAAGAAGCGGTTGAGATGCGGTGAGTGGAGTATCGTCAAGTCAACTCAAGAAAAGCCAAGTCTCAAGTTGAAGTGATAGAAGAGTCATCCATGATTGGAAGTCGACTCTAAGTCACCTGGGGAAAGCAAAGAAATGCGATCAAGTCGAGATAATCAAAAAGATCCGTTTACGTAAATCAAGAGAATTACTTAAACAAGTAATATCTCCATACCACCTTTCTCTCGAGTGCTCGATCCCGAAGCGTGCAAGAGGAATGAACCAATGGGAAGCACTACACCGTGTCGAACTCGAAAAGGTAAAAAAAAAAATTCATACGAGGAAATGGCAATTCCAAGGATCGCAACAAGACAAGCCAACGATCGCAAGTGACTTTCAAAAATAAGCCTATCTCTTCAACGGGCAAATTTTTGAAAGATCACTATAAAAGGCCGAGAAATGATTTTGAGAAGAGTAACGGACCGTAACCAAAAACGCTCAAGAAATTATTAGAATCGAAACCCGAAATATTCTCAATCCTCAAGCCTACACTACGAAGAACATCAATCCAACACTCACTTGTGAAGGAAAGATAACTTCAATCGGTTGAAGAGGAAAATCTTGAAAAATCAAGGGTCTATATTCCACGAAGGATTGTAGGAAGTTTCAAGGTCGAACCAAGTCTTAAGCTTTTGGAGGGCTTCGTGATCAAATCCAAAGAGCTTGAGCAAGTGGGTCAGAGTAGCAAAGGCAAACGCCCTGTGAAGAAGAAGCCGAATCAACGAGAAGCCTATTTGAGTGATCAAGGCGTCTCGCATCGAGTCCCAAAGAATACCAATGAATACATCGGTCAAAATGGACATGGATGCGGATGGCAAGCCTTGTAGATCAAACAAGATACTGAGCACTTTTTTTTTTTTTTTTTTTTTTTTTTTTTTGCCGCCAACAAATTTACTTATGAATATATAACAATGACTCATAAAATAACTTAAATATGAGCTCGTCTTTTTTTTTTTTTTTTAGTTGCTTTTTTTTTTTTTTTTGACCAATTATTATTATTTTTTTTTTTTTTTTTTTGGGTCATACAATGTCATGCCCATATAAAAGTGGAGAAAATCAAATAACAAGTGATCTATCACTACGATATCTAGAAAGACTATCATAATGAGAATCTAAAAATACAAGGAGAACCAATGATCTATGAAAATCAAGCTCGGATATCCCCGGTGGTCCATCCGAATGAGCGCAAGGAGGTGGTGAGAAGCCGTGCCCTCATCAACAATATGATCGCTGCAGGCGCCGCTCCCAAAGCCGCTAGGTGATCTGGGTCGATTTCCCTCTCTGTGTATGTGGGAAATCGAGCATCAAGGTCCTCAACATGTTCCGAATGTGAGTCGGTGTATGTTGAACTCGCCAAGATTTCAATCTCGCTCCAAAAGAGAGCCATATAAGAAGACTAAGAGAATATTGAGATACTTGAAAGGAAGCCAAGAAGTTGGCTTATGGTATCCAAAGGAAGGTGGATTCAAACTAATTGGCTATTCGACTGACGACTATCTTTGGATGCGAGTTGTGAAAAAAAGCACCTCAGGCACATGTCAAATGCTAGGAAACAGCCGATTTCTGGTTTAGCAAGAAGCAAAATTCAATAGCCACCTCTACAATGAAGCAGAATACATAGCTGCATGACAATTTGTGCCCAAGTCCTATGGATGAGACAAAGAAGGCTAAGAGACTATGAAGTTGAGGAAAAAGAAATTCCAATCATGTGTGATAACACAAGTGCAATTGCAATCACTCAAAATCTGTGTTGCACTCAAGAACAAAGCATATTGATGTCGATATCACTTCATAAGAGATCATGTTGAAAAGAAGGACATCATCTTGGAATATATCTCAACCGATAAACAATTGGCCGACATCTTCACAAAACCATTATGTGAGTCAAGATTTGAAGAACTCAAACATGAGTTAGGGTTAATTGAGTGAGTGACACTCGGAAAAATCAATGAAAAGAAATGGAACACTAAAAGGGAAAAAGAGTGAACTCACAAATCAGCCTAAGTAAATCGGATGTATTGGAAAGACAAACTATACCAAGTCATTGTTATGAGTCACTAAGAGAACGTGAGAAGAAGAGTTAAATCACTAAGGGATAAGATGAGTCACTTATGAGCAAAGTGACAAAAACGCAAAATCGTTTTTACTAAGCGGGAATGTTTTTAAGAATGACGTCAAGATAATGATGATGTGTAGGATATAAAGCCGCACACCAAGCTTATGATTGGATATAAATGTCGGCATTAAATACGAGACATTAAATGCTAAATAGGCGTGCAAAATCTAAACCGTTGATTTCGATCACATTTCAAAAACCACCGCACGCCCTTTCATAAACCATACTTAAACCATTTTCGTTCGCTTTCTCACACACTACCAAAATGTTCATTTCTCTCTCTCGAAGCAAAGGCAAAAATCTTCTCAAAACCCTATCTATCTTCAAATCAATCTCTAAGTTTTCTTCGATAAAATCCTGAAAAATGGCACCAACCTATGATTTTGTCAAGTTAGGAAAGCAAATCCACACCGGTCTCATGTGGATTTCGACGGCATGGTGAAATAGGGGTCCGATGACACCCTAGTGAAGAAAATCGCGAGAAATTGGAAACGATCAATAAATCGTTTCGATCTTTGGAATATCCGATGACCTATGTGGAGGAGGTCGATAGTTCTACGTGAATGCCGAGATTCACGATGAAGGGATAAAGTCATCCATTGCTCACGGAAAGCGACTCACCATATCGCAAGGATTTGGTGAACACCGCTCACTACCAACGGAAGGAGCATCGAAATTAGCGAAGTTGATGTAAACCTGGCCGCTTGGAAGAAAATAGCCAAGCCCGACTATCTTGATAAAATAATTTACACAAAGAAACAAGAGAAGCTGGCGAAGGAGGATTATCACAAGTCGTTGGACATAGTTGCCAAATGCATTGACATCAAATTTGGCGACTTTGACCAAATGTCAGCAAAGTTGATCGTCATGGCGGCGATCATTGAAGAAAGGAAAATAAATCTGGGCCGAGTTTGTCTCACGCAGACTATGCGAATGTAGGGAACAAATCCTTCAAGGAAGATGGCACATTTGGAGGATCCAGGATTTGGCCACAGTGATTGGCCGGATGATGGAGGTGAAAGGAGTCCTCTTAGACATGGAAAGGTGTTCCATGTTAACAAGAGGATGTTCGAGATCAAACCTCTCGGGCGCATGAGAATGAGCCTACGCAAGAGAGGCGACACGAGTGGGGGAATCACCGACCAAGATATGTTTCCTCTCCACCAAAGAAAAAGCCGCCCCGCAACATTTTGCTAAGAAGAAGATCACGCTCCCGCAAAGAAAGAAAGTCAAACTCGCTCCGCCTCGCCGCAGAAGTCACCTGCCCTCGCACCGTGTCTCCTTCCTTCCCCGGTCGAGAAGGACTCTCAAATACCTTCTCCGATCGTCAAAAAGAGGAGAACGATAAGCCAAGACGGCTCCTCCGAAGAAAACACTAAAGCACGCCCCCGCCGCCAAGACTAAGAAAGCGTCTCGAACCTAAATCCCTCGGTACAAACTAGAAGACGAAGAAGAATCATCAAGCGCTCCGAGCTTGAAAAACCGGGCCGAGTCACCACTCACCGAACAAATACTAGAAAGCGCCAAGCAAATCGAGTCCCAGATGTAATTGATGAAACAGCCTAAGTCTCTTTGAAAGCGCGATCGCCAGAGGCAACTCAAGAAATAGCCGTAGTCCGCGCATTTGAGACACAAGAAGAAGATGATAGAGTGATAGTGATGTGATGATCCTATCTCCACCTTACCCAAACATCCAAAATCGTCTGCGTGAGTGGAGGAAATGGAAATTGAGTAAATCAAGGAACAGTTCCAACGGCCCGAGTTTATAGAAGAAGAAGAGGAACTGTTAAACTTCCTTGGCCTAACCACTGTGATCTCAAAGATCGATGAAGACAAATCGCACAGATATCTTGCAGATCTTCAAGGACAAAGGAGAAGGAAAGACAGCGAGAGGAAGCCGAGGCACGTGAGAAGGCCAAGATCCGCCCCTATCTCCGCACCACGTAACACACACATCCTCTCCTTGATGTCTTATCGTGATGATGAGGATCCGGACTCGCTTCCGCCACGAGAAGAGTTGCAAATACAACAAGCATTGCACGAATCCGAATCCTTCACAAGCAAAGATTGATGGAGGACCAGGAGAGTCCTCAGAACACAAATTTGAAATTGATCCAATGGGAGTGGTTCAAAAATCGCCATCAAGTGTTGTTCTGCCACCACTTCCCACTCACTCGGAAGAAGGCAATAAGGGAATTGGCGATGAAACGGGATAGTGGGGACCCCAATCGAGACAACCAATATTGAAGGTGTTTTACCACCTACCCCAACTGAACACTCAATAGAAACAGCCGGGAGTTTGGAGACGAGTGACCCCATTCCAAGTCACTCGGCCTAGTGCACACCGAGGGGAAACTCCCTCCACCGCAGCAAGGTCGGAGAATCTTTGCAGATGACTCAACAACGAATCTAGGAGGCGAAGTGGAGGAAGTACAAACACTAAACGAACGAAGAAGTTGTCATCAACGAAGCTCGCAGATTGAGACTGTTTTATTTGAGGTGCCAACCGCTCACGAAGGCTAATGATGCCGCTTGATGCGGTCGAGGCACGCGGAAGGAACAGCCCGGGAGTTAACACTCAGGCGGTGAAAGTGCAATCCATGGGGTTGAGACTCCAATGGATGCCACCAGAGAAGACCCTAAGACCTGACACTGTCGAAAGGGAGGTCCAGCCTCTCGCCGCAATCGAGACTCGCAGAGGTAATGAAGGCCCATGGGAGGTTGAGACTTCCGGGGTAAAGTAGTCAAGTAGAGAACATCCCTCCCGCTATCATCGACCCATCCGAAAAGGAGATAAGCGCGCTTCATGATTCCCAGGTTAATCCGATGTAACCTTTCGGGATCAGAAGGCGACGAAGAAGCGAGTCATTCCCGTGACAGCTCCAAAAGACTCACTGCGGATGTTCCAAGCACGAGCAAGTCGATCCCAAGACTACTCGTCAAACCTTTAATTTTGATGATGAGCCACCAATGGAAATCTCATCATCATCCGATGACGCTCGATAAGGCCGAGGACCAGTCCACTCAATTGGAGAAACCGGTTTGAGACCAACGAAGGCTGTTGAGACAGCTGAGGCTCGGCAAGCCGGGTCCACTTCACAAAAGACCCCAGTGAGACAGAGTCCACTGCGCAGCTCCCCCTGCCGCAGCAGTTCGACTCCAAAAAGGAACTTCACGCGCACCTCTCATCATTGAACAAATACCAGTTGGCCGTGATGATTCCTTTATAGAATCTTTTCCTTTCTCTCTGGAGGTACCGAACCTCCCGAAGAGTCGAGAACGAGCTCGCACGCTTCCATAGACCAGCTCCCGATATTCCATCGGTACCATTGTTCCGGTGATTATGACTTTGACGCTACATGGCCATCACCGCAACGGAAGAATCACTCAAGTCCGAAGTGTTCAAGGCATTATTTTTTGAGATTGAGCGGATGGAGAGGCATCAGGGCTCTATGGAAATGCGATTGGACAACAGAGATGCCAATCTTACTGCGACTTAAGAGGCATAATCAGGATCGGGAATGGTATCAACAAAGAAGCAAACAATGCGTGTGGAACAAGTTAGATACTTCAGGACATTGTTCAACAAGTCGGGTATGGAGAGTCGAGAATGCCGATGCAAAAACGAAGTTGAGAGAACACATTGAGCACATGCATAAGCTCACACCGCCGAGATAAAGTGC
This sequence comes from Rehmannia glutinosa, assembly GCA_016081115.2. NCBI lineage: Eukaryota > Viridiplantae > Streptophyta > Magnoliopsida > Lamiales > Orobanchaceae > Rehmannia > Rehmannia glutinosa. Next base: position 264,803 of record JABTTQ020001310.1, read on the forward strand.
TGCGTGAGCAAAATAAGAGTGATCTACAAAAGGCGTTTGGAAGAAAACATGATTAGAAAATTCAGCCTTCTCACGGCCGAGATGAAGCTAATTTCAAGCAGAGTCCAACGCTACTCGATCCGAATTTCGTGGCCGCATACTCCGCAGGGACTCGAGACAGTAACTCGACTATCGCCAGAGCTTGACTTCCGCTACCAAGATATGTTTCAGCGTTCCTCTCTCCTTTGATGATGCCAAAAAGGGGGAAGAGGAATACCTTAAAGCACAAAAGATATCGAAGCCGAAAAAGAGGATGCATTGCGAAGGAAAGACAATGAGGAAGGGTTAAAAACAAAAGAAAGGAAAATCTGTTGACGGGGAAGGATCGAAAGATGTGACCTTGATGATTGCACAAACCCCCAACAAGGTCTTGTCACGGTGACATTATCGCCATAAACTCCCCGTGACTCTCGCTTACTCCAACACTCGCTATATCTATGGCCGAAAAGAGAAAGACAATTGAAGCAGGGATGGAGGAAGTGGAAGGAAGAATGGATGCCCGGGTTATGAACATCTTGAAACAATATGGAGGCATTCCGGTGAAGCGAGAGATACTTATGCCATCTCGGATGTCGGACAGAGCCACGATCGTTGATGAATTTAAAACGCCGCATCTCAAGGATACTTTGCAAATATGTCATGGCTCAAGCTTGGGACTTGTCTTGGGAAAAGGGTCTCACGTTATGTGAAGAAGGCGACAGCGCGAGACACTGGCGATCACTCTTTGGTCACTCCGGTCACTCGGTGGAAAGAAGAAGACCCAAAGACAATACACGCCCAGGTAGAGGAAGAAGCGTGGTGGAGGAAGAGGTTTCGGACCAGGCCTCTCGCCCAAAAACATTGAATACGTAGATCCAGGCAAGAAAGGAGGGATCTCACCGGGTGGTCTTGACCAAATAGCAAATTTGCAAGTGGCTAAAAGTAATGATGAGTATGCGAAAAGAATAGAAGAAGAAAACAAGAGACAAACTCAAAGAATGGGAGGAAAGACAAGAGAGATTAAGAAGAGATGAAGCGCCAGGAAGGCATATGAAAAGAAAAGAAGGCAAGCGGTGACGATGAGAAAAAGAGAAGAAGAAGAGCGTAAGATGATCTTGAACAAGATGAAAGAAGGAGACAATGAAGGAGATGAAGTGTTCTTTGTCCACCCCTTCATGTATTTTATGATGTAAATACATACTATGTAAGTTTTTCGCAATAAAGCTATAAATTCTTTATTTTCGTGTAGACAAATGTTTGCTCGATACACCTTGTAAACAGATTGTGTAAAAGAACAAGAATGTTATGATCAATAAAAAAGATTGATTCTACGCATACATTCTATGTGAATACACTATCTCAGTATGTATCTTTGCTATTTGCATTTTTGAATGGTTTAAGTTTTGGCATCATCAAAAGGGGGAAATTGTTAGGAAATTTATTGTTTAGATTTTGATGAATGCCATGTAAAACTTAGAATAGGAAGTTGGCACCCCATTCTTGTTGTAAAATGCATTGTAATAAATAGGCCGGGTCAAGTTTGAGTTAAGTCGAGCTAAGTCCCCACGCCCAAAAATGCAAGAGGACAACCGGAGACTAGAAGGAAGACTCATTGCGAGACAATTTGAGTATGGCAAAAAGAAGAGTAGACGGGAACTCTCATTGAAGAAGCGGTGAGATGCGGTGAGTGGAGTATCATCAAGTCAACTCAAGAAAAGCCAAGTCTCAAGTTGAAGTGACGGAAGAGTCATCCAATGATTGGAAGCTTACTCTAAGTCACCTGGGAAAGCAAAGAAATGCGGTCAAGTCGAGATAATGAAAAAGATCCGTTGCACGTAAATTAAGAGAATTACTTAAAAAAGTAATATCTCCATACCACCTTTCTCTGAGTGCTCAGTCCCAGAAGCGTGCAAGAGGAATGAACCAATGGGAAGCACTACACCGTGTCGTAACTCAAAAGGTAAAAAAAAAAACAATTCATACGAGGAAATGGCAATTCCAAGGATCGCAACAAGACAAGCTAACGATCGCAAGTGACTTTCAAAAATAAGCCTATCTCTTCAACGGGCAAATTTTTGAAAGATCACTATAAAAGGCTGAGAAATGATTTTGAGAAGAGTAACGGACCAGAACCAAAAACGTTCAAGAAATTATTAGAACTCGAAACCCGAAATATTCTCAATCCTCAAGCCTACACTACGAAGAACATCAATCCAACACTCACTGTGAAGGAAAGATAACTTCAATCGAGTTGAAGAGGAAAAATTGAAAAATCAAGGGGTCTACATTCCACGAAGGATTGTAGGAAGGTTCAAGGTCGAACCAAGTCTTAAGCTTTTGGAGGGCTTCGTGATCAAATCCAAAGAGCTTGAGCAAGTGGGATGTAGTAGCAAGGCAGTGCCTGTGAAGAAGCGAGTCGCACGAGAAGCTTGGTGAGTGATCAAGGCGTCTCATCGAGTCCCAAAGGATCAAGTTTTGTGTGATCAAGACTTGTCTCTTCGGATCGTTACCACTTTGTATCTCGATCAATACCTAGTGGATTCCTCCAGGAGTTGGAGAAGAGAGGAGTAGAAGAATTACCCCATCTTCGAACCTCTATAAAAATTTCATTGTGTCATTTACATTTCAAAGACTTTAATTCCGCATCTTAATTGTTTAAATCAACGATAAATTTGCTATCCACTTGATAATTTCTAAGTACTAAACCAAGCACTAAATCCTTGTTTAACCAAACTTAAGGGTGTTAAGTCTTCCTGAAAACAAACCACGATTGAGTTAATTTAGACCACGGTGAGTTATTCCATCAACACTCGATTGAGTCCGTTGAGAGACTAACTCTTGATTCACTAAATTGGTCATCCACCTAGGACACAAATGTAAAGTATCAACTCGAATATTTAAAATGACTAAATCGAAAATTTGGTAAGGTTTATTCAACCCCCACTTCTAAACCTTACACTTACACCCCTTGGGACCTACATATCTTTTTGTCATCATTTGTCCATTCACTCTTGGTTTTTCAACCATAGCTGGTCAGGAGGAGCGACCTTCTCTCCTTCGGTGCAGCAGCCTCTCCTTGCGATTGTGTTCACCTTCATTATTTGCAAATGGCCCATCCTCTATCACTATCCACATCTCATCATGTAATCCGATAGATGAGCCCGCATACGTATTTTCCGATCATCAAATTCTTCAATGGTGAACATAGGAATGCGTGTCAAATTTGCTTCCATGATAATAACTTTGCTGTTTTTTTTAAATGGCTTTTGAAAGAACAAGTGTTAAACACTTCTTTGAAAGATTGGAAATCTAGTTCAGTAACCAGTGCGGAAGGCTCAATGAACCAACCGCTCTGATACCACTTGTAGGTCCCAAGGGGTGTGAGTAAGGTTTAGAAGTGGGGGGTTGAATAAACCTTACCAACTTTTCGATTTTAGTCCTTTTAAAGTATTACAGAGTTAAATACACAGCTAAGTCCTTGAGGGACGATTAAGTTAGTTAACCCAGAGTTAGCCACTCAAATGCACTCGATTGAGTGTTGATAGAATAACTCAGTTGTTTAGTCTAAACCTTAACTTGGTTTGTGATGAAATTTTCAGTGGAAGACTTAACACCCTTGAATTTGGTTTAAGTTTGTTTTAACACTTGGTTTTAGCACTTAGTTAATTATTAGTTAGATAGCAAATTATCAGCAGATATAAAATGATATGCAGAAATAAAATGCTGAAATATAAATGACACAATAGTTTTTATAGAGGTTCGAAGATGGGGTAATTCTTCTACTCCTCTCTTCTACAACTCCTGGGGGAATCCACTAAGTATTGATCAGAGTACAAAGTAGTTATCAGTCCAGATACAAGTCTTGATCACACAAAGTGACTTGATCATTTGGGACTCGACCTGAGATGCCTTGGTCACACACGGTGGCTTCTCGTCCAACTCGCCTTCTTCACTGGCAGGGCGCTTGCTACTTCAAACTCACTTTTGCTCAAGCTTCTTGGATTTGATCAAGAAGCCCTCCAATAACTTGAGACTGGTTCGACCTTGAACCTTTCTATAATCCTCCATGGAATGTAGACCCTATTTGATTCTTCAAAAGTTTCCTCTTCAACAGTTTGAAGTTGTTTTTCCTTCATGACTTGGTGTTGGATCGATTTCCTTCGAGATGTAGGCTTGAGGATTTGCTTGAATAACTTGAGAATATCATTCAAAGTTACTGAGAATGAATATTGCTTTCTTGTTCAAGTTCGTAATAAAGGTAACCTTTCTCAAAGTGATTCCTCGCTTTTTATAGTGAACTTTCAAAAATCGCCGTTGAAGAGATAGCCGATTTTCAAAAGTCACTTGTGTTCGTTGGCTTGTCTTGTTGCGATCCTTGATGTTGGCATTTCCTCGTATTAAATGTCTTGCGGCTTTCCGGTTCGACGCAAGGTGCGCGTCTTCCTATTGGTTTATTCCTTTTGCACGCTTCTGGGATCGAGCACTTTAAGACATGGCAAAGATGGAAGTATTACTTGATTAAGTAATATTCTTGACTTTTGTGCAACGGATTCTTTTCGATTAACTCCTCTTTGCGATTTGCCTTTTCCCCAGGTGATGTGAGTCCGCTCCAATGATTGAAAGACTCATCCGTCACTTCAACTCGACTTGGCTTGGCAGCTTTGGTTGACCGACCGACTCTTCATACACAAAGTATCTCGTTGATACTCCTTGATCGAGTTTTTGACTTCTCCTCCTTGCCATACTCGGTTGTTTCACAAATGAGTCTTCATTTCGATTTTCGATTGACTTCTTGTATATCCAGCATAGCCGATTGACTTGACTCAAACAAATGCACCCCTATCTATTACAATACAAATTACAAGAAAAATAGGGGCCAACTTTCTAGTCTAAGTTTTACATGGCATTCATCAAAATTTAATGAATAAATTTCCCAACAAAAATTAATTCTTAATCCATAAGTATATCATCGGCATCTCAACTGCGATAATTTCGGGCAATTAAGCTCTTATATTTGCGGCTTAAACAAATAGAGTGCAAATACTTTCTTTAATCCACAAAAATATAGTCCGCGTCTAAGTCGCGACAATACTGGATACTTTGCCTATTTTCATGCTAAATTGGCTAAACTAAAGTTGGTGAGTTTGGTCTAAACACATTTCAATAAATTGTACAAACAATTAGGTACTGATCTAAAAAATTTATTCTGGATCCAAGTAATATTTATTATTTTCTTCGATTCAATGAGATCGAAAATTTGTCACCAAGGCTAGTAAACATCTCCCACCGAATTGAAGATCATACTAAAAATTACTTATACATGAATAAAATTATCGATGTCCATAAATAATCATGCATGCAACCATGCGATATAAGTAATTAAGGGAAAACAAAATATATAGCCCCCATGGGCGACATTGACATATGGTGTATCATGTGGAGATAATTTAGACCTATAGTGGTAAAAAAAAATATCCACGTAAAATTGATGTTACATAGCCTCCAAAAATCGGCTCAATAAATACATGCCTCAAAAAAAAAAAAAATTACATATTTTCAAGGCCTACTACATCAATCTAGAAAAGTAAAAAATAAATGAGGATACCGGATTGCCGCCATTGTCAAAATTAACTCTCACAAATAATATTAATATAAAATAGTAAACACTCAAATTCATGAGCACCCATATGCCAATGTCCATTCATTCCCAGCACATGATAATTCATATCACATAAACAAAATTAACTGCAGAACAAAAAATAATTGCATACACATAAGCAATTAATAAAAGCATGCAACTACATATTTTATAAATCACAAAAAAATAGTTTTTGCTTGCACCTCAATTCGCAAAAAATATAATTTTTTTTACGCACCTTATGCGAAAAAAATATTTTTCATGCAACAATGTGCAAAAATAATTTTCGCATGCATCACAATGCACAAAAAAATATTAGTTTATTGCAAGCATCTTAATGCGCAAAAATAATTTTTCTTTCAGGCACCTAATGCGAAAGAAAAAAAATATCGTTGCTACATATGTGCAAAAAATAATTATTCATGCGTCATATTGCACAATAATAATTTTGCAAGCATTCTCATGCGCAAAAATAATTTTTACAAGTACTAAATTGCGCAAAATATTTTTACATGCATTAATACTATAACAAAAAAAATTCACAAAAAATAATTTGCAAGTATCCCAACGCGCAAAAAATAACTTGCTATCCAGCTTCTATACAAATAGAAAACATGCTGATATAATAAAAAATTAACATCTTAGCTTAGTGGTGGCATGTATAAAATTCATTAAAAGGTCTTGGGTTCAAATCCATGTGAGACCAATAATTCCTATATTTTTTTTAATAACAAAGGGGATACAAATCATCGCCCGTGTGGCGTCCAAATAGATGCCACGCCAACTGCCCATGTGGCAGTTGGTGTGCCATGTCATCTGCTAGTGTGGCAACCTGCAGTCCAACCAAAAGTCGCCACTTGGCGCCATTGGATTTTTTTCTAAAAACGCGCTGCATGAAAATCTACAAAGAAAAAAAATGCCCCCAGGCTTTGTAGCGGTAACAGAGGAACAAACAAAACATGTAAACTTTCCACGAAAATCTATGCATATTTTTGTTTTTCCTCCAAAAACTATGAATCGCTATAATTTCTTCGTTTCAAATCCGTTTCACATGCATAATATATCAAATTAATTGTCTTTTCGAGATCTACAATTTAATACCAATATTGCATATATAAAAACAGAAATACAGATTGAAATTTTTCAAATAAAAAATCAAATCACATGAATCATCAAAACCAAGACAGACATGATAAAAGCGAAGTTCGAGCCATATATTGGCTATGATACCATTGTTAGCAAATATGAGTTAATATCTAAATCACATATTTGCACATATAAGGTGGATCGAAGTATACATATTTTGCGAATCGTCCATCCAGATAGTCAGGATTGAGCCCGTCTACAAGCCTCCTTTCTGATCGATGAATAAACCATCTACAAGCCTCCTATTGATTGAACCGCAAACAATGAATGAACTCCATAAATTGGTTGAACCACAAACTGTATTTTCGTTGGTGTAGATAACTACAAGAGTTATTCACTTTGATGTGCACACCTTAAACCCTTGGAAAACTTTGGTGATGCTCCAAGAAGAAAACCGTAGAGAGAAATTTTAGGAGAGAGATAATTCTTTCTATGTGCGTTCTAATTACTTAGTCTGGTTGTACGGAGAGATATCATTATATATCTCAATCTCCTATATTAGTTAGAGTCTTGATGGGAGAGGTTTCTAGATAAACCTCATCTAAATAGGACTCAATATTATCTCAAATATGGATGCAACCTAATTGCACCCAATAGCTTAAAGTTAACGCCAAAAAAAGAAACAAAAAAATGTGCAAAATATAGAGTTGAAGAATTGATAAAGGATTGAAGTATTTAATAAGATTGCTATTGGAGCTTAATTAATTGTTACTCATTTTGGTGTTGGTTGAATATACGTAAGCGTTGAATATAAACACAAGTGTTGGTGTTCATTCTTTAAAAACAAAAAGAAAAAATAATTACAAACACTACTCTTGAGGTTTAGTGTAACTAAAAAAAACCCAACTATCTTTATATATTTCTATTTTACAAATTACACATGTTGATGGAGTAATTTGTATAACAAGTACAAACCTAAATGAGGCATTTATAATTTCAGAAGATAACTATTTTTTTTTTTTTTGTAATTAGACTAAACCCAGTGGTAGTTTTATAATTATTCCTAAAAATAAATAAAGATGCTTGTATCTTCTAGTATTTAAAATTAGTGGGAATGGTGGATTTTGCCTTTTGACCCAATCCAATGTTGAGAATCAAACTCTAATATTATAATAAATAAGATGATGAACATAAGTGTTTCACTTCCACTTTGTTTCCATATCTATTTTCTTTAAACATCATTAATAAAATCTCGCCAAAATAAAATATAGCAGTCCATGTTGTTGACTTCAAATTTGTAATTAAATAATAATATTTTAAAATTTTGGCAAATAGTCAATTAATAATATGAATAGAATGAAATAGTTTATATGATAAAATTTTTTAATGAAACGACTATAGTAGTTTTACAAGACTATAGTCATTTTACGAGACTATAGTCGGTTAAACACGAATTCCAAATCGGTAACTAAAATATATGATGGGCATTAGAGAAATACAGTAATATATAGAAGGATAGTTTGGACATTATACCTTGAAAGAGGCCTCAAAAACTTATTTTCAGTATGTTAGGTCATAAAAAGTTTTAAATGATTGTACTACACCATTTTATATAATACCCCTTAAAATGAAGCAGCAAGCAACTCTGCACATCAATGATATTTTTAGGTTTTTAAGTTGTCAACTATTGTTAATTTGTAGATTGATGCCCGAGATGACTTCAGGTGATATTACCAAGATCTTCAAGCAGAGTATCAACGTAAATGGATACAATTGGAGGAGCGTAACAGATGAGAAGAAGGAGTATTACTTTGAGGAATTCAAGATAAGTTAAGTAACTTAATATTCATGCATAATAATATATAGTTATTGGTTTTCTAGTTAGAAATAATTTAGTGCGTGTTGAGCACGTACTTAGTGTCGTTGAATATGGTGTTGATTTGTTTTTTTGTTTAGTAACTTAGGAGTTCAATGTAACTTAAGTAACTTAATTTTCACAGGTTTTAGAGATGGTGCGTATCAATGATGGAGATACGCCGCCAGCCGCCAGAGACAGATGCTTCATCCTTGATGTTTTGTATTTTCACCGAATAGACTTTATAGACATTTGTATTTTACGTTTTGTGGTACATATGGATGTTTTCTATTTTCTACGATTAAGTTTGACGTGAATTGTTTGTAAAACTGATATTGTATGGGCTATAATTGATGTTTTGTATAGTTTATGTAAATGTATTTTTGATTTGAATGTAAATTATTTTCACAGGTTTTTACAGATTTTAAAACATAAAAAATAAAAAAAAAATTAAACATTAAAACAATCCATCGCTAAGTTTAACGAAGGAAATATCCGTCACTAAAAACCCATAAAATATTATTAATTAGCGCCGGATATATCCGTCGTTAAATTTAGCGACAGACAAATCTGTCGCTCTTCTGTAGCTATTCTGTCATTTTTTCCCTTGTTCTGGTTTACCTTTAGCGACGAATATATATCACTTTAGCGACGAATTTATCCATCGCTAATACTTACCGATGATTAAGATAAATACGGAAAATATCCGTCGCTAAATTTACCGATGAGGCAATCAGATCCATAGTTTGTAATAGTTTTGCACTAACTGGGACAACTCGTACGGCTGCCTGGAGACAGTGTAACGCTAGAAGTTTTTAGCTTCCGTCTGATGTCACGTAATTTGATATCCGTCTGCTCCTCTAGAGTTTTGGTTCTTGGATGTGGGGTGCTACCGGCTGAACTCTATCGCATAGACAACATAGTCTCAATCGGAGTCTGAGACAAAGAATTATCAACGAGGTATCCGCCTCGACATAGTTGAACTGGACCACCAACTTAGTGAAGGAATCATAGATATGCGCAGAGGAAAGGATCCACATGTGAAATACATATGCAACTAAATCTTCCTCGTCCAGGAAGAGAATACCTTGTTAGATCTTCTAAACTATTCTCAAGGGGTGTGGCGGCGTGTGGGTGTTCCAAGATCACCTCTGACTTTTCTCTACGTTGTTTCTCTATTCTATTTTCTGTATCTGTTAGAATACTGACATCTTATCTTTTTATAGATGTCTCTAGCCCTAATAAAATTGGGCCTATGAATTTACTTAACCCTAAGCCCAAGTATTAACAAACTCTATCCAAATATAGAAGTCCATCAACTGTAATATAGGCCACACCAATTATCTTGAGCTAGTTTAGGGATCCAACAATATTATCAATCAAGGCTCCTAATAATAATTAAAATCATTATCGAAACCGGTGTTATTCCACTAAAAGCCCGATATTGAACTCCAAGATTAATAATAATATATTAAATTTTAAATGTGTATTTCTCATTTGTAAGATATCAATAATTAATTGATACAAATTTCTGTCAATCAATTAATTATTTATTCTCTCGACTTGAACAGTTTCTCTATTGGAACAATTGCACTGGCCAGTGACTTTTTACATCCAAGTACCGAGACATATCAAGAGGATATTTTCATACAAATTCTATATTGTTTATTTCATAAATACTGACAATTAAATAATGAAAATTCCCAAACTATCGAAGTGTTGGTTTATAATAATTAAACCTCACTTATTGATAATTCAAAGAATAATAATTATGTAATTATCTGTTTAAAATACACTTAGAATTAAGAGAAATAACATAATCAATATAACTTGAGATTTAATTTCCTTTTAACAGAAATTTAACCTTGATTAAATCTTCCTTGATCCAATCAATATGAATAATACACACCAATATTTTATAATAATCAAGACAGATTATTTCATAAAATATTACAGCCTAAAGAAAAGTGCCCAACTTTATTTAACAACTGTGAAAATAATTCATTAATTATGAGGACCTATGATCATGCTTTCTGTAGACGTATCCACACGATCATATACTTCATAATTATATTTAAAACTAGTAGTTGATTGTTGTATCATTAAAGATGTAGAATTAAAAATTTGAATGTGCAGCAAAAAAAAATCTTCAGAATGTAAATAGATGTATTGCATCATTCAATATAGGTATGATAATAAATACCAAGCAATAAATAGCATCAATCATAATTCAATAATATAGATTACAAAATTTAGAATAGCATGGCCATTATCATAATAACTTTTCGTCCACTTTCAGCATTCTGCACACAAGACCACAACAAAAATTCGCAAATTTAAAAAAAATTACAAATAGCAAAATCCGCTCTATGGCTCATTTGTTCAGTTTGGTTAAGGTATTAATCCTTCGAAAATATTGCGGACATTGGAAATGGGATTGATCGAGTCTACAATGCAATATTCCACCATATGGAAACAACTCGGATATTTTTAGCTTGGATGTGTATTTCTTGACATGAAACCATGCAGGTGCACTCATTATTTTTGTTTTTGTATTTATAATTGTTTTTTCTGTATAAATATAAGTTCAGTACTCTGCATCTTTTGCCCTTTTTCCATACACTTCCAGATTGACTTTTGTAAGCTTAGCATGGAGTTCTATTACAAATAACATGGAGTTGACATCATGTAATTTTTTTGAATTTTGTTGGTGCCTTTTGTTTTTGTTTTTTTGTGGATAATTCACCCTAATGAGAGGTGAGGGGATTAGGCATGGTCCCCCAACCTGTATATTAAAATGAGAAAATATTTACATCGTATCTGAAACATTGGGTTACAAATTATCAACAAACACTTTAACTACTTTTTATAATTATTCTGAAGTAAGGTGTTCCTAGTTTATCAACTCTACTAGCACCTCTAACATGTTTAGGTATATCCAGTGCTTGGAAGACTATCAATGCTGGAGAAATACAGCCCAAGTTCGCTAAGAGGTATGCAACCTGATTTGCTTCCCTATGGATATGAAAAATCCTGAAATTAGCTAAGAGAGCTTCCCTTATGCGCATCAGCTGGTGTTGAAAATTCAAATGTCCTTCCAACTTCTTGGATTTGATGTTTACCATAATGAGAGAATCAGATTCCACCTAAAGGTTGTGCTTGTGATGTGGAGATAGCAAGGGCAATCCAATGTCAAGTGAAACAACACCAGTAAACGAACTATTAGAACAGTTATGAACAGGGGCACAATAAGCCAAATTGATATTGCCAGTCCAATCCATAAGAATTCCTCCTATACCAACAGTTTGAGAAGAAATCTTGTAAGCTCCATCAGTGTTAAGCTTGTAAAAACCATGAGATGGTGTATGCTAGTGTACAGTTTTATATAAAATACTGATCATAGAAAGGAAATGAAAACCAAATGAAATAGCCAGGTATTCAAAGATGAGACTGTATGTTATGGATAATTCTCTTGGAATCAATTATGAAATTCTCATGCTTACAGTTGTTCCTATCTTTCCAGATGAACTAGAAAATCAAACAAGGGAGAATAAGGGAAATGTGATGTGTGTGCAAAAATGGAGTGATGTTAGTCCAACCTCAGGGAAAATACTTAATGTGCTCAGTGTGTGGTAGTGTAAATCTCATCAAACCTGCAAAATGATTCCACACTTCCTTCACCTGAGTATTAGCCAAGAAAAGATGAGTAGTATTATTAGCAGGATAGGAAAGGTTAGAAGAAGAGGTGCAACACCAACACTTAGATGCAAGGGCAATACCTCTTCTCTGCAAAGAACTATCCACAGAAAGTTTGTTGTGCAATAATCTCCAAAGAAAGATGGACATAGAGGGGGTTTGAAGGAAGGGAAACTTTAACAAAAGACCAAGCAGAGGATATGGAAAACTCCCCATGAGATGAGTGGCTCCATCTAGCAACATTTGAATTAGCCATAGAAATAGGAATTTGAAAAATCTTATTGGCCCATTCAATCCCAACAATCTGGTTAAGCCTATGGTAATCCCAACAATGGTTAGTCCAAAAATAGGAGACAACCACATTATCAGTACCATCTATACAGTCAGGTAAAATAGTAGAAAGGGGTCTGGTTTCAATCCAAACATCATTCCAACAGCTTATGTTACCAGCACATAATTTCCAGAAAACACACCCTTGCATAAGGGGCCTTATATTCACAAGTCTCTTACAAACAAGACTATCACAAGGGGAAACATGGACCGTCATAGCAGGTTGACCACCCACATATTTCACAAGCATAAATTGAGACCAATATGATTGATGATCTTTAAAAGAGCACCACAATTTCATGGAAAATGAGGTGATAAGGTCAGAGATACTCCTAATACCTAAGCCACCCTCAGCAAAAGTTTGACAAGTCTTTTCTAGGAGACCCAATGTATTCTTTATTGAGAAACAGTGGATCCCCAGAAAAAGCAGCCATAATTTGCTCCAATTTATGAACTATGTACTTGGGTGGTTTAATGACAAGGATAAGATGGAGAAACATAGAGCTCAGGGTACTTTTAATCAACATAAGTCTGCCACCAAAAGACAAGGTTTTCCAAGCCCAACTATGGATTTTTTGTTGCATTTTGCTCAAGATATCATGGAAGAGGATGCCCTTTTAGTGTCCCTTGTACAAGGGGCATCCATGTAAGTGATCGGGAGTTTATGATGGCTAAACTGAGAGAGGGATGCCTCTATTTGAGTAAGAGCCACAGGGGTCTGATTACACATGATGAAAACACTTTTTTGCTTATTAATCTTTTGACCAGAAATCTCACAATAATGACCTAGCAATTCAATTAGGAGATCAAGAGTTTGGGCCCTGTCATTAGCAAAAATGATGATATCATCTGCATATGCAAAGTGGGATACATAAGGACCACCATTAGAATTGTAGTACATAGAGGGGCTCCTATAAAAAAGATCATTAATCCCTCTTGAGAGGTATTCAGCAGCAAGCACAAAAAGGATAGGGAAAAGGGGGTCCCCTTGTCTAAGCTCTTTTTCAGACTTAATGAAACCAGTAGAAAAGCCATTAACCATGATAGAGAACCAGATATTAGAGAGATAATTTCTGATATAGTCAATCCACCTGGGAGGGAATCCCATGGGATAAGACATCTAACAGAAAAGTCCATTAAACATTTCTATGCTTAGAGGGATGGGAGATGGTGTGGATCAGTTCTTGAGCAAGAAGAATATTGACACTAATCAATCTCCCTCTAAGAAAACCACTCTGGGAAGGGAAAATAAGGTGGGGGAGAAGGGCAGTCATCCTATTGTTGAGAAGCTTAGTGATGATTTTGCTAGTGACATTACAAAGACTAATGGGTCTGTAATCAGTCCAAAACAGAGGGTGATGCTTTTTAGGGATCAGAATTAGTGTGGCTGTGAAACTTTTAGGGAGTGGGTGACCAGCAAAAAAATCTTTGACAGCCTCACACACATCTTTCTTCACAATATGCCAAGAGATATTGACTCATGAAAATCCACATCTGGATATGTTTATACATTATATGGTGGAGCCATTTGTTGGAGAAGTGTCAAACAAACTTGTGTGGCAGACTCTACAACTAAAGCTGAATATGTGGCTGCGTCAGAAGCTGCAAAGGAAGTTGTGTGGCTAAAAAAGTTTTTATGGATCTCGAGGTGATTCCTTGTGCAGATCGGCCCATAACACTTTACTGTGAAAATAGTGGGGCTATGGCACAATCTAAAGAACCAAAATTCCATAAAAAACAGAAACATATAGAGAGGAAGCACCACTTGATCCGAGATTTCATTCAAAGAGGAGATACAATAGTTGTCAAGATAGCATCAGAGGAAAACTTAGCATATCCATTTACATAGAGTTTGTTTGAACGTGTGTTTGAGAGGCATGTTAATTCTATGGGTTTTAACAGAGTCCTAGACTTGCCTCAGAGCAAGTGGGAGATATTCTTTCTTTTCTTATTCAATATTTTTAGTCTCTCTTTATGGTATTTTTCTGTCTCCCATATGAGAGTTTTTAGTTTTCCTTAGGGGGTGACTGATATGAATGAATGGAATTAGATAGGAATGCAATGGAGATGAGAAAAGAATGATAAACGTATATCATTCATATGCTTGGTGTATACAAGGAATGAGAACGAAATGGAAGTCTTATTCCTTATTAGCTTGATAACAATCTCATGATTGGTAATCATAAATGAATTGTAGGAATTGAATGAAACAATTATAATAACCAAATAACCCTTATAATAGAAAGTTTTAACAAATATCAATCACGTCCCATACATATATCAATCCCAAATTTTAATAAAAATGAAAATGAAACAAACAATATCAATCACGTTCCATACATATATCAATCCCACATAAATCACCATCAATCTCTCAATCAAATATCTCTCTCTCTCTCTCTCTCTCTCTCTCTCTCTCTCTCTCTCTCTCATAGTTCCACCATTAACGCAGAACATAATTATTTTGATTCTAATACATATTTAGAATAAATATACTGCATAAATAGTTATTAGACACTACATAGTTAGTTGTTGCTTAATGCATACATGGTTACGTTATAATATATTGCATAGTCATATTTTATTTGGTGCATAGATATTAATGAGATAATGTTAAGTTAATTGTTGTTTGATGCATACATAGTTATGAGGCAACACATAGTTAGTTGTTGTTTGATGCATATATAATTATGAGATAATTCGTAGTTAGTTATTGTTTGATGCATAATTATTTGTTGTTTGATGCATATATAACTGCAACACAATGCATAGTTAGTTATTGAATGATGCTAAATTTCATATTTAGAAAATATATATATATATATATATTGCTTGTAATGTGGAAACTTACTGCATAATTATGTTCACTTTGGTGCATACGTAAAGGAAACATATTGCATATTTAGAATCGATATGATGCATATGTAAAATAAACTTAATAACGGGAGTTTTCATATCAGATATCCAATCCCTTAAATCACGGAAGTGAACAGTCACGTTTCTAATTAAAAAACTACCAAAGAATACCCTTAACGAAGGGAAATAAATAATTAAATAATTAGAAATTCAAAATAATCTCATCCATTGGTTTTGAAAAATAAATGGTTGGGATATATATATATATATATATATTCATTCGTGAAGATTGGAATGGTTAAGAGAAGGAATGAATGTTCCCATGCTTATGGGAATGGTGATAAACCATACAAATTATGTGTTTGGAAATGTCCATTCCATTCCCAACTCAGTCTTGCATACTAAGTGGCTACGAAAATCTAGAGTGGGAGGGGGTGAATAGATTTTCACGATTTTTCGATTTATGCCCTCTTTTTTGAAAAATATGATGACATATAAGAAGGTGCGGAGAAATAAATCAACACTCAAGGATTTATAGTACTTCAACCCACCTAAGGCCTACATCCACTACCATCTGATATGTCCGAGTGGATTTCAAAAAGAATATTATATTAATCGATACCAAACGATTACAACTTCACCTTGAAGAGCACCAAAGTCTTCTTACAACAACAGCCTTGAAGAGCACCAAACTCTTCCAACTTGAAGAGCACCAAACTCTTCTACACCTCGAAGAGGACCAAACTCTTCAACACCTCGAAGATCACCAAGATTTTCAATCAACTAACTCTAATCAACCAAACGTGTTCTTACCAAAAGAACACTAACAAGGATTTCTTGTTTTGGATGTTACAAATACAATCAGGATTACACTTTAAATGAAATATTACAACTCAAAAGTACAAGTGTAATCAAGAAGGAAAGCCTATCAAGCAAGATGTGAAAGTGTAGAGCTTAGACTATTACAACAAGAATGTGAAAAATGAAAAACAATAGATTTACTAAGATTTTCTTGTTGTGTTGTAGAATTATGTGTTATAATTGATCCTCCAATGCTTTATCTATTTATAGAAGAGTTCCAAGATGTAATCTTCAACATATACTCCTCCAAATTGAATATTTTTGCAAAAGAAAAATCAAAATATCTCCAAAAATGGTTAATAAATGTAAAGCCTTAATTTCCTAAAAAGTGTTGCTGCAACGGATAGAATTTACTATCAAACTCTATAGCGACTGGTCACTATGTTTAAAATTCGAAATATTAACCTTTGAATAAAGTTTTGACATAGGATGACGTAGAAGGCCACCGGTGGCTGTCTATGGCGACCAGTCGCTATATCACAGCGATCGGTTGCTATAGATTGTGATTGTTCGCTCCAAAAATAGAGAAGAAAAACAAATCTATTGAACCTTCAGGCACCGGTCGCCCTTCTTGTGAAATTTTCTCTGTTCTGTTTCAAGTTTTAAGATACACAGGTACAGGTCGCCCTATTATAGCGATCGGTCGCCCTCTTCATAGAGAAGTTATCCGATTTTTGTCAAAAATAAAGTTCAAGAAGTACTTCAAATACTTAGTAAAAATCTAGTAAAATGAATTGAAGTATTTGGACAACTTTTAGAAACATTTGTTTTGGTTAAAAACTCATTTATATAAAATCATCAAGATCAATAAAATACTTTTTCCTAACACAAATCTCCATCCCCATCCCCGCGAGTCAAACGGGGAAAAAATGCTCCTAATCCCCGCCCCGCTGGAATCCCCATCCCGTCGCCCCACGATTTGATTTGATTTTTTGAAAATTTAATATTTTTTGCTAGGAAATTTATGTAATAGATTTTGATGATACCATGCAAAACTTAGATTAGGAAGTTGGCACTCCAATTCAACTGTAAATCAACTTTTAATGGATAGGGCTATGTAAGATTAGTGGAAGCAACCAAGTTGAAGATTGCATGACTCGACTAAAGATCGAAGAGAAGACCCAACTGTGTGGCAGCTGAGTGAAGTGAAGTGAATTATCAGTCAAGTGACAGAAAAGCTATCTTAGTCAGCTGACTGACAGCAAAGTCATTCCAAAATCATTGGAGTTGACTGTCAAAGGGGTTATGCAGTTGAAAGGATCGAAGAAAGCTGAAAGAGATCCGTTGTCAAGCAAATTTAAGGTTTTGCTGGAAATAGGCATGTGTCAAACTGCCTACATTAAAGTTGTTTTGCTGAAAAAGTGCAAAAAGCAAGTAACCAATGAGATGTACGTGAAAACATGTAGACATTAAGAAAAGGCTGCAAGGCATTAAATTCAAGGTACTGTTTACATCAATGCTGCAAGAAAAGATAAGCTAATAACCTACGAAGTGTAGTTTGAAAAATATGTCTATCTCTTCAACGAAAATATTTTCAAACTTGCACTATATAAAGATAAGGAAACAACAGAGAGAAGGTTACCCATATGAACGCAAGCAACCAAAATTCATTAACCTGAAAAGCAAAGCAAATCTCTCAAGTATTCAATAGCAATAACAAATCTCTCAAGTATTCAATAGCAAAGCAAATCAGTCCACAGCAAAGAGATTAAGCTTATTGCTGCGGACTTAGCTGCTAGTCATTATCTGCCGTCTTTTGGTCTGAAGGAGATAACAAAGAAAGACATCAACGTGGTTGCTGCATGGAAGGAAATAGCAAAGCCAGAGGCTGCTGCGAAGGTTGTCTATACTGCCAAGAAATCATTGATAAATGAGGACTACCACAAGTTGATGGACGTTGTGGCCAAATGTATCGATATGAAGTTTGGAAGCTTCAACCAGCTGTCAAGGACGAAGCTCACAGTGATGGTTGCGATTAGGGAGGCGAAAAAAGTGAATTGGGCTGAGTTTGTTTTTGGCAAGTTGTGCGAATGTGATGAACAAAGCCATTACTAATTTTCGAGTGTTTGAAAGCTCACTCGGTTATGGCGATGATAGGTCATTTGATGGAGGTGAAGGTATTCTCGCGAGAAATGGGAAACCCTTCCATGTGAACAAGAAAATGTTCGGGGCCAATCTATCAGCTGTCCAACGCCAAGCTCATGCCAGGAAGGCGGATACGAGCGAGGGGGAATCAGTTGACCCTGTCCCTGAGGACACAACTGCGACAGCAAAGGCCTCTTCTCCTAAGCCCGTCCAAAAGAAGAAGAAGGCTCCTGCCCCTGCAGCCAAGTCAGCTCCTGCCTTACAGCCAAAGAAGACCCTACCCCTGCCCCCCGCAGCCGAGAAGGAATCCCAAGCTCCCTCTCCAATTATCAAGAAGAAGCGCTCAGCTGCGCCTCATAAGCCAGCTACAACTAAGAAGCTGAAGATATGAGAGTTAGCTTTCACAGCTGAGGAGCCTTAGAACGTGGAACCTGAAGTTCCATTGGTGAAAACAAAAAGAAGACTTATGAAAAAGTTTGCACTAGCTAAGCCAGCTGAGTCTGGCACAACCGTTGAAAAGGAGGTTGCTGAGGAAGAACAACAAACATCGAAAGATAAAAGTTGTGTGGAAACCACTGAGAATGAGGAGACTGATGTTGCTGAACAGCAGAGTTTGGAAGAGACAGCTGTGAGGGAGACAGCTGAAGAAACTGAAGCAACCATAGCTGATCAAGGTCATGAAGAGTTAGTTGTACGCTCTCCTCACACTGATGCAAGGACTGCTGACGAAGAAAAGGCTCCTCTTGAGCCCTTGCAGGAGGATGATTATGATTTAATAATGCTCTCTCCTGCATACCCAGACATACAAGAGAGGCTACGGAATTGGAGGTCCTGGAAGTTGAGCGAAGCCAGGTACCAATTCCAAAGCCCTCAGTTCATTGAGGAGGAAGAATACCTCCTGGAGTTTTTGGGGAACATTGGTGTACGCACAACACTAGATGAAGACTATTGCACCAACATCCTCTTTGACAAAAAGGAGGACAAGAAGCTTAAAGCGATTGAAAAGGCCAAGGCAAGGCCGTTGAGGAGTCGAAAAAGGCCTCATACTTGTGCCTTTATTGAATCCCCGAACATGCCTTAGAGCCGGCCACCGTGGTGACAAAGCAATGTCGAAGAGCTTGACCCTGGTGATGCGATTGAGAAAAGGTTGAGCTAAGGCAAGCAATCAAAGAGTCAAAGAGTGCCGGCGAGAGACATTTCAAAAAGGTCGGAGAGTCATGGTGTATGTTTATCTCTCTAGCCACGATATTTTGGAGATGGTGAGGACCATCGATGCTTCTACCTTACCTGTGCACTTCGACAGACAAGAAACCAGGAAAAATGGCGATGAAGCTATGTACGGAGATGAAGAGGGCACCTTGCCAAGCCTACCCCTGAAGAAGTTGTTGAGACACCTGCCCTATCGGGTGAACACTCAACTGGACAAACAACAAAGTCTCAAGTTTCCAGTGACTCCACTGCTCATGACTCAGTTGGTGCGCCAACTGAGGGGGAAACTGCAAACACCACAGCCAGGTTGGAGGAGGCTGTGGGAGACTTTACACAATTGAAGATTGGAGGTGAAGATATGGAAATCACCAAACAACAGGGTGGGATTGACGATGCTCAAATGGTTGTTGTCGAGTTGAAACCCGATTCTTACCTGCAGTGATGAAGCTGATGATGCAGCCAAGGTAAAGGATGGACAGGAAGCCAGGACAGTTGAGACTGTTGGATCTGAAAGTGCAATCCTAGAGGTTGAGACCTCAAAGGATGCCACTGAAGACCATAAAGCAGCTCGGTCTACTGAAGGGATTGTTCAAGACCCTGCTGTGGATGAGTCTACAAAAGAAATTGCTGAAGGCCCAACAGCGGTTGAGACTACTGAGGGTAACGAAGGCCCAAAAGAGGTTGAGACTTCCTTAGGTGAGAAGGTTGAAGATGAAATGCCAGGTCCTCAAGAAGAGTGAGTTGAAAATGAATAAATCAGTGCATTGCATGACTCTCAAGAACTTTTGGACACAGATGATGAAGCTGAGTCCGTCCAACAAGATAAACCTAAAGAGGACCCATCAGTTGAGGAGGCTTTGGATCAAAGGAAGAAGGCAAGCGACAAATCTGCCATTTCAAAGTTCACACTTGTTGATGGCCCACGGTTGCTTCTTCATAGACGCCCCTGAACATGCCTTACAGCCAGCTTCTAGCAGTGATAGTCGTAGAAGAACTTAACCCTGCTGATGAGGTAGAGAGGGCTAAGCTGAGGCATGCAAATAAGGAGTCCAAGGAGTTGCACGAGCAGACTTTGCAGAAGGGTCCAGGAGAGTCATCCTCTATCCTTATCTCTCCTAGCACTGATATTTTGGAGATGGTGAGGGTAATCGATGCTAAGGATAGAGACACCTGAAGAAGGTGTTGAGACACCTGCCCCAGAGGCTTAACACTCAACTGGAAAAGCAGCCGAGTCTAAAGTTTCTAGTGACCCCACTGTTCAAGACTCAGCTGGTGCACCAGCTGAGGGGGAAACTGCAAACACCACAGTTGGGTCGGAGGAGATTGTGGGAGACCTTTCTCAATTAAAGTTTGGAGGCGAAGATGAGAACGCCAATGTACAACAGAGTGGGATTGACGATGCTCAGACGGATCAGACTGTCTCAGCTGAAATCCCAGCTGCACTGCAGGCCAATGAAGCTGCTAATGCAGCCAAGGCAAAGGATGGAAAGCAAGCCATGGCAGTTGAGACTGCTCGCTCAGAAAGTGCAATCCTAGAGGTTGAGACCTGAAAGGATGCCACGGAAGACCCTAAAGTAACTCATTCTGCTGAAGGGATTGCCAAAGATCCTGCTGCGGTTAAGACTTCATAAGGGAATGAAGAAGGCCCATCATCGGTTGAGACTGCTGAGGTTAACGACGGCCCAAATGAGGTTGAGACTTCCTTGGATAAGAAAAGTGAAGAAGATGTGCCTGCCCCTCAAGAAGAGTCAGTTGAAAACGAAGAAATCAGTGTTTTGCATGACTCTCAAGAACATGTCTCTGTGGAGTTTTTGGACACAGATGACGAAGCTGAGTCCGTCCAAATAGATAAACCTGAAGAGGACCCATCAAGTTGAGGAGGATTTGGCTCAAAGAAGGAAGGCAAGTGACAAAGCTTCCTTGTCAAAGTTTACACTGGTTGATGGCCCACCCACTATGGTGCCATCATCATCCTATGACGTTGATAAATCAGCTGAGGAGAAGAATACTCAAGAAGAAGAAAACATTGATACCAACGAAGTTATGACGACCCCCTCGTGAGGGCGCCCCTCCCCTATGGGGGTGCCGGAGGAGGTTTAATTTACCGATTAGAACGTGAGGATCTTCATGAGGAGACCTCTCCCCTCCCGGAGCACCAAAGAGGGCTTAAATTTTTTATTACATCGTGAGGATCCCGGTGAGGAGACCCCTCTCCTTTAGGAGCGCCGAAGAAGGTTTAAATTTCTAATTACATTGTGAGGGTCCCCGTGAGGAGACCTCTCCCCTATGGGAGCACCAGAGAGGGTTTAAATTTCTTATAACATCGTAAGGATTCACGTGAGGAGACCCCTTCTCTCTGAGAGCGCCAGGGAGGGCTTAAATTTCTGATAGCATCATGAGGATCCTAGTGAGGAGACCCCTCTTCTCCGGGAGCGTTAAAGAGGGTTTAAATTTCCAATAACATCATGAGGATCCCCGTGAGGAGACCCCTCCCTCCGGGAGCGTTAAAGAGGGTTTAAATTTCCAATAACATCATGAGGATCCCCGTGAGGAGACCCCTCCCTCTGGGAGCGCCGAAAAGGGTTTAAATTTTCGATAACATCGTGAGTACCCCTGTGAGGAGACTTCTCATCTTTGGAAGTGCCGAAGAGGGTATAAATTTCCGATAACATCATGAGGATTCCCGTGAAGAGCCCCCTTCTCTACCCGAAGCACCAAAGAGGGTTTAAATTTTCGATAACCCCGTGATGAGACCCCTACCCTCCGTAAGCGTCGGAGATGGTTTAAATTTCCGATAACATCATGAGGAACCCCATGGGAAGACCCCTCCTCTCTAGCAGCGCCAGAGAGGGTTTAAATTTCTGATAACATCATGAGGATCGCCATAAGGAGACCCCTCCCTCCGGGAGCTCCGAAGAGGCTTTAAATTTCCGATAACATCGTGAAGATCCCTATGAGTAGACACCTCCCTCTGAGAGCACCAAAGAGGGTTTAAATTTCTGATAACATTGTGAGGATTCCCGTTAGGAGACCCCTCCTCTCCGGGAGCGCCAGAGGGTTTAAATTTTTGATTAAATCGTAAGGATCCCCAAGAGGAGACCCCTTCTCTCCAGAAGCGCTGAAGAGGGTTTATTTTTGTTTAGGAGAATGCCCAAATAATCGTAGATTGCGGCTGTATTCGACGATTAACACTGGAGAGCAGGGGAGAACTGGCGTCTGCAAGAGCTGGAAAGGTTCGCGGCTCCTAAAGCAGTGTGTCACTCTCACTGTCTGGTCGGGAGAGCATGCTCATCTTCAATTCAACCACGTTACGTTCTCGAGCAGTCTTGATATCTCCAATAGTCTCGCCCACATCAGACTCTCTGGGAATTTCATCTTGAGATGAACCGTAAGGGGGATGGCCTGGAATTGGTTTAGGCTGGGCCTTCCCAAATTCATATTGTAATGAGATGGAGCATCCACAATAAGAAAACGGACCATCTTCGTGACACGGTGTGGGGCGTCCATCCCCTGTATGAGTGGTATGTTGATCTCGCCGGTTGACTTGATCACTGTCTTTCTTGGAGAGCTTGCATTTCACTATAGTTGAGGATTTTATCAATTTAGTATATATTATGTATACATATTTATATCATATTAAATATATTAATAGTATTATATTTGATGTTGTTTTTTAGGGCATATCATTCCAAATTAAGGCTTCTGAAAAAGTCCAAGTCTTTTTCTCTCCAAGTGGGAAGAAAGGCTTCTTCTCTTTGAGCTGGAAATCTTCTATTGGGAACTTGCTTGCACACACACAAATATCAATTGGGCCCTGAGGTTTTCCTAGGGAGGCCCCTCCGATGCTCAAGTCAGCACGGTGTACGAGAGAAAAAATAAGATAGTAAACGAATTCTAAATAATAATTAAGTGAGATTATGAGATATTAACTTACAAATGAAGACGATAGACCTTTATATACCTTGGTAGTGGCCTCGTGGGCCAGTCCCAGACCCTTTGGGCTGGGTTATTCCCTCTGTAGCCCATTGATTATTGGGCAATTAATAATATTAATTCAATATATAAATTGAATTATATCTTAAATATGAAAGATATTTTTGCCCCCAACAATATTATATGTGCATACCTCGGTTCCCCGCGGGGAATACGTTCCTTGTTTCCCACGTCCCCGCCAATGAGGAGAATATATTCCCCATCCCTGTTCCCTCAGACGAAAAATTCGGGGAATTCCCACCCCGTTCGGGGCGGATCCCCAAGAGGAATGAAGATTCCCTACCCTATTCTCATCCCTATTTCTTGTGGTAGGCTTTTGTCCAGTGAAATAAGTTTGTCCCCATAGGCGTGTCTTTGTTCAAAAAATTCAAATGAGCCATTATCTGTTGATTAGTGACACAAGCGAGACTAATTTTTATGATATGTGTTTTGTCCGACACTTCGATGCAATTTTCTATTCTACGGATTAATTAGATTTGTCCAGGTTTAATTTTGGTTGTCTAGATGTGTATATGTTTAAGATCATATATGATTTGTAACTGTTCCTACTCGACATTCTTATTTGTTGTAAGATTCTTTTGATTGATGAAATTTATTTTGATGCTCAAAAAATAAAATAAGGCAGGCCTAATTCCGTGCTACGGCAGTTGATTTTGGCAGCCGCAAAGAAGTCAACATCAACGGACCATAGAAAACTGGATATTTTAACCAAGTAATGCTTGCCACAACCGAAAAATTGATTGATCACTCAGTTTTTCCTGCTATGATAGATTATGTAGGATTAAGTAACAGGTATGATCAGCAAATTAGGCAAATCCATTAATTAACCAAATGCTGGTGTCAATCATTTACATGATTTCATATATAATATTGTTTTTATATTTGTTGGATCGAGCTCAAACCTAATTAATTCAAGTTATAACATAAATATACTACTTACTAGCTTTGAACGCACGATAGACTCTCATAATTCTAAAAAATGAACTCGTTTTTATGAACCAACTTGTGAATTTATGTCGCTAATTATATAAAAGGTATATGTAAACACTAGGGATGGCAATTTCCTCCGAACCCGATGGAGGATTCAATTCGATTTTTAACGGAGGAGGGTATGGAGGGTAGTTTTGTTCCATCGATTAAATAAATCCACGTGGGTATGGGTATTTTCGGGTATGGGTATGGAGGTGGGTCTAAGGTACATCCTACCCATACCCTACCCGATACCCGATTAAATAATAATATTATATATATAATATATCTACATATATATATTTATTTATAATATTTACATATATTTTTTTATTTATACAACTCTATTTATTTATATTTAAAGAAAATGATTTTTTCCCCAAGTCTCAACCAAAATCTACAAACCCACTAACACTTTTGTTTAATCCTTTTTAATATTTTGCTATATTTTTATAATATTTAGTTCGCTAATTCTTATTTGTATTCTTTTTTCCTTATTGTTTCCTTAAGAATTTAGTAAATATCAATATCATTATTTAAATAACTCAAATTTCTCTTTAAAAAAAGAAATAACTTAAATTTGAAAAAAATACAATTGTAAGTGGTAAGAGGGTATGGGTAGGAATACCCGATCATCCGATGGGTATGGGGATGGGTATGAAAACAGAATACCCGATCGGTATGGGTATGGGTATGGGTATGAGTGTAATAAATGGGTATGGGGATGGAGGATATAGAATCCTACCCGAATCCTACCCATTGCCATCCCTAGTAAACACGGAGCCATGCAAGACTATCAATTCAATTTTTTTTATTTTGAAATATGTTCCATCCACTGCAAAAACAGTTAATTCCAACATAATTTACCGATATAAATGATTTTGTTACTAAATTTTACAGTTACTTACAAAATACAGACAAAATAAGAAATTATTTTTTCTACCAAACTGTATCGACCAGTTACTGACAATCACCAACAAATTTTAAATTTACAGATACAAATATTGTAGATATTTAACAACAATTTTAGATTTGTTGGTATATATTTACCTACACTTTACAGTTATCTCAATACTTACGTATGTATAAAATATGTAGGTAAATTTATTTTTTTGTTAGTACAATGGGGGATAGTAAGTAGGAAAGTGGACACACACTCATATGGGATGAAACTCGGGTCAATCACCCTGACAATACAAGCGAGCCTCTACCACTGAAGCACAATATTGACCATGTAGGTAAATTGGTTTTAGTTTGTAATGATCTCATATTAAATAAATTATCAATACATGCCTATTTTATATTTATGATAGGATAAAATACTACACCTCCTGAGCTTGGCTCTATATCTCATTTACCCCTATGCACTTACCCCCTGAATTAATTTGAGTTTAATGTTTGGACCAAATTGTCCTTAATAACAATATAGTTTTAGCATGTTTCAAATATGTGTACCTTCATTTTGATATTAGGTATTTTATTAAATATAGAAATATTTTAATTATATATTTTTATTAAAATAATAATTGAAATACTACAAATAATCTATATATATATATATATATAATAAGAGACTATTCTTAAAACAATAACTCTTACTTTTCCCGCCCATTTTTCAGATTCTAAAAACAATATTGTTTTTGCTTTTAGGATTTAAATAATAAAATGAAATTTTATTATTTTTGGTGGTCAACTTTCTTTAAATAAATCACTTTTAAAGTTATATATAAGATAGAGTTATATAAGCTTTCCAAATCTGTGTGTGTATTGCATTAATTATTATATTTGTCTTTTTCTTTTTATTTTAAATTTAATAATTTATTCCGGTTTATATCCATTTTTGATATATAATATATGCAATTAATCATCTTTTTACAATCTTCAGTTTGACACCTATATTGCATATATAAAATAAAAAATAAACATAATAAATAAAAAAAAATGTATGATACATTTACTCATTATTTTATAATGGGCTTTAAATGTGAAGCCCCCGATTTTTCCGAGCATGTAATTGATCTTTTTGACGTCTATGTATTTGATCGACTATTTTACCGCGTCACTTTGACAGGTAAATATTAATAACATACATATTTGCATTTATTTCATTTTATTTATTACTTGTGATCATGATCATTTATTAATTCTATTTCACATTTATGATCACTTGATTGATCATTATTACTATTTTTGTATTTATTAGGCACCTTAGAATTTTAAGAGACTATTTATTTTAGAGACTTTTACCTTATAAAATTAAGAATTTGATTTAGAATAAGTGATCATGAGACTTATAAGTGATCAAAGAAATCACTAATTATTTTGGAGATTGATATATTTCATCTATTATCATCAAATTTGGGACATAAAAAAATATATGGAATTACCATAATACCCCTATAGTGGACGGTAATAATGGGATTTTCAGAGTAGAAATATCATCCAACTCTTGTACACTTACACCTTATATTAGTCATCTTGTGTATAATTACACCATTAATTCAAACATTATAAACAACATCTCATACACCAATTCTTTATTATTAAATCTTCCAACATGTTGGAGTCTTCCCAACATTTCATTCAAACACATCTCATACCCATACCTTTGACCACCAAAATGTCTCCCATGCAAGAAGCAAAATTCAAGACACAAAATTAAACAAAAAATCCCCTCCCTCTCAACCAATGTGGACGGCCACATACAAGGAAATGAACAAAATTTGTTCATTTTCACCAACACATTCTAATCTCCTAACTAATTCTCCTCATTCTCTCTAATCTCTCTCTAAAAATCATTCACATCTTCAAATCTTCAAACACCAACCCTTCATATCTTCAAATCTTCAAACACCAAATTCTTCATATCTTCAAATCTACAAGTACCATTTCTTCACATCTTCATATATTCAAACACAAGTCCTTCACATCTTCAAGCATACCTTCATACCTTCAAGAACATCTTCTTCCTATCATCAAACACTCTTTCTTCAAACATTTAAACAAAAACAAACATTCTTTCTACTTAAAACCATAAAATTTGAAACCCCCTTTCTAACTTCTAGGTGCTTTTGTTAAATGCATGTAGTGTTTTGATCATGAGCACTTGAGATATATATATTTTATGTATTGCATGTCAATTTTATGTATCAAGTTATGAAATTTCTCAAGTGTTGCTCAAAAGTGCTAATTATTGGAATTTAGGTGCATGCATGTACAATTTAATGTTCTATTTGATGAATTCTTGTATGAAATGAACATGCATGTGTATGATCCTTGAAATCCATATCTTAGACGACTTATAACCTGGACAAGTCGAGCATAATTGATTAAATTTCAATTTTTGGACTTAAAATGCAAAAATGGAAAGTTGGTGGACTAAATTGCAAGAAAATAGAACTTAAGGGACCCCTCTGCAAATTTTGAATTTTGGGACTGTACTCAGGTTCATAAATGACTTTTGGATATTTTAATAAAGTTTTAAGAGTTTTAAGATAAATAAAATCAACCTTTAAAAGTCGAAGGACTAGATTGTAAAATTTGAGAAGTTTAAGGGCTACTTTGTAATTTTTGAAACTGTACCAGACCTTAATTTTAAAAATTTGAAATTTTAACTCTTAAGGGACTGGAAATGACATATTTTAAATGTATTCCAAAAATCCAAGTGTTTAGAGCTTGGAAAGTAATTTTACTAAAATTGAGGGACCGAATTGTAAAAGATTAAACATGAGGACCCAAATAAAATTTCCAGGACTTATGCAGCCCATGCACCTGGAAATACTAATTTAACTATAACTTAATTATATTTTGGACCCAAGGTTCAAATTTCATAACAATTGGACCCCTAAAAGCCTTAAAGGCAATTATTTCAAAATGGGACAAAAATGAGATTTTCAAAAGTTAAAGGACCTACACTTATTTCTTTTAAAAACTGATTTTGTCCCAATATTCTACTAACCTTAGTGATATTTTCCAACTGTAATCATATTAAAAGCCCTTCCGGTTTGTGAGTTTCGATTATTTTAAAGTTAAGGCCCGAAATGACAATTTTAATAAATTTGGGGCCAATGTGAGAATTTTATTAAAACTCGACCTCAAAACTTTAAAACCCTGAATCTCTGAACAATTTAGAGATTTTAGGAACTGACCTCATAATTTTTCAAGGTCGGGATATTTATTTATTCAATCTTTAACCCCAAAAGTATTGGTTTTTACAAAATGGGGCTAATTGTAAATTTTCTTTTTATCAAGGACCTAACTCAAATTATTTTCCTTTTACTAAAACAGCCCTGGATCCTCTGACATTAATTATTCATTAAAATATTTTATTTTCTCAAAAAACCCTTTACTTATCGGATCGTCTTGACCGATTAATACCCGATCCGGAGCGGGCCTTCCTTAAATCTTGCGATTTTGAATCTATACTTGGGACTTATGTTCCACCTAATCTTTCAAGATATCGAAGATTGCTTATCCTTCCGATAATCGTCTTCATCCAAATAGCTCCACCAACGCCATAATTGCCACTCGCGATTTTGAAAACTTTCTGAAGCGCTACTGAATCAATAATACTCATTGCTGGTTGACTACTTGAACTTGTTTTACCTTCTGCTGAGTCAACTTGGTGTGTCGAGCTCACGCAATCGGAATGGATACGTTGGGGATGGAACAAGGCAGCTCATTGTTATTCCACTCTTAGGCCCCATCGCCCTAATCCCCGCAACCGAGGGACGGAGTTTGTCCAAGGAAGCGGGTCGTAGTACTTGAGGTATAATCATGATTATGACAAATCCGAGCCTTGCTAGCTCGAGTGTGGATTTTGTCTTTGCCTATGGAGCAATAAGGTGACAGGTCTTGGACCATCTTGCTCGGGGAGTTAGAAGGAAGGACGAAGGAATCGCCCCCGATCCACACGATTCCGGAGTTAATCGGACCCGTTTGGTTGCGCTACAAATCCGTGCACGCAACCGCCGCTACTTGTATTGCATTGGTTGGCGCTACAAATCCGTATGCAACCGCTACTTGTATTGCATTGGTTGGCGCTACAAACCGTATGCAACCATTATTTGTCTTGCATAGGATTGGCGTTACATTAAAACGCAATCCTACCTATCTTGTGCGAATCACTTAGTGCTTGTGTGACCACGAATATTTCTTAAAGCGTATAAGTATATTACTTAAATATTTTATCACGACGCTTGTGGTGTGTGTGAGTTCATGCATCATATCTCACGCGTTTTCATACAAACTGTTTTTCGCATTAACTATATATCGCCACACTTGCACACGATCACCCCATCCACTTTGAGATTTTTGTCTCATCCCTACCTGTTTTCTAACCTTTAGATGAGGACTTCGTTGAAGATGTTGAACCAACCACGGTGAGCTCCGTACTCCGCTTGTTGGACTTACTATCTTTTATTGTTAATGTCATTTGGACTTGTTTCTTTTATTTCTTTGTTGGACTCTTTTATTCTCCTTTCATTTCGATGCAGAATCGAAGGGCGTAGGACCATTTGACTATTAAGTTGTTATCTTTAGTTGATTTCGGGGATGCAATTTGGATGTTTGTTGGACTGTA
Organism: Rehmannia glutinosa; assembly: GCA_016081115.2. NCBI lineage: Eukaryota > Viridiplantae > Streptophyta > Magnoliopsida > Lamiales > Orobanchaceae > Rehmannia > Rehmannia glutinosa. Next base: position 294,980 of record JABTTQ020001310.1, read on the forward strand.
AGTTGTAACTCGTACTTGTTCTTTATTTCTGCTACTATTTGACTCTGTTCCATTGGGTTTTCGTTGATATTCATCTAGACTATTTGGTTTATTTGTATTTAAGTTGTGGATCATCGTCGCGTCCCGTTTGGGCGTGACGATTAAGTGGTATCGAGCTCGGCTAGTAAGATGGAAACTTACACCGAGCTAACCAGGATAGGACCCTTGGTACGTGTTGGGTAATTTGCGACTTGACTCATTAAGTGTGAAATCAATTTCAAGTTTGGCGTAGAACCATATTATTGAGATTGAAACTAAGTTAGAACGTATACTTGGAGATTCCATAGTTATACCTGTCTTGACTTAGTTGATTCTTGACTGACTTTCCTTGTTCATTCTTTCCTTATTCTCTCCTTATCTTTTCTTTTACCTTTGACTGATCCGTCTTAGTTTTGTTTGATCAGGATGGAGCCGACGCCACCTTCTTGGTGGGACGTTTTTCAGGCCCGTGCCGAGCGGGAGTACTATCGGGCACTTACGATTCACTAGCACTGGGTGAGTATTCGAGCGACCTCAGAGCTATCCGAGGAGCGCCAACGCAATGTGGGGACTTGACGATTAGCGGCAAGGAGCCAAGACGAAAAGAACGAGTTGACCATCATCATTAAGGACAACGACATCACCATATGGGCGCGGGAAGATCAGATACAGATTATCCAGGAGCGCCTGGATAATGTGCGAGAGAAAATGAAGAGAGCAAGTGACGGCCGCCAGAAGTGGGAGATGGACGCCCACATGTCCCGAGACACTATTGAGCGCTTGGAGGAGACCCTCATCAAGCAGATGACCGTGATAGAGGACCTTACACAGGCCCTAGCCCAGGGAGACGCAAGCTGCTCGGGAGGCGCTTTGGCGGCTAATGCACAACCATTGCCACCACCGAGGTGGAGCCCGTACCCGAGGATGACCCGAGGAGGACCCGAGGAGGATCTGAAGAGGATCGAAGAGTCGGAGACCCCGAGGCACTTGAGGCTGCTCCACTTGATGATGCACAGGGATTCAAGCAGTGGTTGGATTTCGTTGATTGGCCTGAGGTCGAGGCGCCACCTAAGCCCGACCAGGCCCCGATTATGGACGTAGATGATAGTGACGATGATGGCGATCTCACTGATTAGTTAGCTTGATTGTCAGTTTGTACTTTCGTTGTTGTAGACACTTATTCCATTATGTTTGTACTTTACTTTGTTGTATTAGATTGATTGTATTTAGATTCGATGTATCTTTGACTCGGTATTACTATTGTTGTACTTCATGGTTGTATTCAAGTTTTACATTAATGGATATGCCCTTGCTATTTATTCAGTGTCTTGTGTTTTGTTATTACTTTCCCTACGATATAGCTTACTTTACGCGAATAATTATTGTATTCATTTACTCGTGGATCGCAACTAACACTTCAAGATACAGAATGGCTAAACATCATGGACGTGGGAGACCTCGCCGAGTTCCCCAAGGGAATGACGATGTACCCAGGGACTGGGTACCCTCCCCTGAATTACCACCGCCTCCTCCACCTGCTGCAGGAGACAACTTGAATGCACAGGCTCTATAACAAATACTGGTTTTCATGAGGCAACAGGCAGAGCCTCAACACCGTGCTCCTTAACCAGCCAGAGAGGCGAACGATCGCACTTTGGAGCGTTTTCTACGGTTCGACCTACCGGCTTTCTTAGGAGAGCCAGACGACTTAAAGGCAGAAGAATGGATAGAGAAACTGGAAAATATCTTCAATGATCTCCAATATTCAGATGAGCAGAAAGTCACACTCACCGTATTTCGTCTAGAATCGGCTGCTAGAGACTGGTGGATGGCAGTTGAGAGAAGGTGGGAACAGGACCGAGTAGCCAGAACATGGGGAAATTTCTTGGCCGAGTTCAATGAAAGCGATACATTCCACGAGGTTGTGAAAAAGAGGCGCAGGATGAATTCCATAGGTTGAGATAGGGGAACATGTCTGTAGCTCAGTATGAGTCCGAATTTCATCGATTGTCCAAGTATGCTCTGGGGACAATCAGTACAGAAGAGGACAAACTTTACAAGTTCACACGAGGACTAAAGCTAGAACTTCAAAAACAATGCTGATTTGTTCGACAACCGACAACTACTACTCGGCGGTAAAGCGCAGCTCTCCACATCGAGATGAGACTGAATCGTATTGGACAGATTCAGCAGAGTAGGCCATCAAACGATCTCAAGAGGCAGTGTGGGGATAGCCATCTAAACAGCCTGCTAAGTTTCAGAAGGGACCAGTTAATAAGACAGATAAAGGGAAGGGACCAGTACAAGGAAAGTCGGGTCAAGTGTGTGCACATTGCCAGAAACCAGGACATACTGCCAATGACTGTTGGCGTAAATAGGGAAAGTGTTTGTGCTGTGGTAGTAATCAGCACCAACTTAAAGATTACCCGAAATACGAAGACCGAACCAAACAGGCGTAGCCGCAGAAACCGAGCAATGGCCAGGGTAATCGGGCAAGGATGCCCGCTCGAGCATTTGCACGCACCGGACATGAGGCTCCGGAGGCGACAGACATGATAGAAGGTACGCTTCTAGTATCTAACCACTATGATAAAATACTATTCGACCCTGGATCAACGTATTCATTTGTCGCACCGCATTATGTACACAAACTGCATGCATGCATGGAACATATGCCTATATGTCTAGAAGTGTCAACTCCTATGGGGGCGAGCCAGATAACAGATATTATCTATAATGCATGCGAAGTTAAGATTGATGAGATAAATTTTCCTGTCGATTTGATCTTATTACCTATATCTGAATACGACGTGATATTGAGAATGAACTAGTTGTTTGCACACCATGCACAAATGGACTGCCATAACAAGTCCATTAAGCTATGTGAACCGGAAAACCCGAAGTGGAAATTTCGGGAAGGGCAGGAGTTAAGATTGCCCCAATCATTTCAGCAATGAAAGCGAGGAAGGCGATCAATAGAGGGGCACAGGGGTACTTGGAGTTTGTAATTAACAAACCCAAGGTTGAGACACAAATTAACCAAGTACCTATAGTATCAGGATACACGGATGTATTTCCACAAGAACTTACCACTGTCCCTCCAGATAGGGAAGTCAAGTTCGCCATTGAGTTATTACTGGGAATCGCCCCGATTGCCAGAACACCGTATAGAATGGCTCCTCTTGAATTGCAAGAGTTGAAGACGCAATTCTGTAAACTGGTGGATGTGGGATTTATCCGACCGAGCACGTCTCGTGGGGAGCACTGTCTTCGTTTGTCAAAAAGAAAGATGGCACATTAAGATTTTGTGTATAGATTATCGTGGTCTTAATAGTGTGACCATCAAGAACAAATATCCCCTCCCGAGGATAGACGAACTATTTGATCAACTTCAAGGAGCGATGGTGTACTCGAAGTTTGATTTACAACAAGGATATTACCAACTGAAGATCCGCGAAGAAGACATTTCCAAAACTGCATTTCAAACTCGATATGGACACTACGAGTTTGTAGTGATGCCTTTCGGTCTGACGAATGCACCAGCAGTATTTATGGACCTGATGCATCGAGTCTTTCAACCTTATTTGGATCAATTCGTAGTGATATTCATTGATGACATACTCGTATACTCTAAGTCTAGAGAAGAACATGAACGTCATCTGAAAATCGTTTTGGAGACACTACGAGAGCATAAGATGTATGCCAAATTCAGCAAGTGCGAATTTTGGCTTAGTGAAGTTGCGTTCTTAGGACACATAGTATTCGGCACCGGGATCGCCGTAGATCCTTCGAAGGTACAGACAGTGGTTGAATGGAAACAACCCGAGTCTGTAACGGAGATCAGAAGTTTCTTAGGACTAGTTGGATATTATTGAAGATTTATCCAGGATTTCTCCAAGATAGTCAGACTGCTCACTCGACTAACCCAGAAGCAAGTCAAGTTTGAGTGGAATGACAAGTGCGAGGCTAGTTTCTAAGAGCTGAAGAAAACGCTTTACTACTACGAGATCGATCTTAGCTCTTCCAAATGGAAGAAAACTTTGTTGTCTACAAAGTGATGCATCAAAGGAAGGACTAGGAGAAGCGTGCTCATGCGGGAAGGAAACGTCATCGCTTATGCATCACAAAGCTCAAGCCGTATGAAGCCAATTATCCAACGCATGACTTGGAATTGGCAGCGATAGTGTTCGCATTAAAGAAATGGAGACACTATCTCTACGGAACAACATTCATGGTTTTCACAGATCATAAGAGCTTGAAGTATCTATTCTCCCAGCAAGATCTCAATCTGAGGCAACGGAGATGGATGGAGTTGATTGAGGACTATCACTTTGATATTCAATACCATCCCGGGAAAGCTAACGTAGTAGCTGACGCTTTGAGCAGAAAGGCGAGCTTAGCCAGACTTATGATTCGAGAGTGGGAATCATTAGAAGAGCTGAGCAATTGGAATCTGATGAGAACCAATACTCACATCTCATGTGCTAACATTTTAGTTAAACTCGATCTACTGAATGAGATCAAGGAAGCACAGGGGACTGATGTGCATCTTCAAAAACTGAAGGAGAAGATACTTAAAGGAGAGAGATCAGAATTCTCAGTGCATGAAGATGGGGTTTATCGATTTTGGAATCAAGTTTGTGTACCGAGTGACGCTTGATTAGGAATAAAATCTAAGAGAGGCACACCGTTCGAAATACACTATACATCCTGGAGGAAACAAGATGTATAAGGATTTGAAACGGAGTTATTGGTGGGTAAACATGAAGGACCAGGTAGCGGAGTTCGTTGCGAGATGTTTGACTTGTCAACGAGTAAAAGCAGAACACCAACGACCATCTGGTTTGCTACAACCGTTGAGAATTCCTGAGTGGAAATAGGAACACATAATGATGGACTTCATGACGGATCTACCGAGGACCAGAGGAGGCCATGATGCTATTTGGGTAGTTGTAGACCGACTCACGAAATCTGCACACTTCTTACCCATCACGAAAATTGATAGCTTGCAGAAACTTGCGTAGATTTATATCAGAGAGATCATTCGACTGTATGGAGTACCAGTTGACATAGTATCAGACATAGACCCGAGGTTTGTCTCCAGATTCTGGAAGTGCTTGCACGAGGAATTGGGCACCTCACTAAGTTTCAGCACGGCAGCACATCCACAAACTGATGGATAGTCTGAGCGAACGATTCAAACCCTGGAAGATATGTTGCGAGCCTGCACATTGGATTTCCAAGGAAGTTGGGATTCGCACTTACCATTAGCCGAGTTCGCCTACAATAACAGCTATCAGGCCACGATTGGGATGGCACCCTACGAGGCATTATATGGGCGAAAATGTAGATCCCCACTACACTGGGAGATTGATGACCAATGGACTCCGAAACAGAAACGAAAGTCGCCGTCGATTCCAAATGTCGACTTAGTTCAGGAGGCCATGGAGAAGGTCAAGCTGATCAAGGAGCGGATTCGCACAGCTCAGAGCCGCCAAAAGAGTTATGCGGACAAGAGAAGAAAGGATTTGGAATTTGAAGTCGGGGATGAAGTATTTCTCAGACTCTCACCACGGAAAGGATTGATCAATCCGAAAAAAGAAGGCAAGTTGAGTCCGAGATATGTTGGACCTTACAAGATTTTACAGAGAATCGGAAAGTTAGCCTACCGACTCGAGTTACCAGCACCATATGCGGGAATGCACGATGTATTCCACGTATCAAGATTGAAGAAGTATCAACCAGATCCCGAACATATCATCACTCGTGATACTCCTCCTCTAATGGAAAATTTATCCTACACCGAGAGGCCGATCCGGATCATTGATCAGCAGATACGTCAGTTGCGTAAAAGGGAGATTCCGATGGTTAAAGTGGTGTGGCAGAACCACAACCAAGACGAAGACGCAACATGGGAGAAGGAAGAAGACATGTGGAATCAATATCCAGAACTATTCTGAAGAGAATTTGGGGACCAAATTCTTTTAAGGAGGGGAGGATGTGAAGCCCCCGATTTTTCCGAGCATGTAATTGATCTTTTTGACGTCTATGTATTTGATCGACTATTTTATGTAAGTCCAAGCGGCTACGATAATCTAGAGGGGGGGTGAATAGATTATCTCCATCTTTTCGATTTCGCCCTCTTTTTACAATCGAATGCTCAAACAAAGTAATAAAGGTGCGGAAAGTAAACAACACACGTCGATTTAAAGAGGTTCAACCCACCTCAGGGCCTAATCCTCTACCACCCCAAAGATATCAGGGATGGATTTGAAAAGAAAAAGAATTTTATTAATTACCAAAATTAATACAAATTCAACTTACAACACCTTGAAGAGCACCACACTCTTCTACAACACCACCTTTTGAGATTACCACAATCTCCTTTGAAGATTACCACAATCTTCCTTCAACGGCACCTTGTGAAGATTACCACAATCTTCAACCTTGAAGAATACCAAATTCTTCAACACCTCAATAAGAAGATCACCACAATCTTCTTCACCTATCACCTAGATCATCCAAGTGTGTTCTTACCACAAGAACACTCACAAGGATATCTTGGGTTTGAATGATAACCAAAATCAAGATTACAACTCAATAATGAATAATACAATTTGAGTGCAAGGTGTAATCAAGAATTGCCTAGACCTCAAAGATGTGAAAGTGATAAGCTAGGCAATTATACAACAAGACTAATAACAATGAAAGACCAAGTATTTGCTTGAAGTGTATCTTGTTGTGTTGTATCACAATTGTTGTTTTGGTTGCTCCAAAACTTCCTCTATTTATAGGAGATGATTGATCAAGCATAGGCTCCTCTTGGGGATTGAAAATCTCTGAGAAAAATACAATTAAAATCAAGAATATAGCTGTTAGAAATCAATCCCACAATTTAAGGAAATGTGTCTGTCAAACGGTCATATTTTTTTTGTCAATACAGGATGACATCGGTCGCGAAATAAGAGAAAATAAGAACACTTTGAAAATTACAATAGGCGATCGGCCGACGAGGCCGAAGGTCGACCCCTCAACCGGTCCCCTAATCAAAAAACGAAGGGGTTAAGTCTTTGTTTCAAAATGAAACTTGCAGTACCGGTCGCCGTGGCGGCGGCCGACGCCAGCATGACGGACCGGTCGACCGCTAGTTTTTACTCTCGTCTCATTTTCTGTTCTAAAAATATCTTCAGTACTAAGGTTGCCCTATAGGGCGGACAGAATTCATTTCGACCACGAGACAGAAATGTTGTCCAATTTTTATCGAAAATAAAACTCAAGAAATACTCCGAAAATATAGTAAAAACATTTTAAACCGATCGAGAGTATTTAGACAACATTTAGGAACCTGTTATAGGAGTAAAAACTCATTGATAAAAAATCATTAAAAGTGTTGTCCATTATTATCAAAAATAAACTTGAGGAAATACTCCGGAAAATATTAAAACCATTTTAAATCATTTAGGAGTATTTGGACAACCTTTAAAAATATTGTTTTGGTGATAAAATAAAATCATCAAAATTAAGATAAAAACATGTATCAAACAATCTCCCCCTTTTTGATGATTACAAACCAAAACAATTTTTACACAAACTAAGAGAGCAAATTTAGAAATGATTTTCCGGTAAAAACATTTGACCGTTTGGAAGCAGCCAAAATTTCCAAAAATATTAAAGCAACCAAGTAGGGAGTAAATATTTTTCAATAATAAGCACAAGCTCCCCCTATCAACAAGCATATCAAGAATAATGTAAAAGCAATTATCCATAAGCTAAAAGCTTTAGCTTTTACAATTTGTTTAAGAGCTTATAAGCTCCCCCTGTCACAAAACATCATTAAGCAATTATATAATTCCATCAAGCAACAATTGGACTAAAAACAAATCACAACTTATGGCTTTTATGAGCCATAGCTTATAGCTTTTATGACAAGCTTTTATTAGCTTCTTTGAGCTAATGAGCCAATATCCTGTTTTTCTCCCCCTTTGGAATCATCAAAAAGAATGTTAGGAGGTTGAAAACACCATACAATAATATCAAAGCGCGCCAAAGGGACGGTTAAATAACCGTTGAGCAATTAAAGTATAATAATCCAAGGAAAATTGGAGAATTGAAACATAAAAGATCCATAAGCTCATTAGTAAGCTAAAAACATGATTTCAAAAAGATTTTACGACATTTTGAAGCAAGAGAATCATGTAGAAGTTGAAAGTTTCATTGCGACATTTCAACAAACACCTTGTGCGCGTGAAAAATAAAAGAGGTTGTATATAACCTTTGTAAATGGTTCAAGCCAAAAATTTTCATATCATCAATTAACCTCATTCCAAAGCTCAAAAAGATCATATGCAACAAATGCAACAATTGTTCATCAAGTAAGAAGCTCAGAGTAGATTCTCAAGGGTTCAACCCAATTGAGATAAGCTAAGAATGATCAAGGCATTACAAATGCTAAAAATTTGAACATCTATCAAGTAATAAGTCATGCCTTTAAACAATACATGTATCAAATGTCAAATGTCCCAACATATCCAACTAAGCATAATAAGAGAAGCACTTTTACCATCAAGTACTTCATACCAATTATCAAACAATGCTTAAGAGTATTTTTACCATCAAATACTCCATCAAAGTCATGATCATCCACAAGTCATTATCAACTTGCAATTTTAACCCTTTTAAGAAAGACAAGCAAATATCATTAGTACAAATAAGTTTTACAAAAGTTCATCAAAATACAAAACATCATTAATGAAAATGCTAGAAAGTAAAGGGGGTGGGGATATCAATCTTCGTCCGAAGAGAAGAAAGTTCCGGGAATGAGGTCCTTGATGAATTTCTTCAATTTGCCAATTGACTTCTTCAAACTAGAATTTTCCTTTTTCACAACTCGGAGCTCTTTTCTAAGAGAGGCCACATCTCTAAATGTTTCTCTTTCCACTTTGGCCATTCTCTCTTTGAGATTTAGATCTTCAACATCCAACTCGTCTTCATCTCCTTCCTCATTTTCTTCCTCTCTAATTTCTTGTTCATTTCCCACATTTTCTTCTTCATTTTCCTCTTCATTCCCCACATCATCTCCTTGTTCGTCAAACTCGCCTCTTCCAATATTTTCAACCTCATTGTCATTAAAGAAATCATCCCGAGGTTGTTGTTGATGTCGGGCACGTCCCCTAGCGGCTTTGGTGGGAACCCGTGGTAAATGTCGTCGCATTCTTACCATTTGTAGAATGTTGGCATTATCAAAATCATTGTGACGAATTTCGGTATTCATTTCATTTTCTGGGTATCCCGATAAGTATAAGAGTCGGCAAATCAAATTTCCCAAGGTATATTTTTTCTTGGTAAGCTTTCTAGATTCCAATAAGCAATATACAAAAATTGCCCCATAATTTACTCTTTCTCCTCGAACAATCTTATAGGTGAGAAAGAGTTCGAGATTACTTGGAAGTTTTACTTCCTTTCCACAAACACAATAGGAGCAAATGATAGATATAATCCGATAATTAGGCGGCATTGCCGAGTATGTCACTTCGGGATATACTCCTAAAAAGGTTTTCACATCATCTAGTGAAACACCTAAAATGTTATCATCCCAATGAGCGCAATCCATATTGACCACTCCATCATTTGGCACGTTAAAGTGATTACAAATATCGGCCAATGTCCATGAAAAATGCCTACCATTAACAAAAGTGTGAAGTTCCAACGGATTTTCTACCGAGGCATCAACAATCCACATATTTGCATAAAAAAGTTTTATAAGCTCATCATCATAGTGCAAACACGGATTATCCCAAAGTGAAACCCATCCTTGAATTTCAAAATAAGCTCTAATATCCGGAAATTCATCATGAAAAGCTTGAAAGTGAATCATACGAGTGCACGCAATTTTCTTATCATTTAATCCAATATTCTCATAATGTTCCTCCGCAAGTTTATTTAAAAATCGAAATCTATTAGCTCTAGAGGGAGGCTCGTAGAGGAGTGATAACTTACTAGAGTCCCAATGAATGCTCGATTTTGAAACCAAACTCTTAATTCGACAATCTCCTCTTCCGTAAGCCAATTTTGATGGTCTCTTTGTAGAATATCATCTTGTTGGGGATTGGAAGAAGATTCTCCCCTTTGCCTCCTTCTCCTCTTTTGAGGATTTCGTTCGGTAGAATTTCTTGGAGGTGCCATATGTGTAAGATTCTTGTGAAAATAAGAAGATTAGCAACAAGAATCGTGAAAAATGATGAAGAATTGAAGATTTTGAAGAAAAGGAAAAACAATCGCTGCTATAAGGGTTTTGAGGAAAAACTTGCGTCTGTTTTGCAAAGAAGACAGAATGTTTTTAACTAGCAAAAATGGCCTGGGCGACCGGTCGATGTGCAGGGTGACCGGTCGCCCCTGCTTTGACCGTCCCAGGTAATTTCCCTTTTTCCCAGAGTTTTCCAAAAATCAATTTTTCACCCCAAAAGTTTTAAAACTTTGCAAAAATATAAGTTTGGATTGTATCAAACAAATATGGGTTTCGGGAAAACATATAAACGATAAAATCGAGACTAAACACGTAGTGCCTTTTAAAAGGAAATATTTGCAAAATCAATTGGGGGCACTTATGGGGTCAAAAAGAAATATCTTGAAAGATATGTGCATAAGCATAAAATCGAGTTTAAAGAGAAATACGAATGAACATACCTCGATAGTTTAAGAAACTTGAAGACGTAATAGCCAATGAGTATGAAATATGTATCCTACACAATCATTTGCATAGAAAATACAAGTGTAGGCAAGTAATATGAGATATCAAAAAGAGCTTATGCTATAAGATTTCATAAGAGATAATAAGCCACATAAGTCTAATAAAATGCTCAAGAGTTTTTAGAAAATCATGCAAGGTCTCTTTTAAAAATTTTGAAACTCATAAATATATAAGAGACCTATATTAAAAATAAATACTTGAAGATTCATTTGCAATTAAGACACAATTAAAAGCATGCATAGAAAAAAATGTATATACAAATGGAGAGATACGGTTTACCAATTGCGCCGTTTCCATGGGTTGTGTCTTTCCCATTGTTGATGATATCTTCTCATTGAGAAGTCACTTTGTTGATGATGACTTCTTTGATTACTCCATCTCAAAGGTTGGTTACCTTCCCATTGTTGATGGTTTCTTTTTCCTTGAAAATCATCTTGTTGATGATGTCTTTGCCCTTTCCAAGGATTGTGTTCTTCCCATTTTTGATTATACGCTCTTCTTGGAAATTGGCTTTGTTGAGAATAGTTTCTCCTTCTTTGATCAAATGAAACGTTCATTTGATGTTTTCTTGGTGGCATGAATTTTCTCCGATTATTACTAGGCCGGGTACCTAATAGCACATTATTTTGTGGTACCCTCATGTGTTTGGGTCCTTTAGGATTAGCTTTGAGACTTTTAGGTCTCCAACAATAATTAGAGCTATTTCTAGCCCGACAAGAATTAGCCGTATGACCCTTTTTGCCACAATAAAAACAAGTAATAATTCTAGAAGGATAATGACCAATATGCATAGTGACTTGATCCTTTTTTATATGATTAACACCATTAGGCTTATGATCAAGTCCTTTATCACAATTATGAATATCAACAATATTGGACATTTTATTGGTACTCAAGTTGGATTTTAATAAATCCTTTTTCATGCAATCAATATTCTCAACAAGAGTACTATTTTCTTTTTCAAGGTTTCTAACCTTGTCAAGAGTGGTGGTGTGAGCACATGATAGTGATTCATAGGAAGTGAATAAAATATCCTTATCATTTTTCAAAACATTGAATTCCTTTTTCAAATTTTTGTATCTAACAAGTAAGCTTTGGAATTCATTTTGAAGTTCATCATAATCATTTTTGCAAATCACTATAATCATTTTGAATGGCAATATCATAGGAAGTAGAGGGTTTAAGACATACCTCATTTTCTTCATTGATGCCCATAAAACAATATTCAACTTCTTCATAATTGGAAGTTGTAGGAGGCTTGTTCCTTAGATTTGAGCTTGTATGATCTTGAGAAGTAGATGCTTTTGTTTGACTCCTTTCATTTGCAAATACTCCATAGATGGCTTCTAATTTTTGCCATACTTCATGTGCCGACTTTATTCCTACAATATGTTCATATTCTAAATTAGTAAATGAACAATACAAAATATTTAAAGCCTTACCGTTTAAGGAGATGATTTTCTTCTCTTCATCATTGAGCTTTTTGAAGCCTTTTGAGGTGTGTGGTGTATCTTTCGTCGGAATGGATTCTCCGTTTATGACGGTGTTCCAAATGTCGAACCCGCAACCTTGTAAGTAGCATTCCATTCTTTCTTTCCAAAAATTAAAATTCTTGGAATCAAATAGTGGTGGCTTGGTGGTGGAGGTGCCGGATAGATGAGCTTCGTTTGTAGCCGTCGATCGTTTCTCTTCACTCGCGATGTGAAACGAGCTTGCCAAAGAGTTTGGCTTTGATACCACTTGTAAGTCCAAGCGGCTACGATAATCTAGAGGGGGGTGAATAGATTATCTCCATCTTTTCGATTTCGCCCTCTTTTTACAATCGAATGCTCAAACAAAGTAATAAAGGTGCGGAAAGTAAACAACACACGTCGATTTAAAGAGGTTCAACCCACCTAGGGCCTAATCCTCTACCACCCCAAAGATATCCAGGGATGGATTTCGAAAAGAAAAAGAATTTTATTAATTACCAAAATTAATACAAATTCAACTTACAACACCTTGAAGAGCACCACACTCTTCTACAACACCACCTTTTGAGATTACCACAATCTCCCTTTGAAGATTACCACAATCTTCCTTCAACGGCACCTTGTGAAGATTACCACAATCTTCAACCTTGAAGAATACCAAATTCTCCAACACCTCAATAAGAAGATCACCACAATCTTCTTCACCTATCACCTAGATCATCCAAGTGTGTTCTTACCACAAGAACACTCACAAGGATATCTTGTGTTTGAATGATAACCAAAATCAAGATTACAACTCAATAATGAATAATACAATTTGAGTGCAAGGTGTAATCAAGAATAGCCTAGACCTCAAGGATGTGAAAGTGATAAGCTAGGCAATTATACAACAAGACTAATAACAATGAAAGACCAAGTATTTGCTTGAAGTGTATCTTGTTGTGTTGTATCTCAATTGTTGTTTTGGTTGCTCCAAAACTTCCTCAATTTATAGGAGATGATTGATCAAGCATAGGCTCCTCTTGGGGATTGAAAATCTCTGAGAAAAATACAATTAAAATCAAGAATATAGTGTTAGAAATCAATCCCACAATTTAAGAAAATGTGTCTGTTTGTCAAACGATCATATTTTTTCTTTGTCAATACACGATGCAGGCGGCCGCACAGAAATAAGAGCAAATAAGAACACTTTGAAAATTACAACAGGCGACCGGCCGACGAGGCTTCGGCCAATCGGCCGACCCCTGTCTCAACCGGTCCCCCTAATCAAAAAAAACGAAGGGGTTAAGTTCTGCATTTCAAAATGAAACTTGCAGTACCGGTCGGCCATTGGCGCCGGTCGACCGGACCGGTCGACACCTGCGGCCACTCGGCCGACGCTAGTTTTTACTCCCGTCTCATTTTTGTTTCTAAAAACATCTTCAGTACGGGTTGCCTATAGGCGAAGATTGTCAACTGAGAGTAAATGTTGTCCAATTTTTATCGAAAATAAAACTCAAGAAATACTCAAAATATAGTAAAAACATTTTAAACCGATCGAGAGTATTTAGACAACATTTAGGAACCTGTTATAGGAGTAAAAACTCATTGATAAAAAATCATTAAAAGTGTTGTCCATTATTATCAAAAATAAACTTGAGGAAATACTCCGGAAAATATTAAAACCATTTTAAATCATTTAGGAGTATTTGGACAACCTTTAAAAACATTGTTTTGGTGATAAAATAAAATCATCAAAATTAAGATAAAAATATGTATCAAACATTTTACCGCGTCACTTTGACGGGTAAATATTAATAATATATATTTGCATTTATTTCATTTTATTTATTACTTGTGATCATTATCATTTATTAATTCTATTTCACATTTATGATCACTTGATTGATCATTATTACTATTTTTGTATTTATTAGTCACCTTAGAATTTTAAGAGACTATTTATTTTAGAGGCTTTTACCTTATAAAATTAAGAATTTGATTTAGAATAAGTGATCATGAGACTCATAAGTGATCAAGGAAACCACTAATTATTTTGGAGATTGATATATTTCATCTATTATCATCAAATTTGGGACAAAAAAAAATATATGGAATTACCACAATACCCCTATAGTGGACGGCAATAATGGGATTTTTGGAGTAGAAATATCATCGAACTCTTGTACACTTACACCTTATATTAGTCATCTTGTGTATAATTACACCATTAATTCAAACATTATACACATCATCTCATACACCAGTTCTTTATTATTAAATCTTCCAACATGTTGGAGTCTTCACAACATTCCATTCAAACCCATCTCATGCTCATACCTTTGACCACCAAAATGTCTCCCATGCAAGAAGCAAAATTCAAGACACAAAATTAAACAAAAAATCCCCTCCCTCTCAACCAATGTGGACGGCCACATACAAGGAAATGAACAAAATTTGTTCATTTTCACCAACACATTCTAATCTGCTAACTAATTCTCCTCCTTCTCTCTAATCTCTCTCTAAAAATCATTCACATCTTCAAATCTTCAAACACCAACCCTTCATATCTTCAAATCTTCAAACGCCAAATTCTTCATATCTTCAAATCTTCAAGTACCATTTCTTCACATCTTCATATATTCAAACACAAGTCCTTCACATCTTCAAGCATACCTTCATACCTTCAAAAACATCTTCTTCCTATCATCAAACACTCTTTCTTCAAACATGTAAACCAAAACAAACATTCTTCCTACTTAAAACCATAAAATTCGAACCCCCCTATCTCAAAGGTAAGAAATTTCATTCCCCAATTCAACTTGATATCTTACTACTCATCACATTCTCTTCTTAATTTAAGTTTTAATTTTGGATTTTGAGGTACTTAGAAGACTACTTGAAGACATGCATGCATGGTGGTGAATTTAGAAGACTTGAAGAGTAATTAGTAGAGAAATTGGACTACAAGGTAAGATTTGGACACTAGAGCCCTTCTTTTTTCTTCTCCCTATTTTCTTCAAATTTTAACACCCATTTTTTATTTTTGAGAACTAGGGGCTGACCTTAGGTGATTTTTAAGGTGAATCAAAAATTCCAAATTTGAAGCTTCAACTAGTTTCAAATCACCTACTACACAAGGTAAAGTGTAGTATTTTCAATTTTCTTATCTTCTTCTTTTTCTTCTTAATTTTTCACTCATTTTACTAACTCTAAATTTTTGATATTTCTTGACTTAGGGGCTGACCTAAGTGACCTCATACCAAGTTTGTGAAATTTTTCTTTTTATTTCACAAACTCTCCAAATTTAAGGTGGGTGGAAAAATCCTTTCAACTTCTAGGTATTTTTGTTAAATGCATGTGGTGTTTTGATCATGAGAACTTGAGATATATATATTTTATGTATTGCATGTCAATTTTATGTATCAAGTTATGAAATTTCTCAAGTGTTGCTCAAAAATGCTAATTATTGGAATTTAGGTGCATGCATGTACAATTTAATGTTCTATTTGATGAATTCTTGTATGAAATGAACATGCATATGTATGATCCTTGAAATCCATATTTTGGATGACTTATAACCTGGACAAGTCGAGCATAATTGATTAAATTTCAATTTTTGGACTTAAAATGCAAAAATGGAAAGTTGGTGGACTAAATTGCAAGAAAATAGAACTTAAGGGACCCCTCTGTAAATTTCGAATTTTGGGACTGTACTCAGGTTCAAAAATGACTTTTGGACATTTTAATAAAGTTTTAAGAGTTTTAAGATAAATAAAATCAACCTTTAAAAGCCCAAGGACTATATTGTAAAATTTGAGAAGTTTAAGGGCTACTTTGTAATTTTTGAAACTGTACCAGACCTTAATTTTAAAATTTGAAATTTTAACTCTTAAGGGACTGGAAATGACATATTTTAAATGTATTCCAAAAATCCAAGTGTTTAGATTTTGGAAAGTAATTTTACTAAAATTGAGGGACCGGGTTGTAAAAGATTAAACTTGAGGACCCAAATGAAATTTCCAGGACTTATGCAGCCCATGCACCTGGAAATACTAATTTAACTATAACTTAATTATATTTTGGACCCAAGGTTCAAATTTCATAACAATTGGACCCCTAAAAGCCTTAAAGGCAATTATTTCAAAATGGGACAAAAATAAGATTTTTAAAAGTTAAAGGATCTACACTTATTTCTTTTAAAAACTGTTTTTTTCCCAATATCCTACTAACCTTAGTGACATTTTCCAACTGGAATCACATTAAGGCCCGAAATGATAATTTTAACAAATTTGGGGCCAATGTGATAATTTTATAAAAACTCGACCTCAAAACTTTAAAACCCTGAATCTTTGAACAATTTAGAGATTTTAGGAACTGACCTCATAATTTTTCAAGATCGGGATATTTATTTATTCAATCTTTAACCCCAAAAGTATTGGTTTTTACAAAATGGGACTAATTGTAAATTTTCTTTTTATCAAGGACCTAACTCAAATTATTTTCCTTTTACTAAAACAGCCCTGGACCCTCTGACATTAATTATTCATTAAAATATTTTATTTTCTCAAAAACCCCTTGACTTATCGGATCGTCTTGACCGATTAATACCCGATCGCGGAGCGACTTCCTCGTCTTGCGATTTTGAATCTATAACGGGACTTATGTTCCACCTAATCTTTCAAGATATCAAAGATTGCTTATCCTTTCGATAATCGTCTTCATCCAAATAGCTCCATCAACGCCATAATTGCCACTCGCGATTTTCGAAAACTTTCCTAAACAGCTTCCCTGAATCAATAATACTCGACTGCCTGGTTGACTACCTGAACTTGTTTTACCTTCCTGCCTGAGTCAACTTGGTGTGTCGAGCTCACGATCGGAATGGATACGTCGGGGGATGGAACCGGAAGCTCGGCCGCTATTCCACTCTTCCTAGGCCCCATCGCCCTAATCCCGCATGGCGAGGGACGAGTTTGTCCAAGGGAAGCGGGTCGTAGTACTTGAGGTATAATCATGATTATGACAAATCCGAGCCTTGCTAGCTCCATTGTGGATTTTGTCTTTGCCTATGGAGCGATAAGGTGATGGTCTTGGACCATCTTGCTCGGGAGTTACAAGGAAGGACGAAGGAATCACTCTCGATCCACACGATTTTGGAGTTAATCGGACCCGTTTGGTTGGCGCTACAAATTAAATGCAATACTTGTATTGCATTGGTTGGCGCTACTTGTATTGCGTTAGTTGGCGCTACAACCGTGACGCAACCATTATTTGTCTTGCATAGGATTGGCGTTACATTTCGTACGCAATCCTACCTGTCTTGCCTGAATCACTTAGTGCTTGTGTGACCACGAACTGTTTCTTAAACTGTATAAGTATATTACTTAAATATTTTATCACGACGCTTGTAGACTGTGTGTGAGTTCATGCATCATATCTCACGCGTTTTCATACAACTGTTTTCTCGTATTAACTATATATCGCCACACTTGCACACGATCACCCCATCCACTGAGATTTTTGTCTCATCCCCACCTGTTTTCTAACCTTTAAATGAGGACTTCGTTGAAGATGTTGAACCAACCATGGACTGAGCTCCCGTTCTCCGCTTGTTGGACTTACTATCTTTTATTGTTGATATCACTGGACTTGTTTCTTTTATTTGCTGTTGGACTCTTTTATTCTCCTTTCATTTCGGTCTGTAACTGAAGGGCGTATGACCCTTTGACTATTAAGTTGTTATCTTTAGTTGATTTCGGCGATGAAATTTGCATGTTTGTTGGACTGTAAGTTGTAACTCGTACTTGTTCTTTATTTCTGTCGTTGATATTCGTCTAGACTGTTTGGTTTATTTGTATTTAAGTTATGGATCATCGTCGCGTCCCGTTTGGAGCGTGACATTAAAAATTATGCATTTGAGCTATTGGACATCAATTTGTATATTCATGTATTTTGACTATCTATAATACATACATGTATAGTTTATATTTGATCTTATCTCATTTCTTCATAATTACAGAGAATTGTATTTAAGTTGATTAAATTCAATCAAAAAATATGTATTTTAATTGAAGAAAATATCTCAAAATATATATCCAAATATTATTTATATATATTATATATATCCATACATAGCATTTTAATTATGTATATTCATTTAAGAAGAAACAAATTTCTATTTAATATGAAATTATATTCGTAATAATGTATATAGAATATTACTTCTTATATTTATTAACATACTTTTCATGTTAATAGATTTTTTTTAAATATTTATCAGTGTATTTTGATATTCAACTTTTAAAGTTGTACATTTTGACTATTAGATATGAAATTATTTGTTTGATATTTATTTTTGATATATGTACATATATAAAAATAGAATAATTTTTATTTTTTAAAATATTTCATTTTCCCATAAAAGTAAGTTGCTAACTGTGAAACAAGATTTTTGTTTAATTCTTTTAATAATTCTAACAATTGTTTAACTTTTTAAACCCTAAAAAATGTTGGAATTTGAAATGACTTTATTTGTTGATTGTATTGAAAATATAATACATTAATATTTAGCATTGGGAAATTGTAATTTTTTTTTCAAATTCTTACTTTCTTATAGATAAACATGTTCAATAAATAAATAAAATTCACATTCACAAATTTTATTATAAACCAAATTTTTTTTCCTTAAAGAGGGTTTTTAATATAATAATTTATTTTTATATTATTTAATTTTATGATTTATAATCAAATTAATTAAATTTCTATTTTAAATATTTATTGAAATTCAAAAAAATTTGCAATCACTCAAAATTATTTTTGTACAAATACTATTCGTGCATCGCCCATCCTGAAAAATACCAAATATGAGAACTCGAATAGAACAAATAAATAGAAAATCCAAATAGTACAATACAAATCTCCACAACTAAATTCCAAAAGAAAATAAAAATTGATTTAATAACATGAATAAATAAAATACATGGTAAAATCGGCAAAAATAAAAAAAATATCTCCAAATAATAAATCTAATAAAAACAATAATATTGTCAAAACTATATTTTGTTGACTACGATTTCATTAATTATTGTACTTAGTATTCCTATTATCTTGTATACACGTGTTAACTTTTCATTATTTGACAATGAGCTTTTGCAAAAAGCTTTGCCACCAATTTAAACATACGAACAACTTTGGAAAATAAATTTTTGTTTGAATTTACTACTATAACCTTGAAAAAATCTGTGACACCAATTTTCACACTTATTAAAAATCTAGATATGACTAAAACGAAATAGGCGATGTAGGTGCACATGTGCGGTTCTATGCAAAATTACTTTTCAAAGATGGAACATAAATACACAGGCTTGAACGTATTATTTATAATTATGAAGTATGATTCTTTTTTTCTTTTTTGACTTCATTAATAAAAAATATTAAATAATATTTCATGTCTATTGTTTGATGCTATATCAAAGTTATTATAATGCATGAGATATAATTCGTAAAAGTATTAGGAAAATGCACACATCACAGTACAAAACTGAGGCGCCACACATATACACCCGTGCATCACATGGGTAAAACACTAGTTTAATAGTAGTGAGTATAACAAGTACACAAAAAATATTGAGCATAAACATTATTTTTGATTATTTGCATTCAATGTAAAATATAACTTTCAATTCTCAAATTCTCTCAGATAAATATAAATATATTTTTATATATCCTATATACATACATATATGTTTATTTATTGATAATTTATAGTTCAATATAATGATACATGTCATATCTTAGTAAGAAAGAAAAAATGATGATATATGCCATATCTTAGTAAGAAAGAAAAAAGAAGACATACAATAAAACCTCATTTAAATAATTGTTTGTCCGGCTCGACTTGAAAAAGCGTGCTAAATTAATAATACGATAAATTTATAAGGTAATACATATGAGAGAATTCATATAAGTCCCATGAAATATATAAATTAATAATCCTTTAATATATATTAAATTTATAATTAATCTATGAAGTTGAATCTCATTTCTGACTTTTGTTAAGGTAGTAAGAATATTTAGCATGATATTCTCGTAGTTCAACAATAAATTATTCAATCTGTATCATTGTTATTATTGAGCTTTATTTTGAGAATGGGATCTCCAGTAGAATTATTATCATCAACTTCATAATTACATACCGCTCTCGATTAGTTGCTCGACGACCAACAACTTTGTAGTTTCAACCGCTTTACAAGGCTAAATCTTTTGATGTTTGGTGGCAAGAAAACAATTCAATATTGTGAAATCATTCAATATTTTTTAGATAAGCATGACAATTATCCACAAGCAAAAAACTTTTCTACAAGCTATATTTCTATAAATTAATATAATATTAGTTTATCGATTATTTAATATATCGCTAAATTAATATATTTTGACAGTTCCAATTTTATTAATTTATAGAGGTTTAAATGTATTTTATTTTGGTAATAATAATATATTAATGCTTTTAACTGGCTTTGCTCAAATAACAATAATTAGTGCCTAAAATATTTTAATGGAACTAATTGGGTATACTTTCAATTTGTTCATTAATATTACTGACTATTCATTAAAGAAGACAATTTACTAGTGTTTTATTTAATAAACAAGAAATAAACGTAGTAGTTTAATATATATAAATAAATTAAGTAAAAAATGCATTTATTTATCTTTTTTCCAAATTGAAATTTTATTTGAGAATAATTAATAGTTTGTTTTTCCTTTATTCTTCTTACATATTAACTTTTTGTTTATTTATTATATATTGCTTTAGTTTTTTAAAGTTTGAATTACTTAATGTACAATTTTGTTTAAAAAATAATTTAATTTTCTTCAGATCATCGAATAATGTAAATCAGAAATCAAGGTATAATTATTCTTGATATATTCTATTATATAGATTCATTTTTATTAAGGGTAACTTTGACTTAACATTAAATTATAATTAAATTAAAGGGGATATGTAAGTTTTATATTTGCAAGTTCAAGGAGATAAATGAGATACAGGTTAAGTTCATGGAGTTTCAATGTATTTTGCATTTATGATATTATCATTACACTTGGTCGTGTAATGATGTACCATGGAGTTTCAATGTATTTTGCATTTATGATATTATCATTACACTTGGTCGTGTAATGATGTACCTAAAAAACGAGAACAATACAAATTAAAATAGAGAGCTTACTGGCAAGGGTATAGTCGCAATTCCCATCAGATCAATAAATCTTTAAATTAGTATGAACTAGAATAACACCATGTAACAAGTGTTACATGAGATTTGTCCAAAGATAAAATTTTAGTATCACAAACTTAAAGATAGTGTAGATATAATACCTGATTTTTGGATTATAATTGTTATCTCTTATATTTATTATCTTTTAAATTCAAAAAAATATTCTGGACTAATATTAGAGTATTTCTCAATAAAAATATCTTCAGATAGATTTGATCAACATCAACATTTTCAAATTAACTGTGAGCAAATCTTTTATTTTTGAGATTATATATTATCTTTTAGAATCTTGAATAAATTTGTTATCTTTTAATTTTATACATATGATTGTCACATAAATAAATGTGAAGCCGGCATGTGGAATTGAGAGGATGAGAAGTTGACAACGGTCCAAGATTAATGAGATAATGATATGTGTCAACTTTGTTTTTTGTTTTAATATATAGGGTAGATTATATATTTACATAATTATTAAATGTTAAAAACTTACCCCCTATATAGCTAAAATAATAAACTACATTTCATCGTTTTTAAACCTTCCTCCTCTAATTTCCATTTCTTTGACTCGTCCGTGGTTATGTGTACATGTGCTAGCTAGTGTATCTCTACGTTAAGGTACGGGTAGTCGTCATGCGCACCATTTTATACTCTCCTCGTTATTGCCACTTATAAGATATCTTATTTTATGTTGCCTTATAAGATGTTTTATATCTTATAAAATTATTGAGTATATTTTTGTTTTGAAATGCACGGGTAGTCATACTTAAACTATTCGTTAATAGACTAAGCCAAACACCCTCTAATATATATATATATATATATATATATCCTATTTACATGCAACAGGGTGACAGTGAAATGTTGATGTGATCCTGTTCAAAAATATGAATATTAACCCAATAGTTTGGTCAGTGAAATTTTATATTGAGAAATGGAAGTTGAAGTATCATAAGCAGACTAGCTAGCCTTTTTCTGATAGTCGATCACTTGAGGCAGCTTTCATATATTTACAACTTGGGTTAATTACAAAAACCACCCAGAGGTTTACTTTAATTATAAAAAAAAATCCAGTTATCTTTCAAACTACAAATGCCTAACTTGGGTTAATTGCAAAAACCACTCTAGACGTTTAGTTTAATTATAAAAAAACCCAATTATCCTTCAAAATTACAAATGCCCTTTCTATTTTATAAATTACACCCTCAAGAGGGAGTATTTATTAGGTAAATACAAACCTCAACGAGGTATTTGTCACACTTTAAGGAAGTATTTATAATTTTGAAAGATAACAGGAGTTTTTTTTTTTTTAACTAAGTTAAACATTATGGGTAGTTTTTATAGTTATATCCCTTATAACTTTGAAAATTCATCGTGCAATTTAATTTAAACAACATCCAAGATTTTGTTAATCTTCGCGAGAACCAATTGGAAGAACATCATCAAAGATCAAGGGATATGTTTTCTTTCATGACCTAATTTGCACACAATGGATATGTAAGTAGTGGTAATGCATGTAAGGGCCTTTTCTTGACAGCAATAGGTAAGAGATAAGCCAAAAGGGCGAATAGTACATTAGAGATTTCCACTAATATTTGAGTGTTGGAAATATACTTTTAAATTAATGATTGCCAATCAGCAGGAAGTCATTAGCTTCAGCTACTTTAGGCTGTATTCAACTAGCAATTTAATAATTAGGTCGTTCGGTTTTTTATTTTTCCTCCTGAGAAGATCAACCTAAATTTAGGTCATTTTTCAGGGGTACGCAAGTACATTATGTTTTAAAGTTACAGTGCATGTTTCAAGTTTACGAATTTTGTTATTATTTATGACAATAATGCATGCCCTTTTTTTTCTTTTACTCATTTGAACACCAATGTGTTGCTAAAATTGTGCCCTTTTTGTTATTTCAGCATTACTGTACAAAAAAAAAAAAAAAAAAAAAGAGGAGGGAAATTGATAAGAAATTAAAACAAGCAAAAAACAAAAGGGGCAAATCACTAAATCTGTTGAGACTTTCATAATGACTTTGTATATTTATGATGAACTGAATTTCGTCCTTTTTATTTTTTCATTTTTTGGTGAGTTGGGGTGGGTTGGGGGTTATATTGGAGGACAGAGGGCATGTTATCTGAAAATTACTTTTCATACAATTTCGTCATGAACTAATTATAGGTATGCTTATAATAAATAATAAGAAATAATATTATCTATATGGGTTGCTTCAAATAAATGCATGAAGACATAATGCTCTTCCAATGTTTATGGTATATCCTGCTTTTTATCCATGACATCAAGCCAGAGAACAAGAAAAGATGATACATATCTATATACACACACACACCACATATATATTTTTATATCTTAAAGATGTGATTTCTTGTCAAATTTAGGATCATCTCACATTAAATTCTATCATAATTAGTTAATGCCATGCACGAATTAATGACGTTATCGTGTTAGGCTCCACAGAATGTCAAGATATTGATATTTAGGTCATATGCATACCTTTTGCTGTGCTCTTGTAAAGTTATTAGTGATAAAAATGCAAATCTTTTGCAAGTAAATTAAACCTAAGCTGACCTACCTAAAATACTTTAGTTTCTTGTACGAACCTCCAATTGCTTCAACTTTATTTTATGACACTCAAGCAAACCTGAGACAGCCATATATATATATATATATATATATATATATATATATATGTACTTAACCAGCAACTAATCATAATCACAACAACCTTGCCAAAGACACAATCTTTGGTTGTGAAAGCTAAGTTCTCCATCACACAACACATATCCTCTCACGAGTTACCTAGTATAGACGTTGAAACATCTTAGTATCACGAAATCAAAATGGTTAAGGAAAGTGAACCATGCGGACGACTAGAATGGAGAA
Organism: Rehmannia glutinosa; assembly: GCA_016081115.2. Lineage (NCBI taxonomy): Eukaryota > Viridiplantae > Streptophyta > Magnoliopsida > Lamiales > Orobanchaceae > Rehmannia > Rehmannia glutinosa. Next base: position 319,366 of record JABTTQ020001310.1, read on the forward strand.
TTAACGTGCCGGATGGAACATCAAGAGTTCTAGTCCCTGAGTGCATGTCACATAACAGAATTTACGGTAAATTACAGGGATTTGTTATGGGATTTATATCAAAAATTTGGGGATTCCTTCAAAGAGCTTGGAAATTAGCAAAAAATGAGCCAAAGAAAGTAATGCATTGCGTAAAAGTAGGAATGGCACTTTCTCTTGTGTCACTCTTTTATTACATGAGGCCTTTATATGAAGGTGTTGGAGGGAATGCTATGTGGGCTGTTATGACTGTTGTCGTTGTTTTCGAATACACTGTCGGTATGTTTTTTTTTTTTTTTTATCTCAATTTTGTAATTAAATTTGAAGATAAAGCCTAATATTAGTTAGAAAAATGCAGGTGCAACACTTTGTAAATGTGTGAATAGAGCAACTGGAACTTTCTTGGCTGGAGCACTAGGGCTTGGTGTCCATTGGATAGCTAGCCAATCTGGAGAAAAATTTGAGCCTGTAATTCTTCAAGGTTCAGTTTTCCTTCTAGGTAAGTTGTAAAAATTGGCTTTTCCAATTAAGGAATTTTTTCAACGTGCATGTAGGATATATAACATTTGTATGAGGATGAGTATTTACCTTGTTCTTCCTTTTTCTTGCAGCTGCAGCAGCAACTTTCTCTCGATTCATTCCATCAATAAAAGCACGATTCGACTATGGGGCCATGATCTTTATCCTCACCTTTACTCTGGTCTCAGTTTCGGGCTATCGTGTGGAACAATTGTTCGAATTGGCTCATCATAGATTGTCCACTATTGCCATAGGAACCTCCATCTGCCTTCTTACAAGCATGCTTTTCTGCCCTGTATGGGCTGGAAATGAGCTTCACAACCTTATTAGAAACAACATGGAAAAGCTTTCTGATTCCTTGGATGGTACGTAAGACAAAAACTTACTAAACCAGATTAATTACTATAAAGAAAGAGGTAATTGATTATTTTTTTCTGCTCAAAAACTCAGGTTGTGTAGCAGACTATTTCCAAGATGATGTCAAGGCCAATAATACCAAGAGTGAAGCTTCTTGCAAAATATTGCAAGGCTACAAATGTGCGCTTAATTCTAAGGCTACCGAAGAATCCTTGGTACGTTTCCTTCTCCGTTTCTCTTGCTGATTCAGTTTCAGGACCGTATTAAAACTAAACTTCTGTCTTTAAAAGAAGTGATTTATTATAATAGAAGTGAAAAGCAGTTGACAATTAGAAGTTGGTAGTACTTGCAAGTAGGAGCTTAAAGTTGATTATGTTAACAGCTAGTGCCAGTTTGGATGAATAAGTTGTATGAATGCGTGTACATATTTCAAAATGAAGCAGAATAAAAATCTAAAATACTCATCCCATCCGTTTAGATTCTGATTAAATTATATAGAATTAGAAGCAGAAGTTTGACATATGAAAAACCCTCAAAACTATTTTTTTTTGGCAATCACTTTCTTAAGTGTTTGTAACTCATATCAACTTAAAGTTTTAGTTCAAATTTAGTTGTTCTTGTGCTGAAGCATAAAAACTGCTTCCCTGCAGGCTAATTTTGCGAGATGGGAGCCTACACATGGGGGCTTCAATTTCGGACATCCATGGAAGGAGTATATCAAGGTTGGGGCTTCACTCAGGAGTTGTGCTTATTGCATCGAAGCCCTTAATGGTAGCATCAGTTCAGACACTAAGGTAAATCATAATTCGACATGTGATAACTTTATTATAATCAATTAGTATTATTTTCTCAGCATGTTTTTTTCCAATATCACAGGCTCCTGATTTCCTCAAGAAGCATTTCAGCGAATTCTGCATAACACTAAGCGGTAATTCGTCAGCTGTACTGAAAGAACTAGCTGTTGTTATCAGTACAATGACAAAATCATCAAAGATAGATGTTATGGTTGAAGAAATGAGAAATGCAGTTCAACAACTTCAGAATGCTCTGGCATCCCTCTCGAAACAATCAATTGAAACAACTGAACGAGAAACTGGAGAGTCGGTTAATGGCATGGGAGAGGGAAATGCTATTCCTACAGTTACAGTAGTAACTCTAGTAGAAATTGTTCCATTGGTCACAGTATCATCATTGCTGATAGATATTGCAGCAAGAACAGAGAAAGTTGTAGAGACGGTGAATGGATTGGCAGAAAAAGCAGAATTCAGAGTTGAAAGTGCTGAAAAGATGAAAAAATGCCAAAACTCGAAAGCTGTAAACCAGATTAGTCGAGAAAATGAAGACGATAAAACGATGATGACCCTTCAGAAGGTCTGAGTTCATCAGCATAAAACCAAAAAAAAAAAAAAAAAAAAGAAAAAAAAACCTCTCTTTTTTTGGGGTTTTGTAAGTTTGTTTAGTTACTGTACAGCCAAAAAAAACGAAACAAGACTTGTGATTTGTTATTATACAGAAGTTCTCAAGAAATTTGGGTAATGTTTTAGTCAGGATAGAGATGAGGATGCACCAAACTTCTGATGTGATATTTGCATTATGCAGTTTAATCGTTTTTTCTGCATCTGGTAGATTTTTAATATAATTATGTCATCATCTTGTAGAGAAACCCAATGTCCATAAGGGACAAGTATTAGAGTACAGAATATGCTTAAGTGAGAAATCACATATGTCAGCAAAATGAAAATGTCCCAGTGCAAGTGGACATGAAAACAGAGAAATTTGTTTGTATTCAGTGGGAAAGGCACTTCTTTTGATTGTGATGTCCAGTGAATTAAATTATTGTTATAAAATCTTCATATTATGATTTTAGGGAGTATTTACAAACAGTTTTGCTTTAGGAGGAAGTGATTTGTTGCGAGAAGTAAGCGGCAAGTAGTTGAGAATCAAAAGTTGATACAGTTTGCAAATCGAAGCTAAAAATTTATTAAGTTAAGTGAGAATGTTTGGCGAATAAGTTGTAAAAGTGTTTTATTTGTGTGTAATAGTCAAACCAGAAACATAATCAGAAATCTAATGCACCCTATCCCCTACTTTTAGATTCTGATTAAATGAAGTAGAAGTTGACATTTGCAAACACTACAAAGTGATTTATTTCCAGCTAAAAGCTGAGAATCAATATTTTTTTTTTTTTAGTGTTTGCAAACACTCCCTTAATTGAGGCTAAAGCACTTGACTGGGATTTGCTGCCACATGGGAAAAGAACATCCAAATTTTTTATAGTTGCCTGTTAGAAAAATCATCAAATTAACTCACTCTTAAATTTCCATAAAACTTCTATTTTGCAGTTCAACTCACCGAGCAAACATCAGTTTCTATCCTAATAGCACAAATCAAACCTTCTGTCAATGACAGTTTATTTGTGTCTCAACAACTGAGATCAAATGAGACTGGCATCACCTGATAAATCGCCTGTCAGAAATCACACTTTCTTCGGCTATTTCTTCATTATTCCCCCAACCAAGGTTCACAGCCAGGTCCTCCACCGCTACCTTGATAACATCCGTTCGAACACCAATATCAGTGGCATATCTGCTCACGCAGTACATGCCAGCTGTCATTGTAGCCACGCCAACTGGACCCGGCATTAGCAATTTCAGAGGGGACGAAAGAAGAGCTGCCAGCGGTGCACCAATGACAGATGAAGCTTGTCCGCTTCGTCCGACCCCAAGACGATCGACTGTGAGTAGTCCTGTTTTGCAATACAAGGCGAAATCCTCGCAGTTGTTTTGAAAAACATTGTAGTTCCCAAATCCATTCTGAAATAGATACATTGCTCGGTGAACGACCGTCTCGGCGGGGTCCGAGGGCGCGGTCGTGCATGTGCCGCCACGTACTTTAGCGAGGAAAACGGACGGGCTGACTCCATACTCGAAGGAATAAAGGGAACCGTTTTTAAGGAAGCAATCGAGGCAGGAGAGGATGACCCCGCTGTTTGGCTGCCTAAAACCACAGTCGGGAAATGTTGGACATTGTGCGGTTAGGTTGTATGTTTCGTCATTGGATCTGGAAGAGGTTCCGACACGGGTAAAATGAACCACCTTGCTACACCCAACGTAGATGCCTGCATAATTTAGAATTAAAAGGGCACAAGAAAAGCAAAGAAACTACATTAGTGGAGACTCGAGAAAATGGGCACATGTATTTAAATATATTGAAACTAAGATCTAGTTGAAGCTATCAGACCAAAAAGATACATCAGCACAAGTCTTGAGGAGAAACTGGGATATAACACATTTGAAGAATTTACAGACAACTTGCACAACCCACATCGAATCTTTACTTCAATTTTAAGCATGCCTTTTGTAGCATGTTAAAAGTGCGTTGCTTAGAAAACCACGGCTCTATCTGGATACAATATTTAAGTATCAGAGTACGGATGACCAGTCTAAAAGCTAATATTTTCAGGGGTAACAATAAATCCAAAAAAAAAAAAGATAATAAAAATAGAAAGAAAGAACAATTTATCATGCAAATATATATTCCACATTGTTTCAAGAAAGAATAGTAATGTCATACTTTCAAATTGATGTTTCAGTTTATAGAATCTGGTAATAGCTTTTTCAGTGCAAAATATGCTATGATCTTCTTGAAATTTACAATCGATAGAGTTAGAAGGTTACAAGAGAACATAAAAAATTGAATCCAATTTCACAATGAGGAATGTGCAAGTTCAGCAAAACTGTACCAAACTGCTAAAAAAATTCTGTAACAGGGTATGAATGTCTTTATCCCAGTCATACATAAACAGATGCCTCATTAACAGGCTTCACCGTACTGATTTTTTTGAAGTTAAACCACAGCCATTTTGAGTCGGGAAGTGGAACATACACGCATAAAAAGGAAAGTGTGTTGACCTCAGAGCCGAGGAGGATATAGCAAATTTTTTATAAAGCAATTGAAAATTTATTCCATCAAGAAATTGAGTTTTCTCCTATCCAGTCTTCTTTATTTTACTAAATTACAAGATTAATCTCAATAGGAAAACTAGCTACTACAACTGTTGCTTCCAGAAAACAAATGCACATAATAGAATTAATTCAAAACGAAAAACTGCTCAAATGTAGGTTATATTCTGGCCTGTCTTACTCAAATGCAAGATTATGCGCCAAATGTGGCCTGTTCTGGTAATGGCTAATATTTCCTAAAAAATATCAATGAGAACATTATAAATCCTTTATGTATTTCTGAATTCCTTCTTGCCTTTACAATTAACATGAATTATTATGTCACATTTTCATACTGCCTGCCTAGTGTTAAGGCAAAATTGACCCCTCAAAATTACTAGATATATATGCTGCATCCATTCTAAAATGCAGACCCAGTGGCACCAAACAATTAGAAGCCAAAGTGATTCAATAGATAAATAATAATTCAAAATAAAATGGCAAATGTCAAATTGGAGAAGGAGGCAATCAGTTTTCCAGTGAACCACGATCAGAATTTTATCAAAAATTACACTCCAAACCTACAGAAATTCATGTTAATGAATTAAATCTAACCAGTTGGGAGATAGAACTCTAAAATTAGGCATCAGAACAAAGAGATAAAAGCCACAACCAAAGGCACAGATCAGGAGGCCAAACAGAAACCAAATTCCAATAGGAAAGCCCAAAAGCAAATAAACCCAACATTGGAGTTCTCTTCTATATGCAAAATGATAATCATTACTGGGGAAAGAAAAAGGAGAAAAAAAAATGGCAAAATTATTAGTAACCATGATGAGAGTATGCAAAGACTGCTCTGTAAGTATAGATATGATCCCCTGACTTGATCTCACTCCTCTCCACTCTGTTTGTCAGCAAACCCATTTCTCTTTCTGTCAATTACTACAAAAAAGAGAAAAGTAAAACCTGAGCAATTTCAGCGAAACCTCCCACAAGAAATCAATTTTATGCAAATGGACACAAACCACCGTTCCAATATCCCAGAAAAACAGGCAAAACACAATAAAATGATTTGAGCGTGGAGGGATGTGATTGGTTTACCAAACTGTTTGCTCAGCATTTATTACAAAAATGGGAATACAATTACAAATACAATACATACATGGATAGCATATAGATGCTGATCACGCTAATGCATGTTGGCCTTTTTCGGCTACTTCTTTTTTCTCTTTTTTGGCTCGTGGAGTATGGTTATCATATTCATTCGGGTTCTTTTCCATTTTTTTATTTTTTATTTTTTTGAGGGGACCTATATTTCTTTATCAGTCAAGGTAAGAAATTAACAGATTCGTGATATGGGTATCCAAGGAAAGTTTGCTGATTGCAATGCATAACATTGGAGAAAGATATGCTTTGTTTTTGTTGGACGTTTTCTTAAAAAATAAAATTTAATCATTTGTTATGTATATTATGTTCAGTCACAATTTCCATTCACTTTTTCTTTCTTTTTGTTTTACTAGTAAGAAACACGTGCGTCGCACGTAATACATATAATTTTATTAAAATAATTATATTATTAAATATTTTATTGATGAGTATTAATGTACTTTACCATAAATATATAAGGACTAAATACTCAAACTATTAAAAGAAAAATTTCAAAGTATTTTAATATATATTTTGTTTTGATGAGTATAAATCGACATGAATGATTAAGTAAATATTTTAAAGAACTCAAGCCAACAAAAAAATTAAAATTAATATAACAACAAAGTAAGTTCACATATTAGCTTACAATCATATTAATCAATCTTTTGTTATGTTTTTAATGGCTATGGCCTATGAACGTCTTTATTGTTAATTAATTTCAGAAGTCTTTTAATATATTAGATGCATTATGCATGATTATTCGGTAATTCATGAGCTAAATATTAATATATCGTTATCGCATCAATCAAAAATTTAAAATTGATATAAATTACTTATTTACCAAAATATCAGACATAACCTCATGATTTTAGTTGTAATTGTTATTTATCAAAAAAGAATATAAATTAAAAATTAAATTACTTAGTATGATCATGTGTTTCTTTCATTTCTCTAACTACTTTGATTAATGAAATGTAACTCAAAGCAAATATTAAAATAAATTATATGGACAAAAAGGAAAACTTTTTCATATAGAATCTTAATTCTACTTCCAAAGTGAATATTTTTACAGAACACACTTAAACTTTAAGTTATTGCAATCTATCTATTTTGAATGTCGTATTTAAAATAATAAACCTTTCAATACATATGTGTTTTCAATTACATTTGATTAGTCTATTTGATCTTCATTTTTATAAATAATTAATTTAATCATGGAGAACATGAGAAAAATTAGATAATGGTCGAGTGGTACATACTTCCATTCCAACTAGAGGTGTGGGATTTGATTCCCATCATCCCTCCCCTCCCAAGATATGTACTTAAATATAAAAAAAGGAGAACATGTATCAAAATATACGAGAGCTAAGCTTCTAAACATAAAATGAAATTTTACTTTCTCATCGTTCTTAACAAAAGAGGCACATGTGATGAATAAAAATCGAATCTTGTAGTCAAACCAATTTAAAAGATAACACACATTAGAAAATGGAGTAAAAGAGAAATACATCCATACGTCAACCAATCATGCCGGGCTAAAAGTGCATTCAAAAAAAAAATTGCAAAAAAATCTCAAAGCTAAGTATGAAGAAGAATTAGACACTCACTGAATATATAGTTTTTAAATTTTTAAAAAGTGATTTTAAATAAATAAATAATAATTAAATTTAAATATTATATAGTATTTAATATATATTTTGCTTTACATTAATTATAGATCGATATGAATTGTTAAATAATCATTTTAAAGGACTCAATCCCACAAAATTTTTACAATTGGTATAACAACGAAATAAGTTTTATATTAGCTTACAATCACATTCATCGGTCTTTTATTTCATTTTTATGGCTAGAAAAGTTTTTTCTCTTCATGATTAACCATATATATTTACTTACAAGACCATCAATATTTGGTGGCTTCAATAAAATTTGAATGTGATGTTATACGTTACAACTATTATTAACTCAAAATTTATACTTACCACTAGCTTGTAGTATCACTAACCCTTTATAAGGGTGTTAACCAGGGTTCGAACCCTGTATTTTTCAGTTTATTTGAAATTCTCCAACCAGTACTCCCAGTTTATTAAAAAAAACTCAAAATTTATACTTGAAAATTACTTTGCAAAAACTTATGTTATTTAAAAGAAACACTAACTCAATTAGTTTTAGAAATATATATTATGCTTAGGGCTGGTAAATCGTTCGTGTCGGGCCATTATCGGGCGCCAAAGACGATAACGATGCACTATGACGATAAGCCCAAACACGAACACGACACGATAAGCTTAACGCACCTGAAATTTAAGTCCGAACACGACACGGTAAAAGCACGAAAAACATGGCACGACACGATAAGCATGATAAGAAAAATTATCAAATTTATTTAGGTGAACCCGTTAGGCCCGTTTGGCCCGTTAAGCCCGTTAACAAATAAAACTTATGATTTTTTTTATATTCTTTATATTTAATACCTAAAACATATATTCTAATAAATTTTTAATAAAAATAGTCAAGTAAAAATAATCAATTATTATTAATTTACCCATATAAATAATTAATTATTAATAATTTAAAAATTATTGTGCCTTATCGTGTTTATCGTGCCAGCCCTATAACAACCCGAATTTTATCGTACCTTATTGTGTCAGCCCGATAACGGCCCGAACCCGATAAGCCTCAGCCCAAACCGTATAATTTCGTGTCGTGTTCGTGTCGGTCAATCGTGTTGTGCCTTAAATTGCCACCCCTAATTATGCTATTAGAGATGGCACTTGCAATTGAATTTGGCTCTTTACGTTTGTTATAAAATTAATATATTTGTAAATATTTTTAAGCATATAGTTATACAAATTATAATTAATCTTAATTTGCTAAAATTAATCGATATTTGTTTTATTTTTGAAGAGACCACAAACTATAAAATTAATCTGAATCATTTATTTTCTAAATAACACTATTTATTGTAATATAAAATTACCTATTCATTTTCATAATTGATGCCCCTACTGAAGAAAAAAAAAAGATATAGTACTTTTAATCTTTATTTAAATTTTTAATTAAACTTCTGATCAAATAAGGTTTTATACTTGCCAAAAATTAAGAATTCAAGTTGTAAATAATCCCTTAGTTATCATTTTGTGTCTCCTTAGACCCAAAGAATTCTTATAACTGGACATTAAATATGGTCATTTCACTCTAGTTTAGTATTGTGTATGGTTTAATATAGTTAATTTGATATATAAATAGTATTAGTATACTATATTATTACCTACATTCATTTGTAATTTAAGAAATATCAAAGTTTGATACATGTATCAAATTATTCATATTAAATTAATTTATTTTTATTATAATTTCATATGACACTTTTCATTCGTTATTCTTGTCACAATGTTTCTCTTATTCTTCATTTTGCAAAATTTAAGATATTGTATACCTTGATTTTGTAATAAGTACTGTTTTTGTGCTTGAATCTTTATAAACTTTTTAAAGGTGTGATTTTTAAGTGAATAATATTTTTTTATAGAATATGGCATAGTATATATATTATATAAATGTTTGACATGTATATTATTTTTAACTCTTTACTTTTAATCTTTCGACCTTTTATATGTTTTATTTGGTTAAACTCGAAACTATCTATTAATAATATAAATTTAAAAATTTTGAACTATATCTCATCATCTAGGTTTGGTTTGCTATTCTTTGTTTTGAGCGGGAGATTTTATATTATTTTTAATATATTTGTTTTATAATCAAAGGACATCTATTTTGCTGAAACAAAAAATCGTTATGTCTTTATTCATCTTTTTCTTTGTTATTTTTTAATACTTTCCTATTATTTTTTAGGCCATAAAAACATATAACGCACAAGAATACATTTAAAATGAAACAAAGAGCGCTAGTATTTTATCTGCTCTTTGTTATACATTCACATTAAAAATTATTAGTTTAGAAATATTGATATCATCAAGGTTTAATTAGTTAATTTCTTAATTTGTTTATCTGAGCGTGAGATATTTATATTTTTTAAAATATATTTCTTTTAAAATATATTATGATAATAATTGAATCTCTAATAAAAATATCATCAAAATCATTAAACATATAATTGAGTCTACATTTAGATTTAAAATGTTAACGGATACATCCATTAAGAACTTAGATAAAGATTTGTTAGTTCAAGTTATTTGCATTGCAATCTTAAGCGAGGTTCGTAAATCATGTATTTTGTCCTATTTTTTATTTAACCAAAACCCCTAAGGTTAGAATTTTGTTTCTTTTTGTTTCGGTTGTATTTCCATATTTCTTTTTCCTCTAGAATTATTATAAATATATTTAATTTCAATTGTTCAAAAATACAAATATATATATATATATACAATACAACATAACAATGAAATTTAAACAGCTAAAATGATCACATACGAAGTCTTCTATATAAGCTTATAATATATGGTTGGAAAGCTTTCGGAATGTAGTTTAACATAAAATTGATAATATATAAAAATATAAAATATTATAAAAGTTACAATTGTAAGAAAACATAAGAAGAATTAGGGATATAAAAGGTCATTCACTTGTCTTGTAACTAAACAAAAGCTAAAGTAAATACCAAATTACTTAATTGTCCCTAAACTTAACTATGTTGAGGGGATATTTTTGTCCAATCAAAAGTTTCAAGAAACCATTCCACCTATTCACACTTTTTATATTAGTATAGATATAGATATAGATATAGATATAGATATAGATATAGATTTACGTTTGGTGGGGAGAGATGTTAAAAGTGCCACGACCTGCTTGCCCGGACCGTTTAAACCGGGCAGAATTATTTTGGCCTGTTTAAATCTCGGTTTTTTTTGCCCAGACCTTTTAACCCGAAGCCCAGTTGAGCTAGCCCGAAGGTTAACCGGGCCAGTCCGCTAGCCTGCCATTTTTATTTTTTAAAAAATATATATAATTCTAATATTATATGTCTATATTTATTACCCATTACTAGTAAATATATTTCTCAAATTCACATTTTTCTTATCTTTAACTTTACCAAACAAGCTATGTTTCTCAACAAAATTTTTATTTTTAATTTGTTTTATTTATTACTTAATTTAGGTTTTCAATTTTTATTCTAAATAAGAAAATATCACGAAGTTTGATTAGATTATTTAAGATATAAATTATATTTCTAAATGGTATGCTAAATCATAATGCAATGTAATTATAAACTATGCATGACTTTATTTTTCTTATAATGAATAGATTAACTTTAAATGTTAAACTTAAATGTTATATATGCTCAAGTTCAAAATTTTATATTTAAATATATATTTTTTAAAATTTTGACTTGTTATTTTTTTCCATTTTATATGGGTACATAATGCTAGCTAGCTTTAATTATTATAGTTTTATTTTTAAACTTTAGATCATAAAATATTTAATTTTATAATTTAGTCAATGCAATATTATTAGAAACTATGCATGACTTTTTCTTTTATGATGAATACTTTAACTTAAAATGTTAAACTTAAATGTTATATATGTTCGAGTTTGAAATTTTAGATTTAAATATAATTTTTTTTAATATTTGACTTATAGCCCAATAGTGGCCTGTTTAACCCGATGCCCCCTAGGGCTAGCCCGTTTAACATCTCTAGTGGGGGCAAGATGGCAGAATGCAGTATATTATAGAGAAATTGCCGGAAATACCTCACCTTTTGGAAGAAAGACATTGTTTACGATCACATCACTTTTGTACTCTTCCTCTGACTTTTTTGACTTTTTTACGCTCCTGCATATTTTTTTTGTTATTTTTCCGTTTTATTCGAAATTGTTTTGTTCCTGTATTATTTTATATGTTATTTATGTTATTTCGATATTATTTATATTTGTTTCTTGGTTGTTTTTATGTTGTTTCGATGTTTCAATACAATTTTTACTTATGTTTTACACTCTTTTTTGTTCATGTGTTATTTTGTATATTGTTTCTATTGTTTCTGGGTTTTTTTAATAATATTTTTAATGATGTTTTGATGTTTCTTTGTTGTTTCTATGTAGTTTTCAATATCTCAATGCAGTTTTTCGCCTATTTTTAAGCTTCTTTTTTTATTGATGTGGTGCTTTCAATATTGTTTATGTTATTTCTGGGTTGTTTATATACTATTTTAATGTTGTTATGATGTTTCTTTGTTGTTTCAATATAGTTTTCGATGTTTCAATGCAGTTTTTAACCTGTTTTTAAGTTATTTTTGTTCATGTGGTGTTTTCTATATTTTTTCTGGGTTATTTCTATATAGTTTTCACTTTTCACTATTGTTAAGGTGTTTTCTTACTCCCTCCTATTCACAATAAGTGTTCTTTTGGCACATGATTTTTCTTTCCAAAAAGAATGTCTTTTTAACATTTTCAAGGCAAGTGAGAAAAAGGTTTTCCCAAATTACCCTTAAATGTATTATTTTCCAAGCAACACTAATGCCTAAATTTATTTGTTCCAGAGTAGCATTTATGATTAATTAAGGGTATATTTGGTATTTCAACACAATCTTTAATATGTGTGTTTTTCCTAAAAAAACACTTATTTTTAATATGAGGGAGTAGTTGTTTCCATATATTCGACGTTTTCAATGCATAGGAACAATAAGTGAATTGTGTTTCTCTATTCATGTGTTGTTTCTATATTATTTTCAATGTATTTTTTTTCGAAATGATAAAATTTCATATACTCAGGAAAAGATTACAACTGCAAGCAAAGGGGCCTGAAAATCTTCATGGAGACAAGGAATCCTCCACATAAGATCAAGAGTACCATTCCAGATGGCCTAGAAAGAAACAAAAAATCGAACACCAATACCAAAAGCTGATGACAAAAGCTATAAGCAGTATGCAAAGATACAACAATAGATAGCCCATATCATCAGACCAAAGAAAACCCATCACACAACACATAACCAACCACCAAGGGAAGAATCGAGCAGCAAAAATCTTCACAGAATCTGGGGCCAAACTCCCCCCAATCCCAGCAACAGCTATTGACAATAACAGATCCCCAAAGACAAAGAAGAATGTGAGAAAAAACCAAAGGCACTGATAAACATATCCTACCTTGAAGCACACCATCCACAAACCAAAAACAGAAACATTAGGAAGCTAAAAGAACCAGAATAGATTTGAATTCAGACCATTCATCCACTGCTGGTTTAATGGTCTCAACTTCAGATTTTTTTATTTTCTCAAACACTCACATATTTCTAGTCTTCCACAACCACCAAAGAATATAGGTTATGAGTTGAATTCTATCCACTGAGGAATGTTTAAAATCCAAACTACAACTTTTACCCCACCAAGCAACAAAGGAGTCTGTTTCCTCAAAAAGCCCATCCCAACTCACAGGAGCCAATTTCCATATCCTCTGAGCTCTAGGACATGTAAACAACATGTGTTTTAAAGGTTCCTCACAATCCCCACATACACTACAAATAATATCCGCCTCCATGCCTTTCTTCTTAAGGCAGCAATTAGTAGGAAGAATGCCAAAAAAGCATTTCTAAATAAAGTGCTTAACTTTACCTTTGACTTGCAATTTCCAACTTATGTCCCTAATCTTCAGATTCTGATTACTCCAACTACTCTTCCCCCCGGCCATATTTCCGACCTTATCCGTAACCAATTGATTGTAGGAGGATTTTGAGTATAATCCCTTCTTATCCGTTTGCCGATTACCACTTGTCTCTTTTTTCACAACTCATTCCTTTAATCATTAAGATCATCTCAGAATCCTCTTCAGAAAAGGTTTGGCATACAAGCTCTTCATTCCAATCATTCCCATTCTCAGAGAGCAGGTCTGCAACCTTCACTAAACCATTACCCATCACATTCAATTTACAAGGTTTAAAATTGGCCGCTCCCTGAATCCAAGGATCCTCCCAAATTCTAATTGCTCTCCCATCACCCACTTCATATTTAATCCCCCTCTTCAAAGTGTCTAATGTTCCAAACCAGCTTCTCCACAACCATGACACATTAGAGCCCAATTTAGCATCAATTAAGTTTCCCCCGGGAAATACTTATCCTTCAAGACTTTGCTAACTAGCAGATTTGGACATGAGATAATTCTCCAAAGTTGCTTCACGATGAGAGCCTCATTAAATAACACAAAATCATGGAAGCCCAGTCCCCTCTCTTCTTTAGGCACAGTCAATTTGTTCCAAGCCCTCCAATGGATCTTATTTTTCCCCACTTCCTCATTCCCCCACCAGAAATTGGAGAAAGACCGCTTATTTTTTTTTCTGAGATCCCAATAGGCAGAACAAAGCAAGACATAACATTGTGGTAGGGCATCCAAAACCTCTTTAACCAACAACCAACACTTCTTTACCACTAAGGAAAGAAATTTATTCTTCCAATTCACAAGCCTCTTATACACAACATCTATGACATATTGGAACACTTCTTTTTTGGATCTCCCAATCCCCAAAGGTAAGCCCAGGTATCTACTAAAGGATTGAGGCGTAATACCACCCAAACTTTGACAAATTTCATCTTGAACTCCCCCCGACCACATTTTTACTGAAGAAAATAGATGATTTGTCCATATTAACCAATTGTGCAGAAAAGTTTTTGTAATCTTGTAGAATATCAAGGACCACTTTAGATCGGGTAATATTTGTTTCACGAGAATAAAATAGAATCATCAAAAAGTAAGCGGGTAATACAAGGAACTTTAGGACTAACTCGACCTTTCGGACATTTCAAATCAACGACTTTTCTAATGAGGCTAGAAAACAACTCAGACACCATCAAGAAGAGATAAGGAGAAATGGGATCTCCATGTCTGAGTCCTCTGGTAGGAATAACATATCCCTTCACATTTCCATTGATATTAAAAGAAAAAGAAGAGGATGAGACACAATACATGACCCACTTAACAAAAGTCAATGGAAATCCCATTTTCAGCATGATCATATTAAGACAAATCCACTCCACTCTATCATAAGCTTTGGCCATATCCAGTTTAATAGTCATGAACTTCATTTTCCCAGACCTATGCCTATTGAGGTAATGAAAAACTTCCTGATCTAAAATAACATTATCCAATATTTGCCTATCATTAATGAAAACAGACTGATTTTCACAAATACATTGGGAAAGACAGGGTTTAATCTTATTAGCCAGGATTTTAGAAATTATTCTGTAGCAAGCATTACACAAGCTAATAGGACAAAACTGGGACATAGATGAGGGATTAAGACATTTAGGGATCAAGATAATAAGAGATTGATTAACATCTTTCAATAATTTGCCATGCTTGAAGAAGTTCAAAACAACATCACAAATTTCCTTTTTAATGATATCCCAAAAATGTTGGAAAAAGATAGGAGACATACTTATTAGGATGCATATCAAACAAAGCTTGTTTAATCTCTTTCTCTTCCACTAGTGCCACCAAATCTCTGCTCCAATCAGATGTAATTGTGTGAGGGATTCCATTCAATAAGCCATCAACACCCCTCAATCCCTCTGTAAAAAAGAGGAGTTTATAAAACTCAGTAATTGTGTTCTCAATGTCCTCATATTTATCACATATTTTAGCCTCAGAATTGATCAATCTCACAATGCAGTTCTTTTTCCTCCTTTGCATTGTAAATACACGGAAAAACTTCATATTTTTGTCCCCTTCCTTCAACCATTGTACTCTAAATTTCTGTCTCCAAAAGATCTCTTCTAACTTATACTCTTCATTCAACTGCTTTTTAGTACCGTTCCACTCATTCCAGCTCCTCAAACCCCTTTTCTTTCTCATTCACTCCAAACTTTGGTTCAGGCTATCCATGTTTCTTTTGGAAGATGTTCTAAAATTCTGCTCCAACTGAGAAGTTTCACCCTACATTCTCTGATTCTGGCCATTAACTGAAACTGGGAGTTACCACTTTGAGTCTCCTGCCAAGCCTCACGGACCACATCATCAACCCCTTCTCTATTAAGCCATCTCTTGTCAAAAAAGAACATTTTCTTAGGTTCCTTAATTTCTGTATTAGAGTCCAGAGTAAACAAATGATGATCAGAGGAGCTTTTAAATTCGGAGTTCACAGTAGCATAAGGATATTTAGCCTGCCACTGAAAAGAACCAAAGAATCGATCTAATTTTTCTTCCACAAACCCTTCACCCACTCTGTTATTAGCCCAAGTAAAGTCCCCCCACCGATCTTGGTTCCTACATGCCCATACCCCAATAAAAGATTTAAATCAGAAAAGCTTGATTCGAGTTCTAAGCTACCTCCCTTCTTCTCATTCTCGGTTACACACATCATTAAAGTCACCTCCCATACACCAAACATCACCCCATCTCCAGCTAGCATTCCTCAAGTAGTTCCATTGATTTTCTCTCTCCAAGTAATTAGGGCTAGCATAGATGAAGATGATCAATTCAAAATCATTATTATCATTCAAGCAGTATTCCACTTCCAGGCAAAAATTACTAATGACATGTTTATACTTCACTGAATCTTTCCAAAAAAGCAAAAGACCACCACTTCTACCAATGGGATCAACACACCACCATCTATCCTCCAAACACAACTTCTTGCACACAGTCCCCGTAAAAGTTTTTTTTTTTTTTTTGGTTTCACTCAGAAAAACAAAATCCGGATGGTGGAATTTATTCAATTCCTTCACATGGGATACTGTAGAGGGTCCTCCCAAACCTCTACAGTTCCACACACATACCTTCATTGACTACTTTGGGGCCAATTAGGGATGGTTTCCTCCACCATTTTATCAGAAATTTCTGTCCATTTGGATTTTTTGGCAATATGATCCTCCTCCTCAACTTTCATATCTTCTTCTGGATCATAATCATTCAGGTTCCTCCCTCTTTTCACACTTTTGTTTTCATTCCCTCCCTCTCTTAAAGCTTCAAAGTCCTCCCTCACCCGCCTCATTCTTAATCCCCCTCTTATTCTAACCCCTCTCTTAATACCAGTAGAATGCTCCAGGCCCTTTAAAGGTGTATTAGTTAATTCAGCCAATGGCATTCTCCTTTGATTCGTGGGATTGCCAACCTTCTCCAAATTAATCAAATCCAACTCCATAAACTCCAAAACCATCTCCATCCCACCCCCTTTAGTCTGATCCTCAACCTTAGAAGTACTAGAAAGAAGCTTAATCTCACCCATTTTGTCTAACCTTAGAGGTAGCTCCACGACCTTATCAGCACTTACCCCCTTTTTACTCGTTTCCTCACCCATCACTTGACCAATTAAATCTTTCTTACCAGCTACAAGCTCAGGAGCAGGCAAAGAGTTTCCATCCCCAGTCACCTGATTGCTGGAATCCACTATAATACCCCTAGCAGCGTCACTCGACTTATTAACCTTATTATTAATATTCTCAAGGCTGACTGCATTGGCTTCTGAGGCTGCTTTCCTAGATGGACTGCCCCTATTAGTATCTCTACTAAAATAATTATCTTCGGCCTTAATCCACTCACCAAACTGTCCTTCTTTCAAATTCTCCTTCACAATATCCTCCCTTCTTTGGTCGCACATTTTATCAGAATTCCCTATTTTTCCCCAATAGAAGCAAAAGTTCAAGAGTTTCTCATATTTAAAGTCAACCCTCACTTCTTTATTTCCCAGTTGAATAATAGCACATCTTGACAAAGGCTTGCTTAAATCCACCGAGGCTATCCCCATTCAAGTTATCCTCCCACTCTTTTAAGATCAAGTACTGGTTATCGAAATTCCACGATTTACCCTCTTTAACTCTTTTTGTATCCTCTTTAGACGAGAAGATGAATTGGAAAAATTAACTCCCAATTCTCCAATTCTCTCGTATAAAAGGCTTCTTTCACAGGCCAGACCAAAGTAAATATTTTCTTCGTTCCTCCAAAATTCGCCCTTTTATTCCTGACTAGTTTCCCAAATAAGCTTCTTGAGCATTCATCGGAACTTGCATTTTTGTTAATATTTCTTCATTCAATGTATTTCATCGGAACCAAAGCAAAGGTTTTCTTCAATGTATTTTTTTTAATATGTGTTATTTTATGTGTATATTTTTTTATTGTTAAGATTTAAAGTATAAACTTGATTATTTAATGGGAGAGAAATTATTTTTTCATTAAAATTTTATTAGATGAAACATGTTTGAAACAATCATGAAACAACAATGTAAAAACATTCGAAAAAATTGGCGAGAGCGTAAAAATGTCCAATAAAAGGCGGGAGCGTAAAAAGGTCAGGAAAAAGCCCAGGAGCGTACACATGTATCTTTTTTCCCGGAAAGTTTGGCAATTGTATCCAAATCCCTATATTATATATATATATATATATACATTCAAGTACTTAGATAACATTTGATTATATTTCCAAAAAAAAAACATCCATTTTTCTTCTTGATAAATTCAAAAATATATTTATGTTGTAAATTTTTTCATCAGAAATACACTTATTTTCACTAATAAGATTCAGTCAAGCTGACAAATGGAAAACGCCTATTTCTAAATTTATAGAAACAAATTTTAGACCTATAATCTTTATTCTCAAAATAAGACCCACAATTATTATTATTTAATATGATTTACTAATTTAAAATAATCAAAATCCACAAATAAATTAAATATTCTTTTCCCTTTTGTTTTGGATTGTGATGGATTTTTGGAACCTCTAGCATCCTTCATTTCTAGAAACTTTTCCCATTGCCAGACCTAATAGCACACAAAATTCTTTCTTTCTTTTTCCTCAAAAAAAAAATCTTTCTTTCTTTCTCTCCCTCTTTTTTATTTGGTAGAACTATTTTTGAAAATAAAATGAGCAGGATTTTAGGACTATCTTCATGAGTAATTCGCCAACCATTTTTTATTTTCTACTGAAAATTTCAGTACACATCTATATATATACCTATTATAAAACTGTGAATAGGTTTTAAGGTTTCTTGAAAATTTTGATTTGCCAAAAATGTCCTCATGGTAAGTTAGTTTTAAGGGTAGTTAAGTAGTTTTTCATATTGATTTTAATTTTTATTTGTTTAATAATATTGACAAGTGTCTCTTTATATTCCAAACCCTTCTTATATGATTTATTTCAATTTTAATTCTTAAAATAATTTAAATTTTTAGATAATATTTATTTTATATTATACTAGATATCGAGAGCTTTTCAACCATATGTCATAAGAATATATAAAAGACTTCATATGAGAGAATTTTAGCCATTTAAAGTTGAGTGTTATGTAAAATACACATTTATAATATATTTCTTTAATTTTATAAATAATTAAATACATCAAAAAAGAAAAAAGAGTATGAATTTACAGCAAAATGAAGAGAAAAAATAAATATCATATTGATTTTAATTTTTACTTGTTTAATAATATTGACAAGTGTCTCTTTATATTGCAAACCCTTCTTATATGATTTATTTCAATTTTAATTCTTAAAATTATTTAAAATTTTAGATAATATTTATTTTATATTATACTAGATATCTAGAGCTTTCTAACCATATGTCATAAGTATATTAAAAGACTTCATATGAGAGAATTTTAGCCATTTAAAGTTGAGTATTATGTAAAATACACATTTATAATATCTTTCTTTAAATTTCTAGATCATTAAATACATTAAAAAAGAAAAAAGAGTATGAATTTACAGCAAAATAAAGAGAAAAAATAAATAAATAATATTTAATATTATTTTATTCAAAATAAATAGCAGGACAAAATACATTTTTTAAACTTCACTATTGGTTGAGAATATCCATACTATAATAAATTTAGCATCTATCACACTCTAAATTGTGAGATAATATTTTCCTCAAAAAAAAAAATTGTGAGATAATATTGTTTTTGGTTGGAGTAAATGATACAATTTTTAGGTATGGGAAGTTATAAATTCGCGACTATTGAAAATTTCAAGTAATTTTATGCTTTTCCCATAAAAAATAATTAGTTTTTAAGATATATATAAGTTAAATATAAATTTTTACTAAAATTTTGAATAGAAATTATTTTGTTTCTAAGATCTATATATTAATCTATATGTATGTTTTTTCTCGTAATAATGGATATACGGTTCAAAATGATTTAGATTCAATTATTAGTTTATTTTATTCATGTATTCTTTCGATAAAAAAAAACTCGATCATTGTGACAATGTAAAGTTAAATTTGCAAAACAAATATATTATAAGTACATACTCTAAAATTTAAAAATAAAATAAACTTGGCTAAGAGTTATGTGTTTGAAATTAATGAAATGATTAAATCTCAAAGTTATGAGATGAGTTCCCCTAAAAAAAAAAAGGTTATGAGATGAGTAATATTTGTTTAATTTTTATCCACAACTGTATATTTATAATTTTTTTACTTTTTTAAGGGTTGGCATATATATCTCTATTGTAAAACTAAATAAATAAAAAATGAAAGAAAAATAATTTTACAGCAAAAATTACAATAACAATATAAAACATTTAATACTAAGAATTTTGAGGCTAAATTGATAGATTAGAACTAATTTTTCTTTAACATTTATTTATGCACTTACTTTTTTTGTGGATGCACCATTTCAACTTTCAAATCCTAT
Source organism: Rehmannia glutinosa (assembly GCA_016081115.2). NCBI lineage: Eukaryota > Viridiplantae > Streptophyta > Magnoliopsida > Lamiales > Orobanchaceae > Rehmannia > Rehmannia glutinosa. The sequence continues at coordinate 339,924 of JABTTQ020001310.1, forward strand.
AATTTAGATTCATTTATCAATTTTAATAATATATCATTGTATATTCTTTTTATTAAATAAGCCCAATTAATATGGTAATAAAAACCATGAAATTAACTATTGAAGATACTTAAAAGGATAAATATTTGTTCTCAAATTTAATGAAATGCAATTATAAATTATATTTTAATATGGAGGTATAAAGAGCAGGAAAATATATTTTTTAATTTTAATTTTATTTTTCTTGGAATAATAAAGTTTTAATTAATAGGATGAAAGGTCTAAAAAGTTTGGATAAAAAAAGAAAATAAGTTATCTTATTGTAGCAAAATATTTTATTTTTAAATTATAAATAAGAAGTCAATATGACTTTTAATAATCTATGCCATTTTACATATAAGGAATTTTAATTTAGATTGAAATTATTGTTCCTATTTAGTCTTTCTGTTTTATGGTAGTTTTTATTTATTTATTACTTATATAGAGGTGTATTGGTTGAAAAAGAATTGCATCAATAAATAGACTTTAATTTTAAAAAATAAAAACTAATATAATATAATTAAAATAGATTTAAATAAAATCAGTTAAAATGGTATATATGTATACATATACTATTGTAAGAATGGTAGAAGAAATATTGAAGAAAAATCACTTACATATGTACATTTAACATGTATGACAATACTTAGCTTTGCTTAAAACTTACATGCACCCTTAATAAATTATATAATTTTAGGTAATAATATATGTATTATATTATTTAGATAGTGAATAATCTAACTTAACAAAAAAACATGTAATATAATATGGAAACAAGAATCAAAACCTGAAAATTTAAAGAAGTATATAAATATATATATATATATATATGCTAAGAAAAACTAAAAATAATAATAATCAGACATTTATATCATAAGTACATATTTTATAAACTACATGTTGATATGCTAATCTTTTACTTAATTAGAAAATATTGTATTAAGTTATACACAATAAGTATAAAACTTACTTGATATTTGAATTTTAGGCGGCGACCACAACATTACATTTGAGTGAAAAAAATTATCAATTTTTTTTTTATGGATGAAAATAATATATTCCTTCTTATTTCAAAAATAAACATGATTTGAAAATAAATTGTTCATTATAATTTAAATATTAATTTCATTAACAAAAGTAATTGATTTTAGTCACATTTAAATATTTAGTCTCTTTGAAGATAAAAGCATTATAATTTATGATTTTGATCTCACATTTTGTAGTGTACATATATATGTTTTATTAAAGTAATAATTTAAATCTTGGTCAGACGTTATTTTCATAGTTATGCATTTTTAAACATGTCCCTCTCTTTAACAATTTAATTTTTAAAATGTATATTTTTCAAGTGCAACCAGATTTTATCGTAAATGTTAAATTAACAAAGATCTAAATAGCGTTTTTCATGTTTTTCTTCTAAATTTTACTATGACGTATACCATTTTTTAATCCTCTTTACTTTTAACCTTATTTGTTATTTTTTTCATATTATATTTTATTTTGTTAAAAAAATTTCTATCTATGAATAACAATATCTACATACAATTAATAAATAAAAAAAGTCGTGATGGAATATCAAGAGACAAAAAAGAACAATAATTTGAGTAAGATTTGAAAAGTTATATTTATTCCCTTCTTTAGAGTTCAAAAGTAAAATTTTAAACATTCATATATAAAATTCTATATATGGATAATAATAATCCTTTAATCAAATGCTCAAAGGCAAAAACTTGTATAGCCCCGACCCGCCCGCCACCCGCGACCCTATAAAAAAACCTGCATCTAATATAAGTTGCACATTGGGCCGCCCGCCCAAGTTGCCCGCCCCGCCCACGACCCGCCCGCTGGGCCCAATAGACCCAGCCCAAGTTGGGCACGCCCCCCACCCAAAAAATTAACAAATTTGCACCAGCTGGGAATTGAACCCGGGTATGTACCAAAGCAAGGTGTTATTCTACCGCTAGACCACTGGTGCTTGTTGTGCATATTGAGTATAACCATGAGTATAACCATGAATTCATTATCATCCCTTCATTTTAAAATTTTACATTCTCTGAATAGGAAATGATACTTTATCCGAAAATAGTGATACTTTTGAGTAATAAATATGATACTTTTAAGGTGAACATTGATACTTTAATTTTTACATATTCAAAAATAAGATTTTTGATATACTCATTCTAGTCTCATAGCTAATATTTTTACATTGAAAAAGCGATACTTATCTTGGAAATAGTGATACATTTGATATTAAATATGATACTTTTATGATGGACAATGGCATTTTAAAATTTTAAATTCTCTGAATAAAAAGTAATACTTTTATCCGAAAATAGTGGTACTTTTGAGTAAGAAATATGATACTTTTAAGGTAAACATTATTCAAAAAATTTTTTTTTTTGATTTACTCATTCTAGTCTCATAGCTAATGTTTTTTACCATTGAAAAACTAATACTTTTGCTGGAGATAGTGATGCTTTTGATGTTAAATATGATACATTTGTGATACTTCAATCTAATGATTTTCTAATATGCGACTGTATTAAAAAAACATGATACTTTATCTCAAAAAATGGATACTTTTACTTATAAAAGTGGTACTTTTAACTCTGTCATATTTATTTTTCTTTTTTCACTGTATTGAATTCATACTTCGTGATTTATTTACAAAAACATGATACTTTATCTCAAAAAATTGATATTTTTACTCATAAAAGTGTTACTTTAGCTATGTCTTATTTATTTTTCCTTCGTGATTTAAAGTATAATGTTTTTTAATATAGTCACAAATTAGAAATGAAGGAAAGAAGAAAAAATAAAAAATAAATATGATATAGTTAAAGTAACACTTTTATAAGCAAAAGTATCCGTTTGTTTAGTTAAAGTATCAGATTTCTTAATACAGTTACAAACTAGGAACAAAAAAAGAGGAAAAATAAAAAATAAATATGATATAGTTAAAGTAACACTTTTATAAGTATCCATTTATTGAGATAATGTATCATGTTTTTTTAATAGACTTTGGTTCGATTCTTAGTCTTTATATTTATAGGCGTTTTTAATTTTTTTTAATTAACAGGCGTATTTATGAATGGGTTTATATAAATTATTATACTAAAATTGCACAATAAGTACTAGTGGTGTAGTGGTAGAACAGCACCATAAGTCTATTAAGGTCGCGAGTTCAATTCCTCTATGGAGAAGGTTTTTTTTTAAATAAGAGGTGGCTGGTGGGCTGGGCTAGGGCGCGCGTTGGGCTGGGGCGCGGGCGCGGGTCGCGGGCTGGGCTGGGGGATCCGTAAGACGGGCCTACAGGAGACCTATTCATGCTCAAATGTATATATTGACATTCTTCAACATCAAATTCATCATCTGGTAAAACTGATTTAATATTAGGTTGAAGATTTTGTCACGCCCCAAACGGGACGCGACGACGATCCACAACTTAAATACAATAACCAAACAGTTCAGACAAATATCAACGAGAACCCAATGAAACAGAGTTTAAATAGAAATGAAATAAAATAACAAGTACGAATACAACTTACGTCTACGATCCATAATCCATATTACATCCCGAAAATCAACAAAATATAGCAACTTAAAGTCAAAGGGTCCTACGCCCTTCGGTTACAAACTGGAATGGAAAGAAATATAAAAGTCCGACAACAACATAAGAAAAGAGTCCAATCAACAACAAGAAGTAGTAAATCCAACAAGCGGAGTACAAGGTCTCAATCCAGGGCGATTGTTCGCATCTTCAACGAAATCCTCATCTAAGGTTAGAAAATAGGTGGGGATGAGACAGAAATCTCGGTGGATGGGGTGATCGTGTGCAAGTGTGGCGCAATATAGTTAATGTGAGAAAACAGATTATATGAAAAGCGCGTGAGTATGATGCATGAATTCACACACATCCACAAGCGTCGTGATAAATATATTTAAGTAATATACTTATACGATTTGAGAAAACAGATTCATGGTCACACAGGCACTATGTGATTGGTAAGACAGTAGGATTGCGTGCGAAAATGTAACGCCAATCCCATGCAAGGCAAATAATGGTTGCGTCACGGATTTGTAGCGCCAACCAATGCAAAACAAATAGCGGTTGCGTCACGGATTTGTAGCGCCAACCAAACGGGTTCGATAACTCCGGAATCGTGTGGATCGGACAACGATTCCTTCGTTCTTCCTTATAACTCCCCAGGCAGGATGGTCCAAGACCGCACTTTATCGCTCCATAGGCGAAGATAAAATCCACAAGTGGAGCTTGCAAGGCTCGGATCTGTCATAATCATGATTATACCTCAAGTACTATGACACGCTTCCCTTGGACAAACTCCGTCCCTCAGTTGCGGGATTAGGACGATGGGGCCGAAAGAGTGGAATAGCAGCCGAGCTGCCCGGTTCCATCCCCGACGTATCCATTCCGATTTGTGAGCTCGACACACCAAGTTGACTCAGCAGAAAGTAAATACAAGTACAGTGCAACAACCGAGCAAAGCGATGAAAGTATTATTGATTCAGGGAAGCAGTTCAGGAAAATTTTTGAAAAAAAAAACGCGAGTGGCAATTTTGGCGTTGGTGGAGTTTTTGGATGAAGATGATTATCGGAAGGATAAGCAACCTTCGATATCTTGAAAGATTAGGTGGAACATAAGTCCCGTTATAGATTCAAAATCGCAAGGCGAGGGAGTCGCTCTGCGATCGGGTATTAATCGGTCAAATTGATCCGATAAGTCAAGGGTTTTTGGGAAGTAAAATACTTTAATTAAATCTCCAAGTCAGAGGGTTCAGGGCTATTTTAGTAAAAGAGAAAATAATTTGAGTTAGGTCCTTTATAAAAGAAAATTTGTAATTTAGCCCCGTTTTGTAAAAACCAACACTTTTGGGGTTAAAATTGAATAAATAAATATCCCGACCTTGAAAAATTAAGAGGTCAGTTCCTAAATTCTCCAAATTGTCCATAGATTCAGGTTTTTAAAATTTTAAGGTCGAGATTTTGTAAAATTCTCGCATTGGCCCCAAATTTGTAAAAATTGCCAATTTGGACCTTAAGTTTAAAATAATCGGAACTCACAAACCGGAAGGGCTTTTAATGTGATTCCAGTTGAAAAATGTCATTAAGGTTAGTGGAATATTGGGACAAAAGCAGTTTTTAAAATAAATATGTGTAGGTCCTTTAAGTTTTGAAAATATCATTTTTGTCCCATTTTGAAATAATTGCCTTTAAGACTTTTAGGGGTCCAATTGTTATGAAATTTGAACCTTGGGTCCAAAATATAATTAAGTTATAGTTAAGTTAGTATTTCCAGGTGCATGGGCTGCATAAGTCCTGGAAATTTCATTTGGGTCCTCAAGTTTAGTATTTTACACCTTAGTCCCTCAATTTTTGTAGAATTACTTTCCAAGCCCTAAACACTTGGATTTTTGGAATACTTTTAAAATATGTAATTCCCAGTACCTTAAGAGTAAAAATTTCAAATTTTAAAGTTAAGGTCTGGTACAGTTTTAAAAATTGCAAAGTAGCCCTTAAACTTTCAAAATTTTACAATCTAGTCCCTGGGATTTTAAAGGTTGATTTTATTTATCTTAAAACTCTTAAAACTTTATTAAAATGTCCAAAAGTCATTTTTGAACCTGAGTACAGTCCCAAATTTCGAAATTTGCAGAGGGGTCCTTTAACTTTCATTTTCTTGCAATTTAGTCCACCAACTTTCTATTTTTACATTTTTAAGTCCAAAATTGAAATTTAATCAATTATGCTCGACTTTTCCAGGTTATAAGGTATCCAAAACATATATTTTAAAAATCATACACATGCATGTCCAATACATACAAGAATTCATCAATTAAAACATTAAATTGCACATGCATGCACCTAAAATTCAATAAATAGCAAATTTGAGCAACTCTTGAGAATTTTCATGACTTGATACATAAAATTGACATGCAATACACAGATTATATATATATATATATATATATATATCAAGGCTCATGATCAATTTTCTACATGCATTTTAATAAAACACCTAATAGTTGGAAAATATTTTTCCACCCACCTTAAAATTGGAAATTGTGAAATAAAAGGGATAATTTCACAATTTTTGGATGAGGCTTCTTAGGTTAGCCCCTAATTCAAAAAATATCAAAACTTTGAAGTTAGAAAAATGAGAGAAAAATTAAGGAGAAAAAGAAGGAAATAAGGAAATGAGAAGGACTACACTTTACCTTGTGTAGTAGGTGTTTGGAGACTAGTTGAAGCTTAAAATTTGGAAATTTTGGCTCAACTCCAAAATCACCTAAGGTCAGCCCCTATTTCTCAAAAATGAAAAAGGAGTGTTAAAATTTGAAAAAAATAGAAAGAGTAGGAAAGAAGGGGTCTAGTACTCAATTCTTACCTTGTAGTCCAAATTGCTCTACTAGTTATTCTTCAAGTTTGAAGTCCTTCTTCAAAAATGTTGTCAAGCTCTAATCTTCAAGGTCTTCTAAATGTACCTCCAAACCAAATTCAAACTTAAGCTAAGAAGGTGGAAGAGATGAACTATGTGATATCAAAAATGGATTGAAGATAAAATTTCTTACATTGTAGTATGGTTTGGTTCGATTTTTGTGAAGAATAAGAAGAGAATTCTTGAAAAAATTTCTAAGTATGGAAGAAGAAAGTAAGAAGAAGAGTAGAGAGAAGTTGGGAGTTTTTAGAGAGAATGAGGAGAAAGGCTTTGAGTGTTAGAATGTGTTGAAGAAAAATGAAATGAAATTTGCCACAAAATGGCCATTTTGGCTGTCCACCTAGTGAGGGAGGGGGAGAGGAATTTTTCAAATTGTGTCTTGCATTTTGCCTCATGCATGGGAGACAATTTGAGGGTCAAAGGTATGGACAAGACTTGGTTTGAATGGAATGTTGGAAGACTTCCAACATGTTGGCAAAAATAATATTAAAGAAGTAATGTGAGAGATGATGTGTATAATGTTTGAATTAATGGTATAATTATACACAAGATGACTAATATAAGGTGTAGGTGTACAAGAGTTGGATGATATTTTTACTCCAAAATTATCCACCATGGTCGTCCACTATAATGGCATTATGGTAATTCCATATATTTTTTTTTTGTCCCAATTTTGATGATAATAGATGAAATATATCAATCTCCAAAATAATTAGTGATTTCCTTGATCACTTATAAGTCTCATGATCACTTAATCTAAATCAAAATCTTAATTCTATAAGGTAAAAGTCTCTAAAATAAATAGTCTCTTAAAATTCTAAGGTAACTAATAAATACAAAAATGGTAATAATGATCAAT